>VWZK01001308.1:3806-17018 GCA_013396935.1 Baryphthengus martii | reverse complement strand
AAATACCACCATACTACAATTCACAAGGTATTTTTGAACATTTCATTCTGTCAGTGTTCCTTTTATACTCTAAACTTATGGAAAGGGTGTTTCAGTCAATTGTCATCACTTTTACCAGTCAGACCTAAAAAATAATGTTCCAGGATATGAAGAATTACAGCCCCCCATTAGAGACACATATTGGTTTACAATATATTGGCCCATCAGCTTTACACAACTACCGTCCCCTAGATAAAAGTTATGACAATAACAGGCACTCCACAAACAAATTAAATAACTGACGACAGTGCTCTTCAACTGTTTCACTTTAAAAAATGACAGTACAAATGACATTCTGACTCCGCAGGATCTTTTCCTTTCATGCATTGAGTGCATTCCTATTCTAAGGTTTGATTTTTCATGGGAACAGCAAGTATTTTCTGCTTTTCACCCATCTATATTGCAAGGCTAACACTGCTGAGATGAATTCTTAGGAATCAACAGAATTGTTTATGAAGGTCTACTTAGCACAGCCTTTATGAAGATTGTGACATACGGAAAACCTTTCCAATTCAGATGTCTATTTCTAAACATAACCCACTGGTTTCATATCCAGCATCTTCCACATATTAAAGGTGTGATGAAGCCTCCTCTATTCAAAAATAATCCCATCAATTCTTTGGGGAAATTGAGAGTTGCTTCACTATTTGTAGAGCTCTGAATGCTGCTGTTTTCGCAGCTCTTGCCCATCTACTCCTGAATTTACTATGACCAAAAGAGATGACTTTTTAGTATAGTTCCTTTATCGCAGATATGAAAACGGTAAAATAAATTAGTATCCATTATTACTATGAGCTATTAATCAACTTCTAAGTTTACTCTTGAACATCCAATTGTAATTTCTTTTGTGTAAGGTGTATACTTACCGTGAACTGCACGCATTAATAGCTGCTATCCCAACTTTGAAGTAGTGCCTTATTGCAGCAGACTTTTTGAAGACACCCATCAAAGGGAGACCCTGACACATTTACAGGAGACCAAAGCTGTATATAAACAGTGTAGATGAAAAATACAAGGGTGATACACCCGCCTCTCACACCACAGTCAGTGGTCACAGCACATCGGATGCTGAATTACTGTCACATCTGAGGCACACACTGGAGATGAGAAACTTGCTGAAGAGAGCTGGCACCAAACAGTCAGGTGGCTTTGCCAATGCCCAGAGAAAAATAGCAGAAAATAACCAAAATGGCCCGTTTGCTCACCAAACTAAGTCCACCAGTGCCTACATTTCCAGCACCGCAGAAGTGACAGGATGGAGCAATCTATGAAAAAGCAGAAATTACATTCTCCTCAAGTTAAAAATAAGTAATTAGAGAAAAAATAAACATTTTTACGCTATTTCCTTCAACTTATAAAGCACATTACAGTCCACTTTGCATCCATGCCTAGTTTAACATGTTTACATTTTCCTTTTTTTTTTAAAATAAATTCCACATACAGTATTATCCCTGCATAAGAGACATTGTCTGTGACATAATCTGTCATTGCCTTTTCAACAGTGAGCAAGACTCCCACTGCTGATCCAAATGAGGCTTGAAAGAGAAGTTGCACAGTCATGAAAGTTAAGCATTTAAACAGTACAAGAAATTGGATGTTACTCTTTTGAGTGCCTCCTCTACAAAGACAAGAGTCATGCTCATAAAAGGTCTTTAGCACAAGGAGGAGTTAACACAAGGCTTGACCATCTTGTGTTCAGATTTTAGAATTCTTTTCCAAACTTCCTGAAGTTAGAAATACAGAAAGGCTCATTTATAAATAATACTTAGGTTTTCCACGCGTTACAAAGAAATTCAGTGGTAGTGAAGCAACTTAGTAGTCTATAGAACCAGATAATCTCTTACATTTCAAAACAAACTTCAAGAGCAATTCTCTGGCTATGCTGACATGTTCATAATTGATAAATTCAAAACATTAACAGCATCAATCTATTACTGCCCAGAAAAATAACCATCTTCATCCCACTGGAAAAAAAGAAAGTTTACAATATGCCTTTGCTGTCATGATACTATCAGAAAACCTAATCACATGTGTTGTTCTCATTTCACTGAATTCTCACCATACTTCTCCGTTTCCTTTCAAGCTTTTCATCTTCCTGGGGACACTATTTCATAGCCTGTTGTTTCAGTGTACAGAAATATTTTTCAGGGGGCATAAAATTGAGAAATTACATTTTTTCAAATTTTCCTGATATTTCTTATTAATGACTAACTTCTAAATTTTTAAACCTCACTGCAAGTTCCTCAAAGCAGGACAAAGTCTTCAGTATGTGCAGTGTCAATAAACCAAATTGTATTTCATGTAATAACAGTATCACTTATTCTATTCTTAATATCAATTTATTATTGTTAAAATAATGACAGAACTAGCAGAACTCAGACTGCAAGCTAATTCTGTGTCAGCCCCTGTGAGAACTGAGACCTGGCTGCATGGAGAAGCATGAGATGGAGAGGACTGACCATTAACTCAACCAAAGGTCATGCACTTGCTCTTCCTTTTTCTAACAACTTCTTCCATTCCTGTTTATAGGTATTTCCAGCACCTCTGACACAACTATAATATGTTACACGGCAGTTTAAATAGCGAGCTATCCAAGACTGACTGTGTTTAGTCTCCCTTTTGATCTTCAGATCAAAGTAAGTCAAATGCTTATGACATATCCCAACTGATCACTCACCATGATGGTACCCTGCTACCAAAGATTCAAAATGCACCCATTTCTGATGTTTAGTTTTATATTAATCAATTGAAAAGCTCAACAAATATTTTTATAAGTGAATTATTTCTCTCTTCCATCTATCCTTCCTTTCTCTGCATGCATACTCTTTTTTTTCCCCTTCTGTAAGCAGACACATCATCACTCTTGTTTCCCATAACACTTATCTCTCAGTCTCATTTACTAGAGGTGTCAATTCCTCTCACGCATTTCAGAGAACATTGTTCTCTCAATACATCTTTCAGTATTTTTTTCCTCCAGCCTCATTTGCCCTTTCCCCATTTCCCCCACCAATTTCGTGCTAATGCCACAGTGTTTCAACGAGTCATGCTAATTGTAACAAACTTCATCTCTGTTTTCTGGTAGCCTGACAAATTCCTATCAACTACCAAAACTCTCAGACTTTACTATGTTATAGCAAAATTTATATCACATATGTCTACATGATGGGCCATTCAGCAACTATTTTTGAACAAGCTTCCTCCAGTAGGCATTCCTTCTCTTTATTCACTCCCCATCAATATCACTTCTCTACTACCCATGAAATACTAACACCAACAAAGGCACTAGCACCACTGTATAGAATACAGCTGTAGCTCCAAAAAAAAAAAAAAAAAAGTAAATGAGTGCTTTAGCAGGCTTTGCTTTTCCACATATATATTTTCAAGCAGGTTCTTTAAAAGATGGACTGTAACCTCCTTTATAGCAACATAACGAGCATGCTGACTGTTCTGTTCTAACAGCGATAATCAACTCCTGGTCAACCACCTATTGAGTACTTCTGTCACTAGAAATCCTCATATTTGCCCCTTTTTTTATCATCTGGTAAATCCAGCCAGAAGTTTCTTCCATCTTGTATGCACAGGTGCCCACAATCAATACTATGCAACATGTGAACATCCTACTGCATTGAATGTATGTCACACCATTCAGCAGAAATAGTCTATGTGGATTTTTATTTAAGCAATTTATTTCATCTTACTACTTTTCCCCTCCACAAGCTTAGCCACTTGCATTTTAATTATGTCCAAAATAAGCATTTTATTTTAAATCTTTCCCTAAGTATTTCTATTTATAGTTTTCTGATGCTAGAAGGAATTGCATTACAAGTATTGAATTCTTCCAGAGTAAAATTGGAACAAAACAAGACAAAACCAGCTATTATCATTTGCTTTGCCAAGTTCAAAAACATACCTGAGGTAAAACTAAATTAAAATGCAGCACAAATTTATTTTTAAATTTGTGAAACTGGCATTATACCAATACACCTGTGTGAAAAATGCTTCAATTCAGAGAGGCAGAACATGATGGACTATCTCCAAACATGTGCTCTTAAGGACGGAGGGAAACAACCTAGTGCAAACTTTTGAAACCGTTAAGCAAGGTGGAAATTTACACAGTTTCCATATAGTCCTACATTTAAAAAAAGCCCTCTTTAAAGAGTAATTATGTACTTCCCAGAATAGCCTTTGCAGTATATACCTAAAGGATTACTGGCTAAATTACAATTAGTTTTCATTTTCAAAGCCAAGCTGCTGTAGTCCTCTCTCAAGTGTGAAACTGATTGCACACTTTTGTGCCCTTCTCATATTGAGAAGTTAGGGAAGCACCTACTATCACACAATTCCACCACAACCAAGAGCAAGAGGATTTGGAGGAAGGAATCAGAAGAGACAGCTGGAGAAGTAAATACTAGAGACAAAATTCTGCACTGCTCAATATCCAGACTTTTCCTCCTGGTACAAATAAAGTTACACAGGCAACACAAATAGAAAGCAAAGGAAAATAGCCTGGCCAACTCTCAAGCTACATCAACTCCAACATCAGAAGACAGTGAGGCACAAAGAACAGAAATGGACTGGATCTATGAATTAAGAAGATTTAACTGTGTCTTTTCAGTTTTTCAAAAAGTTGCTGTGTGAGATGATGTCATTATGGACAACATGAATTGGTTACTGTAGCTTATAATCAGGGAGACCAATTATTCAACAAGTATTTCACCCATCTCTTAAGCAAACTTTTCCCTTGCAAGTCTTGCCTACTGTCTCCTTTTCAAGGAACCTCAACTTCACATAGCCAAACTCTGCCCTCAGTGTAACTTCTACAATCTCTAAAGTTAGAGAGGTTTCCGTAAGCACTCCACAATATTCAAAATTCTGAAAATCACATTAACTGACCACTCAAGACAAGACTGTATGTTGTCTGGATAATGATAGTAAGCTTCCACTGACATTGTACACAAACAGCAAAACATTCTTCTTGACACTGAGGTGACTGACATGATGTTGTCATTCTGAATTCAGAATTAGTGATGTCAACAGAGAATGACAAAGATTGGAAAACACACTTATTTTTATTCAAGCTTCATAAAGTATGTAGAATATATCAGGACAGCAGGTTTCCCTGCTACTATCAACAACATTAGCAGAGCTACACAGAACTTGAAAAATGAAAAGTATTTTCACTTGGCTGAATTTTAAGCTCTTTGGTAAGTACGACAGGAAATTCTATAGCTTAGAACATTTAAATCCCCAAACAGTTAAATCACAAAGCTATTAACAAAACATACCATCAAGATTTCACAGGCTTGCCACAACCTCTTCCAGAGCTCGAGCTTTGCAATGCAAATAAGTAAATTATTTGGAATCACAATAATTTATGTATTGTTCTTGTTCTGTTGCCCAAATATTTTAGTAAATATAATGAAACAAACTTCATAAATCTCTAGGAATGAGTATTGAAAGTAATAGCTATTAAGGAAAAAAAAAAATCAAGATTATATTGAGCATCAACAGCAGCTCAGATACTAGCAAGCAAAGAAAATCTCACTGAAATTGCGTCTTAGTAACTACAGCCCGCTAAGAATATATGTTTAATATGTTCTATTATCACAGATGTTGAGGAGATGTATATGTTCTTCTGTGGAAAAAAATATCTGCACTCTGTGATGATCAATGACCATACAAATTAAAAATACGTATTTACTTGAGCCAAGACATAAACTGGCAACAGATCAGGATTCCACACAGAAAAGACTTCTAAAAGCACTTCTTGTAAATAGCTTTCCATATTATATTTATTGCAGTCTTGCATAAAAATAAAATGAAATGCAAAATATTCATTTGCATCTTCTCTATTTATTTGCCCCAGCAACATCCTAAGTAACACTAAATTATAATTGTCCCTTTGGAGCAATTACACCAATGGGCAGGATATTACAACCCACAGATTCCAGAGACCTTATACTCGCATCAGGTACTAGACGTGACAGTACTGGCTCAATGCAGTGTGAGAATTCACCTGGTCTGAGAGAAAAAAGGTAACAACTGACCTCCCTCGGGGCCGTTTTTCTACTCCATTTGCAGCAGCAGGGAGGCAGGCAGGCTGGGCTAAGCTGTAGCACTGCATGGTGCTCACCACAGCTTGCAACAACGCAAACCCAGGGACCCGCTGGAGCTTGTAGAGTCCTCTCCCTGCACACCAGCAGCACACGCACGTAAGTAAGGTATCACATGCGGGTCCTGATCAAACATGAATTCAGCACACAGCCAACTGGCACATGCTGAAATGGAACCCGAGAAATGTTTTTGCATCCCATTACTCAGACGTAGTCACAGCAATCAAAACGCAGCCCAACTCTTCCCAAGACTTAAGTGCCAGTGATGATTATTCTTTAGTAATTCCTTTGCAACTAACCACCATCCACCTCACACACAGTATTCAGCAACTCTGACAAAGTGTCCTCATGTGCCTTCTTCAAAAGTTTAAACATACACATCACACACCTTTCAGAGACTTGAATATATTTTGCCTAAGAAGTTTGTTTGGTTCTTCTAGGAAACACGCTCAGCTGCTTGTCCTACTTTCCTTTTCACTACTCGATTCTACCAATACTAACGTGGACCTAATAATCAACTAAGTAAGACAGCACAGCACCAAGGTCTCTTCCAACCTAAGCCGTTCTATGATTACATGATCTATGTCCTTACAGGCTTTCTGGTGGGAGAGTTGATAGGAGGAAGCTGTAAGCACATCAGAAACCAAAATTAGAATATAAAATGAACTTGACAAATTGGAGAAACAGCCTGGGGGAAAATGGAGATTTAGTTCAATGAGAACCAAGTGGAAGATTCTGTGCTCAGCCAAGAACAATTAACTGCTCAGATAATGGATAACTGCTGAGGTTGCAATTCTGCATAGAACGATAAAACAATCTGAATAATATTGGGAGTTTGCAACAACAACAGGGAAAGGAAAAAAAAAAGGCAAAGACTGTACTGAGACTTAGGAGAAAAACTATGAGTTCCATAGGCACACTTGCTGTCCTACCAGCTCTGGTAATGCTCCACTGGGCACTGCAATTTAAAGAACATACACACAAACATATATACTTATAGATACAGACCCTTTGGAGGTAAGAATTACCAGAAAATATGATCTATGAGGAAGGAGTTAGAGCTGTTTTGTTCAAAGAAAAGATTGCTGAGAGGAGACATGATAACTTTTTTCAAATACTACTTATGGGATACTGAACAAGAAAATAATGGACTTAAATGACACAGGTGTATTTGGCTCTGACTTGAAGAGCTGTTTTTATAGCGGTTCTGTTACTTGCATTACTCGTTTTATATTACATCCTAAGAGGAAAGTCTTCAAAGTTAATAAAGTGATGAAGTGCAAATCATCATGTTTCTAGGAAGGTTTGCATGGGAATTGCTGGGTTGTTTCTTTTCAGAAGGATGAACATTTTGTGTTGACTTATATAGTGGCTTACTTTTCATCAAATCTAATGATCAGAAACAGCTGAAAAGCCCAAAGCAGGGGAAAAAAAACAAACAAACAAACAACACAAAAAGAAAACAACAATAAACAAGCAAACAAAAAACCTACCACATAACTGGCTGCAAGTTTAACCATGCCATAAAACAACCTTCCTCCTCAACCAAAACTCGAGGTTATCCGAATACACTAAATAAGTTGTTCAGTAACAGTCAAAGACAGAAAATGAGAAAACAAAATATCTGTGTACTCTGTGCACTCTCTTTACTGCAACTCTTAAATGTGGATCCATCATATTTCAGATTTATTCTTGCTGCTCCTTACCTACTCACCTTCATTTTCCTGCCACATTTAAACTGAGAATTAATCACTTGCTGAAATCAATATGGAAAAATAAGATAATGCTAGCTATTTTTAGTAAGAATAGCATCATCTAGCTCCTAGTCACCTTCTAGAAGTTTTCTGACTGGCAGAAAGAAAACCCACTCATGTTTCACAGCTGAAACCAAACTTCCATACAGAATTTCAGCTTTCAGGACAATGGATTCCATGTAATGGCCCCATTCATCCGCTGATTACAAGCAACTGCTTCCACTTTGCAGTCCATCTGACTGTTCAGAAAGTTGTATCATGTTCTTACCATTTCCAAGCTGTTATAAAATAACTGACATTTTTCATCCTTCCCCTATAGTATCTTAAAATGTAAAGCTTGACTACACTCGCCGAATGAACCTAGCACAATTCTTAAATATTGTCATGTTTTTAGAAATGTATTTGCATGTCTATTTCCTACTGGCATGAGTTAAAAAAAAATTAAATCTAGAAAAATAAAGTGATGATGAGTTTTTCTTCATGTCAATAATCCATGCTAAGACTGATGACAGTAGATGTATATTTTGAAGTTATATAATCATTCCATATGGTGACTGTCACAAATGAAAACTTGAATGAAGCAGGTGGCTTAAAATTGTAGATATTAAATATTTCCAAATAATTCCAAGAGTGAGGTTGTTGGTCGCTGGCAAGACGGTATACCAGGTCGGCAGAAGCTTAAGTTACTAGGTTTTGCAGAAATTAAAAAAATGCATCTCTGTTGGGTGTTTTCACACATGCAAGAAGTCTGATTGCATCAGCAGGTATAGCTAACAAGGAGAGACCAAAAATACACATTTCAGCTTCTATATTTTGAAAAAAAACGTAGTCTTGTGGTTTGGTCTAGTGAATTGGTCACCAAAAAAAGTATTTATATGAATATTTGTAAGAATAAGTTACCATATAATCATCCTACATGATTCAATCATTTAGCAAGCTTGAGAACTTGTACACAGATGGTTAGTTGCCAAAATGCCGTTCATTTCCTTGCATCATCTTGGTTATTTGCAGCTGGGAAGAATCAGCTCTGAGTTTGCAAATACAACACTAACAACAACTTTTCTTATCATTTCCATATGTATTAAACAAGTAATTAATAATCTCTATCTGCAGATGTTAAAGTGAAAAAAGGGTTCAGATGTGCATTAAAGCCACCTCAATTTAACAAATCATGGGATTACCCAAGCCATTTAACTTGTCTTAACCTTCCTTTTGCTACCTTGACACACATTCAGAGAGACTAAGAATGGCTCATTCACCTGTTTAAGGCAATATATAACACCTGGCTGAACTGTAAAACTTTTTTTCACCAAGCAGGCAGCTCTCTGGCAATGTGGCATATCTAAAGTTTGGCAGCAAATAAAAGACAAGATTAAAGTTGTTAAGGCAAAACCAGCAGTGCCCACATGCTAAGCATCTATAAGCTTCAAAATGAGGCCCTTTAAATGAAATGTGAATGCAAGCAAAGTGAGAAACACAGTACCATAAGACATGAGAGCACTGTACTACTCAGATCCCAGCTGAGAGAAAAATGTGATATTCTAAGCCATATTATACACAAATACATGCAGACAAAGTATTCTCTCTAACATAAATCTTTCATAAATCTACAACTTACAAAAGTAGTATTGGAAGTGCAATATCAGGAAACTCTGCTTCTTGATCTGTACCAGTTCTACCATGTCAGTAGCACAGTCATTACTTTTGCTATTAGTATATGCTTATTACAAGAAACAAACACAACCATTTAGCTGGAAATGTGACAAGCTGTTGAACAACTAGACTTGCCCTTAAAAAAAAAAGTGGAATCTTGCGTCTACAAGTATTTATGGTCTTTTCTAACGGTCACTGAATTAAAGCGTTTCACACTATATTCCTTCTTGGTTCACCAGTTCCAATCAATCCACATGACTTTACTCTCCTCCACCAAAAGCACAGCTGAACATTCACAAATCAGTATCTTTTCCTTTTATTAACAGAAACACAGTTATGTTTTACAGTTAAAGTAACTTCCAATCTTTCTCAGTAATGCAGCAAAAATTAATTTCAGCACCTGAAAAAAAGGGTGGAGTACTTTCAGTATATTTTGACCTTTGAACTTAAGTGCATTACCTAACCTGTACACTAACAAACAGATATAGAAACTATTGAAGATACATGCTTTTCAGCTTGTCCTTACAGAAAGCTAGCTATGGCTTCCAAACCTATTAAGCAACTTCATAGTACTGCGCTCTCATTCAAATTAGTGCTTAATTCTTCACTTCCATCTACAAACGACACTCTCATTGATGGATGGTCTCAATAAACAGTTTAACAGTAATTGTTTTTTGTCAAATGCTTGTAGGTGTTTGTATGAGTAAATTCATATTCTTTTCTTCACAGATTTTCTGATCAAGCAGCACTTCACTGCTTGAAATGCAAATGGATTTGCCTCTTACTAATGAACACTGAATAACACACATCATAACTTGAAATATTATAATGGTGTCGCCTTTGCAAATAAGTAACTTTTGAGATGCAAGAGTACTGTCAAAATATGATCTAAATCAATAGTATTTTTAAAACACAATTTTACATTAACATTTTATCCCTCCTTTGGAAGATATCAAAGTCTGTTGAAACCACAAAGCATACCAAGCTTAAGTTTACTGAAACCTGTTGCTGATATCATACATGAAATTTTGTCTCTTCTTTAATAGAACTCCATTCTTTCATGGTTTTACGCTGTTTCCCTCCTGTTCATACATCAGGTTTGAGCGACATTTCAAAGATACAGAGATTACTTTTTCAAGGATCACTATTACAAAGCTCATTAAAGCAACTACCAGGAAGAATAGCACCTGACTAGTAATCCATCATCCTTATTCCCTTCATCCGTAAATAGAAGAACACATCATATAGGGTGACTACATAGATTAAAAACTCTCCTACAACAGAAGTTAAATACGCCCAGCATGAAAACACCAATGTATAGCAAGAAGACTTTGTAAAGAGTGTTACTAAGTACAAGCAAGTATCTGATTATATAGGAAAGATCAAGCAACCAAAGCATCATCACCACAAAAATTTAGGTAAAAGGCACTAAAGTAATACCAGAGTTTTAGTCACTGTAAAGGATGTAAGCCTGCACATACACTTCAACTCAAACAGTACCTCAAGCAGAGTCCCATCTAGGGCCGATAACCTCTAGGTCAGTCTCAACTTTTACTGTCCCACCCGTGGAAGAATGAATCTCTCATCCTACAGAGCTTTCTCTACAGCACATCAGACTGGCAACCGACCACACTTTATTACAAGAGGTCTAATGTTATCCCCACACACTGTAGAGAACTTTAAGGAAAGCTAGAAATGTATGTATGTAACTCCATATGTTCCTAAAGCAATCTAAGTACAACTGTGCACATTGAAACAGGTGTTTCAAGTTTTGGCAGCATAGCCGTTTTTATAACAAAACTCTTATTTTAGACAGATAGGCACTGTCTGGCTTCAATTTTAAACTGGAAGAGCATATGCTGTTGAACTATTCCACGACGACCAGCTATAGACTGTCTACCTCAACATGAAACAAATATTTTAAGATGAGTAAAGAAGAATATTTCTTTAAAACTTATGTGTTTATAGTTTCAAAATTCTGTCGCTTTAAAATGTATGTCTTAAGCAGGTAGGTGCAGAAATAATAACAATATATGAATAACATGTAACACAAGAAAAAATTTTATTCCATATTCTTTAGAAATACCCTTCTAGCAAGGCATACTTTTCTATGTTTCTAAAGATTCAAACATACTGAAACACACTTAGCAAATCTTAGGAGCATAGTACAAAGAACAACCACCACCTTTTTTCTACACATATCAAATATCTGCAAGCCAAACATCAAAGCACTCTTCAAAATCCACACAAGAAAATCTAAAAGTGGAATACAACATGATTATACTCTACAACCAAAAGGAACCTATTTTCTTTGTCAAAATCTAAGAGAGAAGCAAAATACAAAATAGCATGAAGCACTAGAACCAGGAATTTTGTAAATATGCGAACATAACAATTTGAAGATTAGGTTGTCATGATCTCTAACAAGGATATTGTCTCTTGTAAACCACACAACTTAGAAGCACTTTGTTTGTTCTCTTACTACAAAATGCTGATCAGGTCCCTAACCCTGAACAGACAGCTGCATAATGGACAACCGTAATCCAGCAGGCCAATAACGAATGTAACAGGAGTCAGCACCAGATCCCACAATTTCGGGGAGGAAAGGACCTATATCCTGAGATCTAATATTAAAATACTGCCCAAACACATTATAATCAAATAGTTTTATCTTCTCTCACTTCAGTGCAAGCAGAATATACCACCAAAAAAGATATTAAGCTGTTCTAGACCGCACTGCTACATCTCTAGATTAAGTTTTTACAACATGACAATACCTATTTGACAATACCCGCAGCCAGGTTTTCTTTTCATGTGCATTTCTGCAAGACTTGACATTTACAATACTTACGCATTGCAATAAGGTTTCTTTTCATATCCTTTGTAGTTATTCATGTTCAGAGCCATTTTGCAAACTTCACAGTGGAAACATCCTTTATGCCAGTACTGTAAAGAAACGTAAAGTTACTTACCATACTGATGCTCTGAAAGCTATTTTAGGGTAACAGTAAGCGTAAAGACACAGCTACACATTAATGTTTTCAGCCATGCATTATAGACCTCTGTAAACTGTATCAACAGAAATACTGTCATGTGAAACTGAAGGTGCTCCTGAAACACTCACAGAAACATAAATTCTCTGCTAGGGTGAATGCCAAGACCTCTACACGCTGACCTTGCCAGGATTATTTACAAGATAACTGAAGCAGGAGTTTGATGACACCGCTTGCTAAGAATGCAATACTGTGCGAATAAAATCACTAACTAATGTGAAGGCTGCCTTTTTGGTACGCTGAACAGACACTAAATTTAGCACATAATACGGCATTTTCCTCCGGTAGCTCCTACCGCCTTGATTTTCCGGAGACACTAATTTGGCGCATCTGTCACAGCCTCACTGCTGTTATTTACGGAACGAGCGCCGGCGAGAACCGGCATCACTGCGGACCCCCCCGAGGGACAGGGCTGTCGCCCCCCCGCTGCCCCGGCCACCGGCCCCGCCGAGGCGGCCATGGCGTAAGGGGCAGCCGAAGCCTCTCCAGCTCAGGGACAACTACAACCGGGCAGAAGCCGCCTACAACTTCATCCCTCGGGGAGCCGGGAAAGGCCGCGGGGACTCGCCGCCGGTCCCTGGCGCCGTCACCCTCCGGCCC
>VWZK01001306.1:43226-56098 GCA_013396935.1 Baryphthengus martii | reverse complement strand
CTTCCAGTGTCTCACCACCCTCAGAGTGAGCATCAGAAGTACATTTTGATGCAACCACCGTTGTAAAATATTTTAAAAGGTACAAAATAAAAATTACAACACTTGGACAGTTCCCCCCCCCTTAAAGGAAAGAGTATCTTCTAATGCATTTTCTGCTGGTGCTACTTTTTTAACAACATTTCTTTCCAATACATTTAGATGTTTGACTTTAAAAGGGAAAATCATGGAATTATTTGCATCAAAATGAATTCTTATTACAGGTCTAATCCTAACTTTCTGTTGAGGGACTATATGAAGACAACAAGCTATACTATACATACCAAAAAATGTTTTGATTTCCTGGAAATGGCTTAGTACTGAAAACATCAAAGCTTTATATATCTTTTCTGACCTGTTTTAGGTCTAGACCTCAGTCTGCTGTTGTAGAGGAAGATTCGGTTTCCTTTTCCTAAAATCTTAACCTAAACTGGCATAAGACCAGCTCTCAAAACACACATTTCCTAGATAATAAAAAGTTTGTTCTTTACCTATTTCTCATATTTAAATAGACAACCTTAGCTTTTAAAGAAACTATGCTTTATTTCTAGTAGTATTTTAGCATTTTTTTTTAAAGTACATTTTAACATTTTGTGTATAAAAATGGAGTCAATTGCTAATGATTTCTCAAGCATTGAGAGAGTTCGAGGCGTACCTTTCAAAGTCCTGCACTCATGTGTGCATCACTTAAATAGTTAGTAAAGAGTTAGTAAAAATGCTTTTTCCTCTAACACTGCCAATTCAATCAAACCAAAGGTTTTCTTGGGGAACACGTAGTTTTCCAGCAGTTGTTCAAGTCTCATTAGAACCAAATTGAAAAAGATTCTGTAGACTTCAGCATGCTGATTATATTACAGTAAAATTTTCATGTTGAAATTAAAAGCTTTGGGAAGATTAAGCAAAATATTTCTGGGATGCTTTATTTTTGCGAATAAATCCTCATTTTAAAATTATTTTCCTGAATTGGACTTAAATGAGGTATTCGAATCCGCATTTTCCTGCAAATAGAAACTTCCTTCTTCAGCCATCTCTCTTGATTTAGTAAACAGCCATGATCTTTGGGGGAACAATTTTCCAACTCAAGACCAATCATTTAGTCCATGGAACAGTTGGGATGACGTGTCCATTGAGTTATTTCTATTTACATCTCCACTGTTTGATAGGTAATCATTAAAAAAACCCCAACTTTAAGGGCTACACCTTTAGAAGGACAAAGCATTGTCATTTCAGGGACTTCTTCGGTGCAGGAGATAGATGGTGTTTGTGAAATGTGGGAAGCAATGGAATATGCATCAGATTCCCCAGTTCCATACGATGTAAGCAATCCAGACTTTCCTCTCGCTTTTGGCATCTCGTGCTCTAACTTTTGCTTGGTTTTCCTATTTTCTTCCAGTGCCAACAATATGCCTAAGCAAGTAGAAGTGCGGATGCATGAAAGTCATTTAAATCCAGTGGAGCACAGATCCAGGAACATATGTGTGCAGTTCTGCCAGTCGCTCCACAGGAATCTGCTCCTGACCCTTACTGTTTTTGGTAAGCTCCATCTGCTGGGCTGGACGTTCCACATGTATCTACATTTGTCCACGAAGCACCACAGACCCTGTTCCAGCTGAACAGCCAGAGAGTAAATAGGAAGTCCAGAGGCATTTTTGCTTTGGTTCAGGTGTGTTGGGTGTTGCTGACACGACGTGGGGCAAATCCACACCACCGGGATAGATTCTCTAGCTGGTTTTGAATGGAGTAGGATCTAAGCCCCAAGGCCAGTCACATTGATATCATTCAGTAGGACTAAATGCACTCCATGGTTGTTTTTTTCCTCTCACTTATTTAAAAAAAAAAAAAAAGACTAAAACTCTTCAAAATTTCCTTTCCTTCTTTTATCTCTTAAGGTTTGTCCTCCTCACTGTATCTGTAAGTCAGCACTCCGTGATCTCATCCTCAATATTGCCTCTGGCTTTAGCAGTTTCCAAATATGGAACAGTTTGACATTTTATTGTGGTCCACTGGCTCTTTGCCTGTTTCTTCTTCACTGAAAGCCTAACAGCCAAAGGCAGCGAATTCATAGACATACTCTGTTTTGTTATTGTTTGAAAGAGCAGCTGCAGCTGGTCTTGAGCTGCAACTTTCACATCCATATTTTTCAACTGTCCAATTTTTCATACTGCCCAAGTTTTTAGACAGTGTTTGCTTTGAATCATCTCTAGAAGGTGCCTGATGTGGTTGCAGAAAGAGTTTTAAAGAAACCTGTATTTTACATTGCATCAAAATGATGCTTCGAAGAGTCATAGTTGCTACAAATCACAACTTGGGCTTTGCTGTCAAGTTTTATTACACTTGAAACTTGAGATCAGGAAAACAAAGGCATCTTGGATGTAAACATCAAATATCCATTCACAGAGACCATGTTGTGAAAGTAAATACGGCTTGGTTTTTTTCCCCTTCCCTAGAATATGCTTTAACAGCCTCAATCCTGAGAGAGAGGTTTAGGCACAAACATAAATTAAGTGATGAGGGGGTTATTTGTGATTTGAGAATGTTAACACAAAGAGAGGAGAAGGATGCAAACTATCAGAGGGAGGGAATAATAAATGAGTACTAAGAATCAGGTTTTCTTCAGTGATATATGCAGGATTCCATATCAGGTACTCCATTCCAACACTCCCACAAATGAAACTCGAATCTGTTTTCCTCACAAGACTCAGCTTTCCTGAAGGGTTTTTCTTGGGTTGTAGAATAGCTCCTTATGCTGACCTTGTTTTCAAGTGGTACCATTCTTATGGTGAGAGCTAGATGTTGTACTCTGAACAGCTGAGTCCTAACCCTGGCTCTTCTGTCAGTTCAGTGTGGCCTTTTAAAAATCAGCTCACCTCTTAGAATCATAGAATTCTAGAGGTTGGAAGGGACCTCTGGAGATCGTCTAGTCCAACCCCCCTGCCACAGCAGGATCACCCAGGGCAGGTCACACAGAAACACATCCAGGGGGGTTTGGAAAGTCTCCAGAGAAGGAGACTCCACCACCTCTCTGGGCAGCCTGTTCCAGGCTCCATCACTCTCACAGTGAAGAAGTTTCTTCTCATGTTGAGGTGGAACCTTCTATGTTCTAGCTTATACAAGTTATTCCTTGTCCTGTTACTGGGCACCACAGAAAAGAGCCTGGCCCCTTCTGCTTGACACCCCCCCCAGATATTTCTAGGCATGAATCAGATCCCCTTTCAGGCTTCTCTTCTCTTGGTGCCTCAACTGTACCAGCTGTAGAATGATGATGTGAATTATAGTTGACTATCCCTCCATATATTGCAAGGCCTGCCTGGTATTAGTAAACCTCGGTAACATTGTGATTTGCAGCAGATTTGTATTTGTAGAAGCAGAACAGTACATGAGGTGTAAGCTCAGCTGCAGAAGATTCTACATCAGGCCCCCTTCCCTTTAACCATGAGACACGTGGTAAGCAACTTACAACCTCGTATTAATCAGAAGGCTAAACCTTCAAAAATCTGTCTCTGTACCAAAAATCAGTTGCCTTGGGGGACTGTTTTTCTTCTAGACTGTTCTGCTGGGTGATCAACATGCATTCAGGTGTATTTATGTTAGTTACCTGCTCTGCTCTCTTTTCTTCTTCCAGGTGTCATCCTAGGTGCACTGTGTGGAGGTCTTCTTCGTCTAGCCACACCAATTGACCCTGACATCATCATGTTAATAGCCTTCCCAGGAGATATACTGATGAGGATGCTAAAAATGCTGATCCTCCCTTTAATTATCTCCAGTTTAATCACAGGTAAGATCTATCAGCCATAAATACTTTAAGGTGCTTGCTACAGATATCACTTGGTTCTCTTTTTGTGATGTAGGAAGAGTAATAGTGTGATCCTGTCGGGGTTTCTGCAGTTTCAGTCTGTGTTTCAGAGTTAATTTCTGATTAACTTCATTGAGATTAATATGTAGATGCTTCAGTGAATTTCTTGTCAAACACATGCGCACCTACTACCTTCTTCAACAGCAGAGATTTCTTAATATGCTGTTTCACCTAATTTCTGGGTTGAACCTTGCAATTGAGATGGCTAGCGAGCCTAACCTTCTTAAAGCTGTGGTGTCAGCCAGCCAACCAAACTATGACCAGTTTGCAGCAATCGGGGGACAAAATATGGTATGATATCTTCCCTATTCAATGCTGACTCTGAGATTAGATGGAATCTCCAATGGTTCTCTTCAAATTCCTAGCAGCAGACATTGGTTGACCTAAGAACCAGAGGGAGAAGCTTCAGCAATCTGCCTAGTGATGAGCATTTCACAAGGGTGAAAGCAGACACCTGTAGACGGTCGTCAAACTGTGCGAATTAGAAAAGATTCTACTTGATGATTATTGGATTGGGTGTTAAATCTCAATATATTTGTTTGTTTTTTAAAATAAAACACCTGCAGGACTGTCTGGTTTAGATGCTAAAGCAAGTGGCCGATTGGGTACAAGAGCCATGGTCTACTACATGTCCACCACTATTATTGCTGCTGTGCTGGGCGTGATTTTGGTTTTAGCCATCCATCCAGGGAATCCAAAACTCAAGAAACAGCTCGGCCAAGGGAAGAAGAATGATGAAGTATCTAGTCTGGATGCTTTCTTGGATCTGATCCGAAACCTGTTCCCGGAAAATCTAGTCCAAGCATGCTTTCAGCAGGTAAATCCTTCTCCTCCTTGGTAATATTTTTTTTAGATCTTTTACTTACCAAGAATGTCTGTAGAGTTGATGTCATTGTTTAGGTGAATGGCCAAAATAGTAATACAAGGAGAAATACAGGTCCTAAGTCTTGAGCAGGTAAATAAACCAAAGCATATATAAATAATGTTTTTTTTCATGTTGTAGCTATTTAGATTCATAGTTTTTTTTAAAAAAGGTGATTTTTCATTATAATCAAGGAAACACATTTTTTTTCTTTGCTTTTTATACAGTATATGAGGTCAGAAAGGCTGGCTTGGGGCTGAACAGCTGATCAATTATGGAATCTTTTACAAGATTGAATTTGGTCTTTGTTGATAGTTACAGAGCTGATGAGGATTTTGCGATGCCCTGTTGTAATACAGGGATGATCTTCGTGCCAGCTGTTTGCCAGTGGAAATGTACCCCAAAACTCAGTCTCTCATAACTTCTATTTTTGTATTAAAAGTCCAGACTAGGTGTAGATGATACAGTCACATGGCTGACCCACCTCCAGGTGGCTCCTTCAGGCCAAGTTTGAAGCTTCCTGGGAAAGAAGGATGCTTGCACCATGTGTTGCTTGCTCTGTGGGTAGACAATTTTGTCTAAAGGCATTTCACCAAAGCTTTATCAAAACAGCTTCACTTTGGGGGTAAAATAAATGAAAAATTAATGTTTCCTAATTTCTGCTTAAGCATATTTCTTCTATAATGCTTTTTCCTACAACGAAATTGTGTGGCAATAATGCAGACTTTTTTTTTTTTTTGAATTATTATTTTTTAATGGAACAGAGTTTATTGCCAAACCTGGTTTTAAGTGTTCCTATGCGGAATGGCATGATAGCTGGAACTGTGGTTATGGCCAAAGAATAAAGTGAAGAGAAAAAGAGAGAAGCAGCCATAGCGGGGTGGAAGAATGGAGGGCAACCGAAGCTGCCAGAAGGGCTTGTATTGCTTCACTTCTTTCATGGACTTCCACATAAAAACACATAGTCCTTGGAGGTTTAAAGAGAGAACATTCTTAATATTCTGAAATCATCCTGGGAACGTCAGTCACGTGGTCAAACTGTGGGTGGCTAAACATCACATGTCATGTGAAATGTGCTTTTTGCAAATTGAGTGAGGAGAGAGCAGGGTGCTTCTGATTTTTTCCTTCTTTTGCCTCATTTGAACTGCGGAAGAGAGAATTAAATTTCTGGTCGGTTGAAATTGGTCAAATATCTCAACAAAAGGGCAAAAAGTGGGAGAAAGAAGAAGTAAGCTGCCTGTGTCAGCTGTTTTTCTGGGAACTTAAATATTGCTTTTTCAGCGTGTGTAATACCAGCGTTCAGGTCACTTAATTAGTTTTGGATCACCAATTCCATTGATTGTTTTTTAAACTTAGTGAATAAAGCTACTGAGCTTTCTGGCTTTCTAGTGTTTAATTTTATTGGATTTGAAGCTAATTGCCAATGAAAGTCTCTGCCTCAAATCCACCTTTAGTTTGCAATGTAAATCATACTCCTTTCCAGATGGAACTTGTGCCACCTGTTAGCCCCTTAACTCCTCAGTAAGGAGTTAGGCTTTACTTGTCACTCTATTTAGGAGGAAAATGAGGTGTTTTTAACGGTGTCTGCATGTATTTTTCTCTTCCTACATTTATACAGACTCTCTCCATGAGCATTGTCTTTCCAGGTTGCCTTAGGAGGAAGTCATTTTTTTTCAGAAATTCTGAACAGAATGATTTTGAAGGGTGCACATCGATGGTACTGTGTGGCCGTGGTCTGTTGGAGGAGTTTTACACCTTCCCTTGTGACCAGGCAGAAAGCAATGAAAGAATTCACTTGTCATTTTGAGACGATTGATTTATAAATAGAACTCTGAACCATTCAAGGGATTTGAATATCTCTTGAATTTTTCTATGATCCACGAGAAGGTCTTAATTTATGATGAAAACTGGTACTCCAGAAGAGACCTAAAAATCCTATGTGCCATGAAAGAGAGTGGGACTATCAGCTATAAATATGACCATGGCATTTAAATGTGTTTCTGGCCTCAGATGTTGTTGTCAGAATCTAAACTTGATGTTGGGCTCAGCATTTTTAGTAACGACCATGGCCTTGTGCAAAGAAGGACTGGGGACCTTTGACTTAAGTGACTTTACTGGAATTTGTAAATGTGTAGAGTCTAATTTCTGTTACTCTGTTCTTAGATTCTAGATACCTCACATAAAAAATATTGTGTTGGCAACATCCGTCAGCTAAAATGTAACTCTGAAAAAATGTAAATGTGTGGGAATTTTGGGTTGTTTCAGGACAACTGAAGAGTTTCTCATACAAAGCTGTGTAGGTTTTCTGTCCACATCTCCCCTCTAGATTTAGACAGGAGGTTTTGAAAGGAGAGACATAAGGTATTTTTAAAAATAACCTTTTGGTTTTAAAACACATGGGTTGAATCAGGATCATCATCCGTAGTACTACAATGTCCACCTCAACAGGAAAGAGGTGCAAATGTTCTTTGAAAAGCTGAAGCACCATTTCTGATGCCTTGCTCAAATACGTTTCTAGGAACAAGGGAAATAGGGAACAGATGGGAAACCATGGCAAACCAGTTTGTCTGTCCCAGAGCCATGAAGAGGCAGGAAAGGCTCAAGGTGTGAAGTGGGAGGACAACATCCCTTCTAAAAGCAGCAAGTCACAAATCTCTCTTTTTCCACTCCTTCCTCCTTTTTTTCCCTCGTCCTAAACTCAAGCCCATTTCTCCCTCTACCAGTTTTCCCTTGACCCTGCCATTCATGCGCCAAGGAGGGGTCCAGATCCATTCGCATACTGATGTCTTCCTTTTTTGGAGGGGTCAGATTTGATTTAATAGGTATCTGTCGGTTTTGACATTTCTCCTGTTATCTGTCATTCAGAATATTTTAAATAGAGAGCTCAGGGGATGGTGTGTGTTCCATTTGGAGCTCTCACACTCACCGAGTGAAGTGTTGGAAACGTACTAAGTTTTTGATTCAACTTCATCATCAAACTATGGTAACTTGAGCTGGGCAGACCATCCTGATTGACAAGCCTCACCGTAGAGTTGCTGTTGTGACTGGTCTTAGAGGTGCCTGCCTTTTGGTGCTGAATAAATGGTATCAATGTGTAACATACAATCTGTGAAGGACCATTTGTGAACCATCTGGATAAAGGGGCTGACTTTCTGTCAGATGTTGCATCGTCGTGGTGAAGAAGAAATATTTGCCATGCTTTTCACACTAGACTCATGAGGAAGAATCCCAGGCCTTTGTGACACTTGGAACTGTTGAAAAACAAACTTATTTTTGGAAGAAGGGGGTAAGAGGTTGTGGAATGCATGTCTAATCCTTTAAAAATACAGTTGCCTGGGATTTCAAGTGAAGACTGTTTTTATTATTATTTCCTGATCTTCCATATGGATTCCATTCAGTCTCTTTCCATTCTTATCCTTGCTTTTTATTGCCTTCAGATCCAGACTGTCACGAAGAAGGTGCTGGTGCCACCACCCATTGAAGAACCACCTAATGTCACTGACTCTGCTTTTGCCATGATGAATGAGACCATGCGTGAAGCTCCCCCAGAAGCCCAGCTGGTCATTAAGAAAGGACTTGAATTTAAGGATGGCATGAATGTCCTGGGTAGGAAAACTTTTTCCCTGTCAAATATGTACATCTTTCATATGACACAGCTTTTGGCTGTGACTGGGTAGCCAGTGCTGTCTGATCTGCTCTTCAGTGCAAGTGCAGTCTCCCCAAATAGTCATCAACTGGCTGCCCATTGGGCTCTGTGATGAAAATCTAACGGTCTTAACTAGAAATGTGTCTGTATCATAGAAACAATCAAGTGTATTAGTCAGGATTGGTGGGTATTAATTGGAGTACAGTGGGGAAGCATGTAGGAGGTACCCAGAATATCCTTTCATCCTAGAAGTAGCCTGCTGAGTCTACTACCGACATGTATCGGCAAAACAGCACGGAGGAGGCCTTCAAGATCCAGTGCTTTACCCACCCCCTGATGAATTTGAGCTCAGTTGTTTCCAGTAGGTGTCTTGGGCACATTGAACTAGAATTTGACTTGAGGCAGAACCTGAAATGAGAGGTGGGGTGTGAACCACACCACCCAAGAAAAATCGCAGAGAGGCTTGACACATCTCTGAGTCACAGCTCCCTCCTCCTTTCATCTTGGCTGCTGACCTTTACCAGCTGCAAGTTATGAACAGCTGCCATCTTGACAAGCCAGCAAGTGGGCATGGAAGGAAGGCTTTGCCTGGCTCCCACCCCTTCCTGAAGCACCTGTTGGGACTGGGGTGGGGGTGAGGAGGATCCAAGAGCCACCACGCTACATCTGCTTTCTCCTCTGTGCCTAGACTCACCGTTTCTGTCAGCCCAGAGAGGTGCACTCCTCCTCCACCTTCTTACTTTCAGCATGTGGGTGAAGTCAGTCACCAATGAGCCCTCAATTTGTAGCCTCATTGGCACTCCAGCCCTTGAAGACATATATACTCTCTGGTGGCGTGTCCACAGGGCAGGGACTTACACCTGTTGTCCTCAAAGTGGGACAGTATGTGGCAGCACCTAAACCACTACTCTATCTCACCACTTGGCCAGCATTTTTGAGGGGCAAATGGCTCCTTACAGACTCCTTACAGCTGCTGAGCTGCTCCTGCTGGCACAGTGGCTGTTGTGCCTGCAGAGCTTCTCCAGGGGTCGATGAGTTGATTGGTAGAGGCTGCTTTGCTTGAACTGTGGAGGAGATAGCATCAGTGAGCTGATCAGAGATGACTTGTTTCTCTGAGAAGCAGCCTGCTCTACAAGAGCCAGGAGCCACTGGATTCTGCCTGCCTCCTTGGCTCCTCCTTCCATTCACCATCTGTAGGCAGAGAAGCTGCTTCCTTTCAAAGCTGTCTATTGACATTTTGCACCCTACATGAGGCAGCAGCTCCCTGCTCATGCTGTTGCCCTCACCTTTTTTTTTTTTTCTCTCCTGGAGCTGTGCTTATGCATTAAAATGAAACAGTATTTCTACCATGAGAGATGCATTAATTTTAGTGCTGGACTTTTTTTTTTTCTGTACAAGCTGTCACAGGCAAGAAAAGAGCTAGAAGGCTGAATACAATTCCCACAGAAATGAAATAACAGTTTAGGTGGGGGATTTGCTCTCGTATTTTGACCAATGGCTCTCAAACTTTGCAGAGTTTTGGTTTGTTTTTTTTTGCTTTGGTGTGGAGTTTTGAATGAAGAAGTGAAAATGTTGGGGAATTGCCATCCAGCTTGCATAAACTGCACAAGCCAGGCAAATTCCTGCAAATATGAACCAACTTGACTTTTATGACTAATGCAGCAGCTCGTCTGGAATTAACGAACAAAGCCACCTACGAACGTCTTCTGAGACAGAGTCTGAATTCCAGGAAGGAAGTTACTTGGTCTTTGACCGAAAAGCTTTTCATCATTGCTCAATGCTCTGCAGCACACAGACATACACTTCACTTTCCTATTCCAGTGACTCAACAAAGATAGCTTGGTGCTTAAGAACGACTTAATAGCCAGGAGATTGGATTAAGGGGGGAAAAAAAAAAAAAAGTCTGGTTACTAAACCAAGCGTGTGGATATGGGACAGCCTGTCTTTTCCTAGAGGACTAGCAGCTGAAATTCCCTTCTCTTGAATGCTTTTGTGTCCTGTTTTTCCTCTAAAAGTTTCCCATCTCAGTTCACACATTTTGTGTGAACTGTTTTCATATCATAACTGGAAGTTTAGCCTCAAAGAGTGGCTGAAGATTCAAACCATCTATCAGTTAATAATCCCTCTTTGGACACTGAAAATTGCTGGATGGTAAAGGTTAGAGTTGGAGACAGCTCTAAAGGACTACATGACTGATGCACTCAGTTGCTTTTCCACACTGATAGTCCCAATACTCTGGACTTTCACACCTTAGCATTTAAATTAGGAGCCAAACATGAATCATAATGAATTTTATTGGTATATATCCGTTGATAACTGATCTCACGGAGGTGAATCTGTTTAATGAGAGTTCTGTGGTTTAGCTTACAGTGCAATACCCACCTTCTCCTCTCATCCTCACCTTCTTCATTTAACTGGAATACTCCTGGCCTCCTGAAAAGATTGGGGTATAGGTGGGTTTTTTTGATGATCAGAGCCATCCAGGAAAAAAAGAAAAAAGGTATAGTTGGGCTGTGAAATTGGAATTTAGGAAAATATTGAAGGATTAAAGATGTTCTGAATATGATCATGAAAATTGAGACTGAGTCCATATAAAAAACTCCCAAGAGATGTGTCATACACTAGAGTTCCGAAAATTGGATTAGCAGATAGTCTCAAGACATTGAGTAAGTGCAAAAACTTCCTAAAAAAATAATAAAATATATATAAAATGTTTTTACTTGCTTTTTTTTTTTGTCTTGCAATTTTTTCCCAATAGGTTTGATAGGATTCTTCATTGCTTTTGGCATTGCTATGGGGAAAATGGGAGAACAGGCCAAGATGATGGTGGATTTCTTCAACATCCTGAATGAGATTGTAATGAAGTTAGTGACTATGATCATGTGGTAAGTTTGAAGTTCTAACTTCTAGAACAAAAAAAAAGATTTAAACAAACCCATAAAACCCTGATACAGCATATAACGGCCACAGTTTGTTATTAAACAATGTAATTACGTAGTTCATTTATTTTAAAGCTTTAGCAGGTATGTTAGAACCCCTGCAACATTATTTCTATTTATTTAGAATTATTTAGAACTCAATTTGAAATATTTCTAAAGGCATTCTGTTCTTTGTTTTCTGGAATCCAAGACCTGCAGATACCAACAAAGGTCTGCAAATGCCACATTGATTATGGAAGTTCAATACATGGAAGGACATCTAAGCAAGCAGGAATGCACCAAACCTTCCTGGGAGGTTAGCATAATCCCAGGGTATTAGCTAGAAGGAAAAATGACAAAGAAGCCTGTAGACATACTTCTTTCACTGTCTTCTCTAGTAAAAATACTTTACCACCAGATAAAATTCCAGCAGTTTTCAGTAACGTGTAGTCCCTCCACCCATAGTTTCTGCAGAATCTGTGTCTTACAATCTCACCACAATGGGGTCACTGGAAGATATCTGTCCTGCTTTTGCAGTGTATCCATTCATAATAATGAGGCCTGGCTTGCCTTCCAGTGACTTTACCCAATTAAGAGCGAGCCCTTCTTTACATTTCTGGAAGGGGATTCTCTCTTTGATTATTTTTTTTTTCCTCCCTCTCTTTCTTTCTTCTTTTTTTCCCTCCTTCTTTTGATATTTCTTCTGAGGGCTTCCCCAGAGCTCTTTGTACGCAGTGCCAAGTGGCCATATACCACAAAGCCGGTTTTTCAGAACATAAACCCAGAGTGCTACGTTTGGCGTTGCACCGCTGTGTTCCAAATCTCCTGGGTCTCTCTCCGAGAGCAGGAGCAGTCGCTCCAATACACCACGTGTACCATGGCTCGTTGCTCCTTGTGATTCCCTAGAAGTGATTTCCTGAGTGCCCAGGCTGCAGTGTGCCTCTTTGAGGCTCTGGGTGGGCACAGTTTGTAGAAAAGAGAGCAGGGTGCCCGAAGAGTGAGTCTTTTAGCATTATCAGGGTTGGGCAAGAGTGCCGCCGATGGCCACAGCCGTGCGGAAATCTGTAAAACAACAGAAAGAACTCGAAGCAATGACTTTGCCTTCCTGTTTTGCTTCTGCTTTTCTGTGGATGATCTTGCTGCATGAAAACACAGTTGTTGTTCTTCACAAAGCCCTGCTGCTCTTGACTCCGTAGAGAGACAGTGATTATTATCTCTTAACATTCCAAGAGCTAAGATTTTACTCTTTCAGGGTAAATTTCAAAATTGGCTTCACTTAGCACTGGTTGGTACACCCCAGACATGATACCTTGGCTACAGTATGAATTTTCTCTAGTAGTCAGTGTTGCAATGGCAGGAAGTCATTCAAGTTTCAGGAAATTCACTGTAAATGTTTATTTTTCACTGATGTGCTTTTTATTTCTCTTTTTTGTGAGAAAGGAGATTGATGTTGGGAATTCCACTTGTTCATCTCTGTCTAGAATTTGGAAAGAATTGTAGCTAGAAGCAGGGTGGTTTGGGTTTTATGTGTGTTTATAAAGACAAATGCACTTTTTT
>VWZK01001306.1:0-43203 GCA_013396935.1 Baryphthengus martii | reverse complement strand
TTGTTTTTTTTTTTTTTTTTTTTTATGCAGAGTTACATTTTGTTTGGTTTATGATTTCTCTCCAGAGAGAGCTGTAACTCCTCTGGCAACTCCAGGCTCGGGGGAGCACGGCATTGCTACACAAGCATAAAACAAATCAGACATCTGGTTCTGACACCATGTAATTCTGTAAAAGAAAGACACTTTGCTAAGTCCGTGGAAAGATGTCCTTTTATGAAACCCAGTATAACAGCTGGCCTTGCATTTCAAGTGACCAGGGGCTTTCCAAGTTTTGGGCACGTGGCTTGAAAGACCATGAGATGTTTCTTACAGTAAACACGAAGCATTTTTATTCTGAAAAGAATTTTCCTTTTGTATTGTCTTTAATTAAGCATCCAAGTCACTAACCACTTGTGAAAATACACATGGCCATTTCTTTTCAGGGAGGCATTTTGTTTACTGTTTCTTCACACATTACACACATCACTTTCTCCCAACTTAGTTTTTATAACAGAGAGAGAAAGCAAATGTCACTTAAAATTATATCATACACTGACCTTTACCAGTGCAGTTATAAATATTGTCTTCTATCCGTGCACTTTCAGGCATTTTTCACTGTAGCTAGTCCTTGGCTTTTAATAATAATATCCATTGATTTCAAATTTTTTTATTACCAAACTGTGCTACCATTCCCATCCTATTTAAAAGTTCCATTTATGCCATCGAGGAATCACATGACTGAGGTGACAAAACCCCCACCCTAAGTAAGAAAAGCACGTAGTTAGTGAAGAATCCATAAACTAAAAAGCATTTGTTCAAATTGTTGAAAAAACATCATGGAAACATTTTCAGCCTTCAAGATAAAAGCAATTTGTTTCAACAGAGAGTTTAATTGAAGCGAATGACGCCACTCCCTGGAACTTAATAAGCAACGGATTGTTAAAATTAGAAATAATAATAATTACAAATACTACACCATTCTTCATAATGATCCAAGCCTGTGTAACATTATAGTATCCTTGTATGATGCTATTCCCAGATCAAAGATTATTCAGGAAGTTCAGATTCCATTTGATGGGATGGAATAAAATGAAGTAGATGGCAAACGTGCTGGAGGTGGCCATTTTTTTAAAAAAAGATGTGAAAGCTACTCCTTGAATTTCCATCAGTTCCTGCTCTGCATCTCAGTGTTGAGCCTGAGAGCCCCCTCACTCTTTCTCCAGTCCTTGTTCAACAGGAGCGAGCATAGAGTCCTACACCTCGGGAGGAATAACCTTCCTGGGTCACAGGAAGTTCCACCTCAACAGGAGGAGAAACTTCTTTCCTGTGAGGGTGACGGAGCCTGGACCAGGCTGCCCAGAGAGGTGGTGGAGTCTCCTTCTCTGGAGGCTTTCCAAACCATCCTGGATCTGTTGCTGTGTGACCTGTCCTGGGTGATCCTGCTCTGGCAGGGAGGTTGGAATCAATCTCCAGAGGTCCTTTCGAACCCCTACCATTGTATGATTCTATAGTCTGTTGAGCACAAATTTTATGACTACGCTTCAAAAACTAGTTCTGCCTGTGCTTGTTCTCTTTTTCCAGGTATTCCCCGTTGGGTATCGCTTGCCTCATCTGTGGAAAAATCATTGCAATCAAGGACTTAGAAGTAGTTGCTAGACAGCTTGGCATGTACATGGTCACTGTGATTGTTGGTCTTCTCATCCATGGAGGGATATTCCTGCCTCTGCTCTACTTTGTGATAACAAGGAAAAACCCATTTTCATTCTTTGCTGGGATTTTCCAGGCGTGGATCACGGCACTAGGCACAGCTTCCAGGTACACTTGAGAAATAACAGCGTGCTTAGTTTTTTTTTAGCAGAGTATTAGCTGCTGTTCAGAGATAAGACATCTGCTGGTCTGACCTTCACTGCAATATCATTTTATGCCATTGAATAAAAGCTATTTTTATTCCAGCCGTGTTAAAATAAATAAAAATAACCACATACCTTTGGGATTTTTTAGAGAGATTCTACAGCCAACTGTAAAGAGTTGGGAAACCCGCTTTTTATTTTCCTTTCTGGCATTGGCTAAAAGATTTGTGCAAATTGCGTTACCTCTACTTGTTTCCTCAACTAGGAAACAGTGATAATTCTGTTTATTTTGAAAGCGGTCTTGCTGTGTTGGCGGGGGAAAGAAATAAACAGTGCTAGGTTTTAAGAAAGAAATGAAAAAAAAAACCCTCTCATTTTATTCTTTTATCCATTTTGGCAGAAAAAAAAAGGGACTTCGGTAAAGAGCTGAGCAGTTTAGACGCGTTGCTAATTCACAGAAGAGACTCAACAAAGTGTGATGGCAACTCAGCTCTCAGTAATAAATTGCTGCTTTGCATTGGAGTAGTCAATGAATCTTGTGTTGAAAGTATTTTTCAGATAAATACCATATTTCAAAGCATTCCTCTTCAAGAAGTGTTTTATTTCTGAAGAAAATTTAATCTTCCATTTTAATTAAAAAGTTAGTAAAAAAAAAGGTTCATTCAAACCCACCCATCAGAAAACTAAACAGCCTTGATTGCAGGAATATCTTGAAAGAACCGTAATTCTTCTGGGTCTTTGGATCAAACTGAACCACTCTGCTGAGCAGCTTCTCACCTGAGGAACAGGAGCCTCTGGAGGGACCTGACTGATTTGCATAAATATCTGATGGGACAGTATAGAGAAGATGGAGCAAGACTCTTCTCAGTGGTGCCCAGTGACAGGACAGGAGGCAGTGGGCACAAACTGAAACACAAGACATTCCATCTAAACACACCAAACAATGGTTTTACTGTGATGGTGATTGAATTCTGGCACAGGCTGCCCAGAAGTGTTGTGGAGTCTCCATCCTTGGAGATAAACAGAACCTGACTGGGCCACCTGCCCTAGCTGCTCCTGCCCCAAGCAATAGGTTGGTGTAGGTGGCCTTCCAACCTCAACAACTGTAATGAGTTAGTGATAAACAATGTGAGAGTATAGGAGATATAGTCTGGCCAGGAGTTCCACTAAACCGTAAGTTTCCTTTCGTTTGTTGAAGAATTCACATTTCTCCTGGAGCACCAAAGTGGAAAAATGTAGAGGTTTCTAAGCAATTCCAGCATATGGATTTACCTGGATATTAGCTTGACCAGTCTGAATTACTGGCTAAACAGAAGTGGACTAGTTCCTAGCACCACAAACAAGTGACCACATGACAACAATCACCATCCTGTGGTCTAACCAGGTGCCTCTGGAAGGTGCAAATGCTTCCTATTCAGGGCTGAGGAACCATGGAAGGCACGTCTTCTATTAAAGAGAGCTTGTCTCCACGGCCTGCCCACCTGCCCTTGCTCTTGGTGGTAGAACTGAAGGGGAAGATACTTGCTGAGCTTGCCAGGGGGTTCATGGCACCTGTGGTAGACCATGGCTGGTACACACATTGTGCTGATGATCTGATTTGTACCAATGCAGGTAAGGTGGGACTTGGATTTCTGAAGAAAAAAGAACCTTATCTGACTGAATTTGAATGTGTGTCAGTGAACTGCACGTTCTCTTCTGTTTTTCTTTTAATAGGATATAGGAATATCTTTGCTGTAGGAGGAAAAGTGATCCTGGAACTGACTTGAAAATGGGCTAGTAGCTATTGGTTAATGACTCACTAGGTATTTTCTGCTGTCGGCTATAAATAGAGCTGCTAGAGTAATTTATGAGAGAATATACTACGTTGTTTTTAGCAAGCATGGATTTTCTCTGATATGGCTAAACTCACAGAATGTTTGATTACCTTTGATTAAGAACACAGTGAAAAAAATCATAATCACAAAGATACTTGTAAAGGTGCTAGAACACGAATGATGTGTAACCTGGCTTGTTGACGTCTGCTAAAAAAATCATCTCTGGGAACAAAGAATGGTCTGGTCATTTGAGCACAAGATGGAGATCTAGAAGGTCATGTCTTCTAACTCATGTTTCCATAGATACGGGCCAAGAGGAGTCATTTGTGAAGAGACTCAGGCATCTGCCAGTCCAGAAGGGTTTGGGTTTTCCATAGATCCCATGAGAGATAGGTCAGCCTCGTGTGCTTGTGTCAGATAACCTAGGATGTTTATTATGACACTACATTTTTATAGTTAAGTATCTCAATCATTCCTTAATCTCCCTTTTCCATGGTTTAATTATCTTTAAAATGGAAAGATTACATTTTTTGTACCCAATAGCATCTCTGTGGTAGTGGATGAATGAATGAGTTGGAGAGACCCTGAAGTTGCAAGGCTCTAGCAACAATGTGCTGCGAGCATTTATCTGAGAAAATTTGGTGAGTCTAGACCTTTACTCTTCTCTGAGAAAATTAGTATTTTTGTAGGATCAATGACACCAGGATTGGTGCTATACAATAGCGAAGACCTTTGAGAACTTCTGTCAGCTCAGCTGAAGGAAAACAAATAAACCGCAACAGATGTGCTCCAGCTGCTGTCCATCAGAAAACATTTGGAACTTGTCTTTTTGAACAAAATTCAAGAAATAATTCAGAAACGAGTCTGAGAAATTAGTCTACGCTCTCTCAAGCTCTCATCCCTACTTCAGGTCACGTTCATATCTTGGCCTCAGTCCCACCTCCTACTAAACATAGGCTTAATTTAAAAATTGGCGAAAACCCGCTTGAACCACAGCAGAAAGTGGAGGTAGAAAATGGAAACAGTGATAGCAGAATTTCTGACTTTGCTCTCATCTGTGTATAGATTATATTGTAATGACGTTTTCACTGCTTTTTTGCTTTCTCTCCTTCAGTGCTGGAACATTGCCTGTCACATTCCGGTGTCTCGAAGAAAATCTGGGCATCGATAAGCGCGTGACGAGGTTCGTTCTTCCCGTTGGAGCAACTATTAACATGGATGGAACTGCCCTTTATGAAGCTGTGGCTGCCATCTTCATAGCACAGATGAATGGAATTGAGCTGGACGGAGGCCAGATAGTTACTGTCAGGTGGGTTCAAAATACTTGTAGGCTTTCTTTTTACTGTAAAGTGTGAAGCGTTGGGTTGTGTGTCTTCTCAGGAGCTGTGAAATCCGTGGATTTCTGATAATAATATGCTAAGAAATGTTGTATACATAGGTCCTGTTTTCTGGTGACAGGCTTTCTCATATCTTTTACAGCCTTAGCGCATGCTGGTGGAGTTTTACCCGGTTTTGCAGCTGCTAATACAATGTGAAGTGCAACATTCTCTGTGCCTTTCATAGAATAGAGATGCTACAAGTGATATATGGGGCATTAACATCGTAGAAGGTATCTGTTTTTAGGCAATGGGAGGAAAAAGTGTCCCTCAAAAATGTACCCACGTATTTATGTTTGCCTGTACTTTTTCTATGACTTTGGTGAAGAGCAAACAAAGTAGACTGAGAATAGTCCGGCCTGAGGGTGAGATTGCCTGCAGCGTGGACTGGATATTCCCAGACTTTTTATCTCTAACCCAGTAAATATTAGTTTTAGTCTTTTTATATCAAGTTGTCTCGTCTAGGATTAAGCTGAATATCTGGAAGGACAGACACATTAAAAATGGATAAGAGTGATTGAAGACTGTTTACCGTAATGGAATTTTAAGACCTCTTAGGTAGAGTGACTAATAAAAAATAGCAAAGTTCTGGCTGCTGCAGCTAAAGTTGCTTTACAATGGAAATCTTGATGAAGATGCCAGGCCTAACATTTTGAATAGTTAAAAAAAAATGGAAACCACAAGTGAAGGCTGCCAGGTTTTGCCTTCTTCCTGTAGTTTTCACCCACCCACCTACCTTTCTTTTATTAAACCCTTTTAACACTAAAGAAACTCCTGCAAAGGGATATCTAATTCTATGTTTCCTGCCCAGTTATACTAGTTCTACATTTTCCATTTCTTTACTTCCTGCCCCAACCCCTGAAATAGTAAAGCCAAGGTTTGTAAAAGGTTCAGGGCTGTGTCTAATGAAGGCAGATGATCAACCTGCATGATGCATATTTATGGCTAAGACTGAGAACAGTCATTTCAGAGATGCCACATATTAAATTAAATCGAGACCGGAGAAATTCATGTCAGCCCAAGAGGTTTGGTAGACTTGAACTTGAGTTACTCCTGTTCTACTCCTCTGAGGAACTGCCCCATTAGCTCTTCCTGATCTCACCATTTCAAGGCTGGTGTAGCCAGCTTTGTGACTCACATTTGCTAAACAGATGGCGACTTTGGGCTATCTGTAAGAAAACCACTGATTCTCCTCTTGATGCAATACAGCGTTTTTGCTACGACAATATGACAAGAACTACCTCTTGAAGTGGTAATGCAAATGGATGAAAGGTTATTCGGTTTTGTCTGTCAAATCCAGTTTGTGATACTGAAGATATCCAAATGACCCAGACATAAACTCACAAAGACTTGATTAGCCTTTGACCAGCCCTGGTTACTTCGTATTGGTCATGTAGATCTTCTGATTTCCTGTCTTCGTTGGGAGAGGGAAATGGTAGCTTATCCAGGCTCTGAACCGTGCTAGCTTCAGTTCCCTCCAGGTCTCCCAGTGCTGCTGTGGGAAGGTTGGCAGGAGCATTTCCTCACAGATGCCTGAGGAAATCAAGGGAGGAAACTCCCTCACCAGTTCAGGTGGGAAGTGCCTGAGGAGCTGGCACCGTGCGCAGAGCCTGACGGCAGAGCAGAGCGTCCTGCCTGTGTATCTGCTGGACCTTTCTGGGTGCTTAGGAGGCCAGGTTGCACTCTGAGCCAGACACATGAGAAACAAACTGCAGCCTGGCTTGTCTGGGTCAGATCCAGCCATCTCCCAGCTCTAAATCAGGCTGACTTCCTCACAGATTAGTTCTGTGGCTAACAATTGAGGATTTCCCCCACAGAGACCCTTTTCCCCTGCTTCTGTGATGGAAGCACTTTCAGATTGTTGGGTAGACCAACAAAAGTAAAACCAAGTTATTCATCTCAGTGTTTAAAACAAGATAACTTTTCTCCTTTCTCCTTGTCCCTTGTTCCTTTTTTCTTTCCCCCTCTCTCTCTTTCCTTCTCTTCCATATTTTTCTCTTCTTGGCTTGTTCTTGGGCAAGTTTATTTTCCATTCTTCATATGATTGCCCGATGATGTTGATATTTGTTATGATCTGTGTTGTATTTTTACAAACATTTGGAGTACCGACATTCACTCTACTGTTCTTCCTCAGAAAATAAGAGAGAAATAAACAAAGACAGGTTTGGATTTATGAAATGATCAGATTAATCCTGCTTTTTCATTTAGGGTGATTTGTGTCTAGGCTTGGTACACCACTGGATTGTACTGAGAGTTTTGGATACCATGACATTTACTTTTTTTGTACTTGATAACGACCACTTTTCTCTCAGCTATTGCCTCACTATTCGATCTTCAAATACCAGAAATAAACAAAAATGAACCACCCTGAAAATTAAACCTGTAGCCACCAAACATCAGCAAGTCTGAGCCATCAAACCTCAGGATTCAACACCCTGGATGTGTAAGCAGAGCTCAGAAAACAACACCAGGCCAAAAAAAATTTGAATGTCATAACCAACTTCCAGAAGTTAAAACTCTCAGACGACTGTCTTAGAACTCTCAGAATGCACCCCATAGATCTGGCCTCTGCTAATAAATATTTTTTGGAGAAACACAAGCATGAGAACTACAGCCTGAAGCTTACCGTGATTTATCATATAGTCGTTAGTTTTCTGGGAAGAACTCATTAAAAAAAAAGACTTTCCTAATGATCACATGAGTGTGTGATGAAAATACATGTTCTTCTTGCTGCTACCCCTGTTTCATTCTTGGTTTGGTTGTTTTTTTTTTGCAGTTTGACTGCTACCCTTGCAAGCGTTGGAGCTGCCAGTATTCCCAGCGCGGGACTTGTCACCATGCTCCTGATCCTCACTGCAGTGGGTCTCCCTACCCAGGACATCAGTTTGCTCGTTGCTGTTGACTGGCTTTTGTAAGTTGTGCTGCCTCCGTTACCGAGTGGAGAAAAGTAGTGATGTCAGGCTTGCCTATAGTGCCTTTCAGACATTGATCTTAAAGAGCTATAAGACTCTTCTCTGTGGATGAAGCAAGAGAGGAAAGGGGGTATTTGATGCAGCAGGAGACACTGAAGAAGGCTTCTCAGCTTGTCCAAGTTGTTACAGAGCTATTGAAGTCGGTTTCTATGAACCAAGGATCTTGTAAGACCCCTGGCTGGGGTCAGACTTACAAATTTTCTTCTTCCTAATGATGCCTCTCCATCACAGACATAGCTCAAGAGCACTTTTCTGATCTTTCTTTTTCCTATTTCTATTTCTTATAAATCTGATCTAAAATGAAGGATAAATGTTGAAAATGCAGCTTCCATCGGGATGTTATCAGCAAGTTACAGGGGGATTTGGGCATTGGTACTATCAAATGTTTATGCTTATAGAGGGGAAAGTCTGTTTCTTTTTGTACATAAGAAAGTAAAATACTTCTGAGAAAGAAACTATTCTAGAGCAGGATATAAACCAAAGACAAATAAGAAAGCAAACTAAAAGATAGAAGGTAATTCCCTGGTTTAATTTTACTGACAGATCCCTCAAACTGGAAAGACTGACTTTAATTTTCCAGAACTCGAGATCAAAGTCCTTCAGTGCCATTGCAGGCCCTCTGGAAGGAAACAACTAACCACAGCGTGGTGCCCAGAAGGGGAGATATAAGTACCAGTCGGTTTTATTTGTGCATTTTCTCCTACACTAGCAGCCTCAGCTGCCTGCTTGTGGTAGCTTTCAGTCCCAGTTACACTACTAAAATTATGCAAGAAGAAATAGAGGGGTTGAGCATGTGAAGATAAAATAGAAAATTAGTTTTCTATCCTTATGTTTTGGCTTATTGAGAAGAATTCAAGAACCTGGTCAATCCTCTGATGTGTATTTTGGATCTGCTGCTATACTCTATTACCTATCTTGTCACTAAGGGTTGTGAAGAATAGCTTGGAGCTCTGATTTCTGCTTCAGGGAAAAACAAAAGAGGAGTTTACAGCTTGGGAAGGCAAAGGGAAAAGATGACTTACATATTTTATATAGAACTGAATATTATGACTCAGAATGGTGAAATGAGGCAGGGTTCAGCAGTCAGAGTACAGCTGGTATAGGGAAAAATGTGATATTCCGTGGGTTTACTGTGTGTATGAGGTCATGGTTGAAAACAGGAAAGCGGCATAAGAATCTGCAACTGGGAGGAGGAGAGCAAGAGGGAGGTGCATACTCATTTTAAATATGTTTTTGCTGGCTTTCAAAATAAGGCCAGTAGGTAGGTTTCTGCAGCTGGTAGGAGGATGTTCAGGAGGAGCCTGCGGTTTGTTTGGTTTTTTAGGGAAATGTCATTTAAAAATACTCCTCTGGACTGAGCTGCTCTGCCCGTACCAGCAAACCTCAGAGCTGTAAGTTTACCAGCAGTCTGATCCAGGTGTTGCATTTCAGGCCCAGCTTCAGCTTGCTCATCCAACCCTGCTCAAGGAGATAAAAATACCTGTTCTGTGGGGGCAGGCAAAATAACCTGGCAGCGTAAACAGTTGGGTTTGGATCCTTCTGGCCTAACCATCAGCAGTGCAATTGCAGTGTGATTCAGAATTGAAAAGTAGAGGGGGGGAAGAGATAAAAAGGGAGATGAAAAGCTCTGTGTCGTGCCACCGGTGCTGTGAAGTTACTAGAAAGTTTGTTGGTGGGAAGTAATGTGCTAATTAACCTATGGTCAAAATCGAATCGCTTTCTTTTCCATCATCAGTGGTTGTGTTGTGGTAACCATGATGAGCTAATGAGATAGAGAAAACCATGTCACTGATATTGCTGATGTTAAGAACAGGCATGCAAGGCAACTTGTGAGCAAGCTTTTGGGCACACAAACCAGACCTAAAGAATATCTGAAATGAAAAGTCATAAAAAGATCCTATTTTGCTTACAAACATTGCCTTCTCCCATTTCTTTGCGTCATCAAATAATGTTGCAGAAGTATTTCTAGCAGAATGTAGAAGAGAAAGTTAGTAAAATGTTTAACACCCAATTCCAGCCACTTTTCTGGAACCAGTGTGTAAATGCAACCAGCCATAAAGAAATACTTTTAAGAGCTCTTTATAACATTTCAATTCCAGATAATGAAAGCTTTTTAAAAATGTCCTGCTCTCTGGAGTATTTTTTTCAGTATTTCTGATGAAAGAAAATAACAGAACATCAATTGGTTTTACAGTACTACCATAATCTGAAACTGTGGTCATACCTAAACCAGTTTGGCAGGATTTTGTGATGGTGTAACACAACGCTGACTTTTGATTATCCTTAAACTTGGCACTCCGTCCTTCACATTAGAGCCAAACACTTTCTGTATTGATTTCTTCTCAAGCCTCTCCAATATAGAGAGCTTAGGTTGCTCAACCTTTCCCCCTCCCACGCAAACATACACAGCGTGTGAGCTCTTTCACCAGGCAAGTTTCCCAAGATTTCCCAACTCTCATGGTTTCTCGGTTGGAAACTAAGCACAAGACAGCAGTGACATTTAATAGGACAGTAATTATATGCCAACAGCTGGAATAAAACCAGCTTCTTTTGCTCTAGCCAGAAGCTGGCTGCTTCCCAGATGTGAGGCTGGCAAGCTTAGCAAACACTGTAACACAACCTCAACTACAGTGAAGAGAGAGGAATTAGAGAAAATGGGCTTGGGCGGCTTATCGGGTATTTAAACCTTTAGTCAGGAACTCAGAAGAAGATTGTTCGAGTTCTGACCCTATTCTTTGGCTTAGATCTCAGTGCAGAATATTGAGAGCCAGGTAACATCTGGACATTATGAACATGGCCGTGTATAAATTGATTTAAACTATAGAAACCAGCAGCTCTTTCCTACAGTGACAAAGAGGTAAGACAAGTTAAACACGTCACCTGGTCTTTGACTTAGCAGGTGTGCTAAGATTTTGATCTTTCTAAAATCTAATAAGGTTGATATACCAGATTTTCAAGCTTTCAGGGAACAGGAGTAACTTTGGGTTTTTTTTGCATAACTAGCATGCTAGGTAAGTACTATGACATTGATAACAAGGGGGCTTGATTCAATTCTTCTCATTTCTCTTGCTTTCATCTACATTATCAAGCTTCCAGTTCTTCTAATGTATGTCACTTTGAGGAAATTAGACTTGAACCTTTATCAGGATTTAAAGAATTACTTCCCAATTATACCAAAGCTCATTCCTACCAGATGTTGTGCTGACTTTCGAGAGAGAACTCTGACTTTCAGTCCCATTATTCCTCTCAGAAGCTGTTATGGACAATGCAGAAGGAGCTGTGCTGGTGCAAGTCGTTTACTAGACTGTGACTTTCCTATATTGATTTTATTTACATCGTTCCAGCAGAGCTGGGATTCATTGGTTGGTTGTTTTTAATAAAAGAGTAATTAGAGTCATCTTGGTTCTTCATAGGGTGTTCTTTGGCCCAAAAGAGGTCAGTGGCACTTTGCTGTTGATTCCTGACAGCCAAGATTCTGTCCTTTCTGATGTAAGGAACGTATTGACTTTGGTTCAGGCAGTATAGCGTGTCCTGCAGCAGTCTGCAATTTGTAGCTGGATTTCTTGACTCTCCAGCCCACATGCATATGGGCTGGAGCATTTCCTCAAATGACCCTTTCAGAATTTCAGTTGCGCCTCAAATCTATTTATGTATTCTCTCCACCTTGATTTTTTGGCATCCTTTGCTATCCCTCCGTCATCCGGCCTCAGTGAATCCTTTCAAGATTTAATACTGCTCATAGTTTTTTTTGTGGAGCTGTGTTGCTGGGTTCAGTATATTTGAAGATCTTATTTAAAATATACACTCAGAAAGTAATATTTTCCTATTTTGCCACTCTGATCAGGTTTAAGAGTGTTTTGCCGCCACAGACAAGGAGTGAGAACTGTATAAAGCATTTAATTTGTGTGGAGCAAAACTAGAAGAATGTTTTCCTCCTACGGGTTGGTTGATTGGTTGTTTTTCAGGGAGATTATTGGAGGTGGTTTTTCTTTCTTTCTGGGAATTCTTCTAAGGCCAAAAAAAACCCCCAAAAACTGCTTCACATAAGATATTATACCACAAACTCCACTTATGTAAATATGATAATGTAGAGAAGGAAAGGAGAAGCTTGCAAGGGAATACAATTCCACAGCTGGGAAAGCAGATTTAAAGATATTTAGAGCAAAGATGCTAAAAAGGCCTCCAAAGTTTGTACAGCCATGAATAGGCGTGTGTAATCAATGTTGATCACTTTGATTTTTATATATTTGTTTGGGTTTATATATTTGTTTGGGTTTTTTTCTCAGTATTCTACAGGAAAAAGTGTCACTCCAGCCTAGTACCAGAAATACTAGAAAGGGTGTTTTCAAATCACTGTCATGGGAAATGAGATCTTACCCTGCTGGCTTTTCTGTCACGTGGCAAAAATGTCCACGGTGTTCTACCTGCCCTTTTTGTTTAAATGAGCCTTCATGGTTCTGCCTCTGAGAATTAGTCGGTGCAATCACTTCTCTGACCTATGTGGTAAAGCTAAACTCAGTTGCTGTGGTCTCTTTAAATTGCAACCCTCAACCAGAAGTTTTTTAGGAGTCTTATGTTTAGATCAGTTCTAAAGAAGCAAATTAAATTGTAAATTAATTCAACGTGTGTAATACAGCAGGGAAGAGAGCAGGTGCCTGTTGTCTGTAAGACCATCTCCCATTTTTGCAGAATTTTGGGGGCAGAATTCTGAAATCTGGGAAAATACACCGCCCTAAATTCACTGCTGACAGCTCGAGCCACGCTCTAAAAACAATCCAGGCGAAAGGCGGCGTGTCTGTCCAACGGCATCCCGTCCTGGAAGAGCCAACGAACACGTTGCTTTGTAACGAAGCCTGTGAGCCTCGTTTGGCACCTTCTTACACCGAGGGCCACTCGTTACTGAAATGCTGTCACGGGCTCATAATTTTGTAGGCCGTGACCTATATTTGGTTGGCTCCTATGCCAAGCCCTGGCATCCAGGCGAGTGAGTGGGCATGCTGCCATGCGAGCAGATGACCATCTATAAAGACTGTGCCAAAAGAGGAGCTTCGATGGCCTGAGCCCTATGGAGATATTTCAGGATTTTTATTTTTTTTTTTCCTCCCCCCTGTAATTCGCTCACTGAAAATAAAGGGAGAGGCCATGTGTTAATCTGTCCAGAAATGAGAACACTTCATCGAATCCAAAATCCTTTCTTTTTTTCTGGCTGTGTTAAATTCCATACTCCGATAAATTCAGATTAAACAAAGGCCAATGATGTGAGCTTGGCACCCTGACACTGAAACCTCCAGCGCCAGAAGCAGGCACTGGGGAGATCTCAGTCAAGCACAGCTCTGCAGTTTGGCTCTGTCTCTAGCGCAGGCTCGTTGCCAAAATCCATGAGTATGAACAGCTGGGACATGAGAGTTTGCACATCCTCCCTGTCTGAACAAGTCCCCTGGGAAAGTCAGCTTTTTTCAGTTTCACTTGAAAGCTCCCATCTTTCCCTTCTAAAAACACGCACGTTTTTCTGAAATAAATGCGGTAATTGTAACATGAGCAGGGCTGCCGTGCCCTACTTTTTCTTCCTCTCATGCCATTCACCCTCTGCCTCTTCCTTCTTTTGTAGGGACCGGATGAGAACGTCAGTCAATGTGGTGGGGGATTCTTTTGGCGCTGGCATCGTCTACCACCTTTCCAAGGCAGAACTCGACACCATCGATTCCCATCATAAAGGTCATGAAGACATTGAAATGACCAAGACTCAGTCAATCTATGACGACATGAAAAATCATAGGGAAAACAACTCAAACCAATGTGTTTTTGCAGCTCACAACTCAGTCATAGTAGATGAGTGCAAGGTACCTTTCACATTTATGGATATTGAGACGTGTATATAGCACTGCATGTTTTATTTTTTCTTTTTTTTTTTTTTTTTTTTTGTTAACCTGCATGTATTTTTTGAATCGTTCCGCAAATAACAATGATGTGACAACAAGGTCCATGAACCCCAGACATTTCGAATGAGCTTGAGCAGTTCAAAAAGATGGGTTTTTTTTTTGCACTCTTCACAAAAGTTGTCATTTGAGGGGGGGGGAAAAAAAGAATCATGTACATTGTTTACATATCGAAAGGCAAGACGCAGCGTATTATGGAACATGCCAAGACGCAGAGAATATGGCATCACCTTCTGTGGACATTTACTTAATTTTTCTATGGCAACAGAGAACTTAACTTGCCAAGCCAGGTGAAGGATAGCTGCCATTCAGATGCAGCTGTTGTCATTTTGCTGACTGCCTTCCATGATATGCTGTTCAGAGCTGGACATGTTGAATGCACTTTAGCACCCGAACGCTCCTGCACTCATACAGCACGCTTCCGCTTTGCTTCCGGCGGCGTTCCCGCGGCGTTAAGGCGCAAACCGTCGTGTTCTCGCTCTCATCCTTGCTGGAACTAACATGGGTCATTGATAGTAATAATAACACCTTGATCAGAGCAAAGTGAGCTTGAGAAAACCCCACCAGTTGAGGGAGAAAACAGTTGGGGAGGTTAGGGGGTTAAAAGTTGCCGCTAGGATGGGGCAGGTTGGAATCAAAGCGGGGGTTTTGAAAAGGAGGAGAAAGAAAGTGAAATAAGCTGGAACTTTTAATTTCATTGGGTTTTGTGTTTGTTTTTTGTTTTTTTTGTTTTTTAATTTATTAATACTCTGGACTGATCCTCTCCATTGTTTTTGATACAGTGAGTTTGCCAGTGAACCGACCTTAGGCATTTATCCAGGCAGCTTCTCTTGCATCTTCCAGTTACCAGAATGGAGCCGGTATCTAACTGGCCATGCCTACACTTCATGCCACTAGCAGATCACCGTTTATATTAGAAATACAAATCCTATTCTACCACTTTCACTTGTCTCCAGCCTTGCTGGAAGTGTTCTTTAGAATGCATTTTTTTTTTTCTAATGCTTCCTTCTAGACAATGTCATGCCAAACTTGAATTTCCACAGGACAAAGTGATACTGAATTCAGGAAAGAGGAAAGATTCATCTTATCATCAGTTTTTCCCAGAATCTTCCAAGTTTTTCATAAAATTATTCTTTAAAATGAAAGCAAACATTTTGTCCTGATGTAGCTCTCCCCTTCCTCTTCTGACCCACTCTTTTTTCCATGAGAAAAATTAAAGGAAAAAAATAAAATTAAATGGAAAAAGAATACATGCTTGCACAAAATTGAAAATTCTCATTAATTTGTATTTCTCAAAAAAGGAGAGGACACAGAAGAGACAAATTTGAAAAGAAAGACCTCATTTGATACAAGACTTTTTCATTTAAAATAAGCAAGCATGCACACATGTAGAGAGGCTTTGGGGTTAACTTCTTTTGGAACTTTTGGAAAACTATTTTTCAGTGAAATAGGCTATGCAGATTTTAGTGGTTTAAGATGAATTCAGCTACTATATATCAGTCTGAATTTGGTTTATGGAGCTGAATGCTGATAATTTTATCTCCTTCTACTCTCTCAGATTTGCACAGAGCTCTAAGAAAGCAATACTTGCTGCACTTTTTTTTTTTTTCTCCTTCAGTTTCTCTTACCATTTCCCTCAGCTGAGGCATTAGCTTCCCTCAAAAAACATATTTTAAAGGGGTGCTCTGCCCTAAGCACGCACTTTGATTAAAATCTGGGACCAGTGATTTATGAGCTAGAAACACTGGTCCTTTTTCATCTTTTTAGGTTTGCTCTGCTCACGAACTCATTTTGCACTTTGAAACTCATGAAAAGGGTCAAGGTTTGCTGGTTGGAGCACAAGAGGGACTTTGAGCAGGTCACTTGTCCATGTGCCTGTCTGCAAGCTGCCCTAAAGAGGTGATACTACGGTCTCCTTCATAAGCTATTAAATATATACTGACCTTCCTAAAACTTTTGGATCACGTTGAGGTGGGCTGCAAGCGTTAGAGTAGCACAAGCAACCGAGGGTAGGATCTGGGCGTCGGAATCAGCCAGCTGGTAAATCTGAAGAGGCATCTGTTTATCCTCTCAACTGCACTTGCGGGTTGAAAAGCTCACTGCACCTCTGGTCAGAATTTGGAAAAGCTAATCTACTAGCTATTTACTTTCTGTAATATATTGCATGTAGAAAGCTCGTAGTTTATCATTTTGCATGGTCAATGTATGCTTTTAATAAGTAGTTTACCTTGATATGGGGGGGTAGAGTGGTTGTTCTTGCACGATACCTTTTGTATTTTTTTTTTTTATTATCATATTTCGCACGACTCTGTGAATTTCACGTCTGAATAAGCTGTTCATTCCTGTAATTGCATGTTTCCTCCTTTCAATTATCTAAGAAAAAGCTTGACTTTGTTTCAAAAATCAGTGCATTTTGTCATGTTTCCATGTCCCAATGCTTCCATGCATCCAGTTTATCCAGCATGGGGAATTTCAGCTCTGTCTTTAAGTTTTCATTTGAAGCTGAGGATGTTAACTTACAAGGTAAGTTAGGCAAGAGTGAGACATTTAGAATTATGTGAAAGGTTCTCTCGCATTGATAACGATCTAGATCACGTCTGTAAGGTTAAATTGACGTTTTACCTTTTTAAGATTTTTTAAGTCGTTTGGCTGAACCTATCTTCCTTGAAGCATGGTTTTATTTCAGCGATTTGGGGGATGCAACCTACTGGCCAGTGCTTGCTGTGAGTTGGTAGATCACTTTAGGTTTTCTACCATACTTAAAACCTAAAAATTTGATGTTTTGCTCTGCGCTGTGTGAGACAAATATGGATTTTTGGTCTGACCTCTAGCCAATACCTTTCACTACGTTGTTAGAAATACTGGTATGATGGACCGTACTTCCAGAGAGTATCTTTTCCTCCATTTCCTTAAAGGCAGTCTATTTTTAGGTGAGTTTGTATAGATACACATCTATGATTATTCTGGCCTTGCATATTTTTCATGCCCTTGGATCAGGTAACCTGCTTTGCTAAGGAATTACACTGAAAAAAATTGACTTTATTAAAAAAGTAATCTGTTTTTTTAAATAATCCAGAGAAATCTATAGGAGATAGGAGTAGAATCTGAAATGCTTAATTAAAAAAAATCTACAGCCAAGGCTAAGAAAATACAGAACATTTTTCTGCTGCTGATGTTTTCTAATCAGTATAACAAATGAAGAGAAGTCTCACTATTTGGGAGTGTTGTGAATTCTGAATAAATACGTTTTGCGTGTATAATAAGACACGTGTATGTAATTCCTGTCAATATCATGCTGTTCCATATAAAACTCATGACTTTTCTTGTCAAAGTGCCTTGACCTTTAAGTCAGTTCTGGTGATAATTACTTGCAGGTAACACTGGCAACCAATGGCAAATCTGCAGACTTCGGTGTTGTCGAAGAAGAGCCTTGGAAACGTGAAAACTAAGGGAAGAGATTCCTAGCTCCATCTTTAATAAGCCCTGAAGCTATCTTCTGGCGAAAGATCTCACGATTAAAGAAGATTTCTCCTTTTTTTTTTCTTTTTTTTTTTTTTTTCTCCACTTTAACATGTACAGTTTCTGCTTACTTAATTTCTAAACTGAAACTTAGCAAAGATCTCATCAAGTCGTTGTAGTGTCTTTGCCAAGCAATGATCCATAACCATCTGTCTTCCTTGTGTTACTGTTTGGATGATGCAGCTGGAGAATATTCCGTGCGGTGCAATGTGCTCTCGCCCACCTCCCCTTTCATTCAAGACACAGAGAATGTAAATGCTGCAAAATGGGAAGATCAAAGTGCCAGTTACGGTTCACTCCAGGGACTCAGGGTCACAAATACAAGAGAAACGTAACACCGCGTAAACCTTCAAGTGTTTTGGTGACTCTTGTGGCATACCTGATCTATTTAGCACTGTATGGCTAAAAAAAAATCTTTGGGAAATGACCATAAAGGTTTCTTATTTGTTTTAATAATAACAAGCACTGTATTTTTGTGCCTAGTACTTTAAACTGAACTTAGATCCAGGGGCAAGATTAATGCACAGACGTCAATAGATTATCCCAGGCTGTTTGTTAGACGAGAACAACTAATACTTAGCGTCGAGATGTGACCTTAGATTTGTATGTGGATGTGATGTGGGTTTTATCAGCAGTCCCAGGGCAGGGGCAGCCTTTATTTTCTGATGGGGCTGTGCTGCTTTGTGACTGCCACGTATCATAGAATACAAGGCAGTATTATTGCAGTGGTGGTAGTTTCTTCGCTAAATCGATGCCTGCTGTACAAAATACAGATTCCCATGGGTTTAGTTATGCCGTTCTTGATCAAAGTAGCACCTTACTCTTCATCTTCTTCCACCGATATCAGAGGGATTCCTCATGTGGACAGGGCTACTCAAGTAAGGTGCTGCTAAGGCTGGTCACCGATGTCGTGATGTGGGACTTGAGCTATAAACAAAACCTGAATCCGTTACTCTGAGGAACTGAGAGCTTTTGAATGTGATCACCAATAGCAGTGGGTATGAAGTGAAAACCATCTTTCGTATTTCAGAGAATGGCTAAATCCCAAATTCATTGCTAAGCCAGATTCCATATAAGGTTAATCATAGACTTCGACCGGGGTTAGGGCTGGATGAGGAATAAAGCAGAATTTCAGGATTTAGACCAGTACGTTGAATATACATATCTCTCTCTCTCTTTCTTTCGCAGAGTAACAATTCATATAACTAATGTCAGAGAAATGTTTTTTAGAGCACATGGCATCTGAATTAACGGCACGGTGTTTTGTCAACATAGCATAGCAGACTCATCCTGTCAGACGAAATTACAGTCGCAATAATCACCCTGTGAAATGTTTTTCAAGGTGCTTGTTCTTACTCAGCAATTTTAAGAACACTGGTGAGTGCCATTATATTATTAGCAATGTTCTGTAGCAAAGCTGAGCCACACGGCTTGGGAGGTTCCACCCACAGATCAAGCTTTGTGCAGTTTTGGGGGGAGCTCTCAGAAGTTCTCTGAACGAATTGGAACGTGATGGATCCAAACTGGAGCAGGGTAGATTGAGATTGGATGTTAGGAAGAAGTTCTTCCCCAGGAGGGTGGTGAGACCCTGGAACAGGTTGCCCAGAGAGGTGGTGGAAGCCCCATCCCTGGAAGTGTTTAAGCCCAGGCTGGATGGGGCTCTGAGCAACCTGCTCTAGTGGGAGGTGTCCCTGCCCGTGGCAGGGGCGTTGGAACTGGATGATCTATAAAGGTCCCTTCCAACCCTGAAAATTCTATGATTCTATGAGCATACAGTGAAGTTAAAAGTGGCAGAAAACAGAGTTGAAACATTTACGGAAACGGGCTCTTCAGTGCCTGTGCTCAGACCTGTCTTGGGTTTAAAGAGGAATAATGTATTTAACTGTAGAATGGTATTTGGCTCTGTAGAAGCTGTTAAAACATAAATATGATCTGCTTCTGCTCATCTGCATTCATAGAAATAGCTCCAAAAACGCACATTGACCTGAGCCAGCCGAGGCTACTTGCATGATAATGATGCGCGAGGTCAAGTCCGTTGTCAGAGCATCGCTCATTTAAGCGTTTGTTGTCATGGAACATTTTTCTTGCCGTTGTATTTTTGTCCTCACTTGCACGCCATGGCTACGACCCTAAGCAAAATGGCCTGTATAATTAAACCAATATTTAGCCACTGTGAATCCTGTAGACCTCTAATGTGTATTAGAGGTGGAGACCTTTTCCAGAGGCCTCCTGAAGCATCTTATTGATATTATCTTTCTTTTTTTTTTTTTTGTTTTGTGAGGGAAGGAATTGTAAGATATTCAGAGAAGTGATAGGCAGGTTGTCTTCGTCAATCCTTGATATTAGCATTTCCAGAGTTAACCTGTAACTCGCTGCTGCTTCTCCCAGTTTGCATTCAAAAACATTTTTTTACCACTAGGTTATGTGCCGGAAATGTGCCTGGGACGATGTGTAGGTGCTCTAAAACGATTCCTACTCTGAGGGTGCTGAGTCACATCAAGTGAAACGTGCTGTGACTCGGCTGGTACTTCTAGCCAAGAATAACGCACAGCGTTTAGCCCCATTTTTCTCCGGCATTCTCGAGCCGTTTCGTGGCACAGCTCGCCCATGAAGAGATGACTTCCCATCCTCTTCGCTGCAGCAGTTCCTTAGGAGCAGCCACACCGAGTGCTTGCTTTGCAAGCAGCTTTAGAAGACTGGTCTGTAGATTTTGAGCTGTCATTTGAAAATGTTTAGCAGTTGGAAACAACTAGCAATGCCAGCGACATGTGACTCGGCAGCGCCACAAAATTCCATCTTGAGAAACACTTAGAATATTCTTACGCTTATCCCCTTGGGATGTACTGTCCTTTGAAGAGTGCTGGTTTGGATGGAGACTAGTGGAGGAAGGAATGAGATGCTGGAGAAACCTCACCCACATAAGGGGAAAATAAATGTGGGTCTTTTGATCGAACTAGAATAGCGGGCTGTGATTTTTAAAATAGTCGTTCTGTAGATACAGTAACTCAGGGACATATCAAAAGATAATTACAACGATATTTCTCCATTTAAATGTGGGTGTGGGAGAGCTGTTGGGTTTGGTATACTCCTCTGCTTTGAGCCTCACTGAAAAATTTAATATAGCGTTAAACTCCGGCGCAGCGCTGTATTTAACCATCAAAAAGCTTTCCATTTCGCTGGGAAAATGTAACTCATTCTTGGCTTGCTTTTCTTGATTTGCTCATTCCACACGAGGCTGGGTTGCTACTTAACTAAATAAACAGAAAAGAACCCAGGGACCAGGCACTGCAGCTAATGCAAGGTTCCAGTTTCAGCAGGCACTGCTGGTTACCGGCCAGGCTCTTTTTTTAGTTTCCCTGGGAGCGTTGATGCGTTAATCTGCAACTGGCAAATTTTTATATTTGTTTGCAGGGCCGAGGCGGCAAAGTTAAAGGAAAAGCACAGTGGAAAGCAGCTTGTTTCTAGTGAAGCTCCTAAATATATCAAATATTTCTCTTGTTTGCTGCTCTCCTCCCCGTCCCCTGCACCCTTCTCTGTGCCACAGTGTTAGACTTTGCCCTTTGGGTCGCTGACAGCACACTGGCACTTGGAAAAAGTCTAGAGCAGGCATAGGCTCAGTTAATTGCATGCCTAATTAAGTAGATGCTTATGCATTTGCTTTCTGCATTTTCTGCTGAAGCCGGGTCGGCATTCTCTGGGTATCTGTTGCTGGAACCTGAAGCGCAGGGTACGTTAAACCTGCGGAAAAGGAGGAACGCTTTGCTGCCGGGAGTTGTTTCGTCCTCGCTTCCCTTAGAAGGCAAAGGCCGCACCCAGCCGCCTAAGAAACATCCCTGGGTCTTGTACACAGAGGTGATTCAAAGAGCTGGGGGGATAAGCCATCTGAAGGTTATTATGGGATGTACTCCTGCCCTTTGAATCAGTGAGAAAGTCAGTGTGACTTGGTGCTTGCTGGAGTAAAAGCTGTGCCTGCAAATGCCCTGGCAACATGAAAGCCCCACTGAAATCCAGGGGAGTTGTGGGCTGCCGGGAAAGGTCGAGTCCCTTCCTGTCTCTGTTAAGTTATAAGAGATTTCACAATCCCATCCTAGGGAATAATCTTTGTCTGGTACTTATAATGGCGTTGATTGTCACATCCAAAATATTTCTGCCAAGATGCTGCTTTTTTTTGCTTTTTCCTCCCCCTGATTGTTTCTGTGCTACAAATCCAGCAATGAATTTAAAACTCAGCACAAAAGAAAAAAAAAAGGATCGCTCTCATCACGTTTTTTTTCCCATGTCTTCCGTGAGATAGATCTGAGCTCCATTTCTTTCTCCAACCACACGGAATGCCAAACTTTGTGCCATTTGAAAATGTACAGGTAATAGAGACTTCTGATTAGTTTTCCGTCTCTCCCAGGGGGTCACTAATTTTCCAGCAGTAGATACTGAGAAGAGCAGACTGAGAAGCTGCAGCAAAGGGTGTTTGAACAACAACTGTATTCTGGCAGCTGCCTGGATTTTCTTTCTTTGCTTCCTTGCCTTCACTTGTGTTGTTGCAGCCTTGTTGTAGCAACACAGCAGCAATCGCACAAATCCCCCGACCCGTAGGCGGTATTGAACCTCACCTCTGACATTCACTTCTGGAATTATCTTTTAAAAAGCTCTGAGCTTTAGCACGAGGCTCAGAAGAATCCTTTTGTGGAGCTGTAAAGGTAGACCTTTTTCTCGCTTCATGACGTTCCGTTCCTCTGTTTTTACTGCTGCATTTTGGATTAATTTTCAGTAGGATAAATAAGGGTACTTTATAAAAAAAATGTACTGTAATATTATTCTGTTATGAGCCAGAAGACTGTCCTTCATTTTGTTACTGTGACTTCTAAGGCCACGATTAAGATTTTTTTTCCTATTGATTATTATGTGTCTAGCCCATTGGGACACGCCACCATATAAGACTGTGTCCAAGCTCCTGTTCCCAGCAGAAAGCACTCTCAGGAAGATGAGTTCTTGTCTTCTCTCCAGTCCTATTGATGACTTTGAAGGAAAAAAATATTTACCCAGTTTCCTTTGGCTGAATAATGCTATATGAAGTGCAGTTTCAAGTACTGCAAAATAAATAAATAAATAAATGAAAAATGAAAAAAGGAATTGGAATACTGAAGTGTCAAAGGCAGCAGTCTAGCTGTAAACAGATTGTTCAGCTTCTCCATTTATATGGTGGGTTTTTTTTAAAGAAGTGTTATGTTCTTGCTCACAATTTTACCGATGTATTTAGTGCGTATTCCTTTCAAAGTCATTGATGTTTCTTCCTGCATAGACACCGAAGCCGTGTCTCTCCGTGGGCCTCAGACAAAGCACAGGCTCTGGCCACCTGTGGCAGGACTCCTGGTAAAGTCCCCAGCAACAATCCCTGGGTACAGACGGTACAAGGGGTGCCTCCCTCGTTTGACATTCCTGCTGCTGTTTGATGTTCAATTGAGATCTCCTGGTATGAATGAGGCAAACCTCTGCTGGTGCCCAGGGGCTGGTAATTCTTTTACTGCTTGTAGGAATGGGTTCCCTGGCATAAAGGTCTGAGGAACCATCTCGTGTATCTGCCCACCATCCCAGAGACATCTTCCCCTGCTCCAGGGAAACCTGGTGACTTCCCACGCCCAGGTTGACACAAATCCTGAAGGGTAAGGTGATTGTGCAGTTGTAGCTATGAGTCTGGTGGAAAACCCAGGCTCCAAGCGCTGAAAAAACCCTCGAGCTTGTCACTGAGCCACTGACTCCACTAGTCGAGGATGGCAATAACCATCAGGCTAATGCAGGATTTGGGGAGGCGAAAGGACTTGGGAGATTTCTCACGTCGCCAAACCTGTGATCCTCTTTCACTTCTAACTACATTCTGCTTCAACGATCAGTGCCAGAGCGTCCAATCCTTCCAGTCCCAATTTTGTCAAACTTCAGGAGTCCTGCAATTGTTTTTAATGATGTTCGGGGTCGCACACACGAAGGGAAACTGTCGTAGGCAGCAGCACACAACCTGGATGGTCTGGTCTCTGTATATTGCTTTGTACATAAATAGTATGGTTTGCAGGGATTATTATTTTTTTTTGTATCCTTCTTTTCTATTTTTATTTGTTTTTCTACAGTTTTTCAAAGACTGTATGCAAACTGTGTTTACAAATTGATTTTTTCTTTTTTTTTTTTTTTTTTTGCAGTCAGTATTGTAGATGAGTGCGTTTCCATGTGGGTGTTTTGTATGGGCTTGTGAATTCTTGTGTCCTACAGGTTGTCCTTCCTTCTTAAAGACAATTGCATAGACTTCCAGCCAACGTGTCGTACAACGATGTGCTATCCCGCTCCTTTCTGAAATACAGCCCGTTTTCTATGCTCTGGTGTGAACTCTGGCTTGTAGAATGCATGAGAAAAAGCTGTATGTATTTATATTGTTAAAATATTATATGCTCAATACTGATTTAGTTATTAATGCAGATTTTAGGGGTTTGTACTTGTTCTCTGGAAACTGCAGTGTAGACTGAACTAAATTGCCTAGTATCTGTCATTTGCAGACACACTAGTATTTTCTTATAATGTTTTCTATATGACCTCTAAGGTAGGGGGATAATCCTTTAAAGGTGATCTGTACCTTAAAACAAAAACCAGTTTTCTTACAACATTTAGAGTCAAGGAACTATTTTTTGTGTTATGTTTAGCGACGGATTATAAACAAAGCACAAAATGCAAGAAGCAAATAGGAATTTTCAAGATGTCCTTAAATGCTGCAGTTCATTATGGAACAATGTTATAATAAGCTGAATAATCTTCTAGATTGAGTGTCTCGGGCAATCGTCCCTCATTTTTTTTTTTTTTTGGTCAGTTTTCCTGGTGTGAATTTTGCCGTATCCTTCAATTCTTTCTTAGGATCTGATCGTGTATAATTGACCGACTCAGAACACAGTTTAAAGAAAACTGGAGATCTGGGTAGGCAAAAAAAATTAAAATAAATAGGTTATCAGCTACCCATACCATCTTGGTACAATACAGTGTGTACAAGTTCAGCTTACGGAAAGAATTGGTGATTTGGCCACCTACCTTTGCCTTCTTGAAAAGGGACCAACGGAACCACCACGGGACCAATGTAATTAGTTAGCATCTGTACAAATACCTCCTGCTTTCTTATGGATTTTAAAGAGAACAACCACTCTGTTTTTTTGTGACCAGGACAAGTGAGAGTTGCTTCTCTATCACGGTCATCAGTTCCCATTAGGCAAATACCTGTTGGCATTAGGGCCGTGGCTATAATCATTTCTATTAAACTGTTTTTAAAGGAACGAAAGTAATTTAATATAAATATTCAGAACAATTGTATCACAAAGCAAAGTCTTTTATGGCCTACTAGCACTTTCAAAACAAAGAGAACATTGAATAGCAAGTACTGCTGTCCCAGTGTTACTGATACTGGGTATCTATCTCTTCAGCTATTCAGAAATCTATGGGGCCATGTTCTTCTGCTGAGGTTTTGAAGAGTAAATTTCTAGTAGGGATACATGTAGGAAGTGTGTTGATAGACCCTTGTATTTTAATCTCCTTCTCGTATTTGAAATGAGATGTACCAGGTATTACCTTAATAAGAACCGCAGGTAGAATAGCGCCGAGTTCCTAATAGCTGTAAAAAACCTTCTTGATACCAGTTTGGACTTTTTGTTGACGCATGATGTCCAGTGCCTCTCTGCACTTAGCGTAGATACCGTAGCGATCGACACGTAATTTCAGTGAAATGGTGTATACCGTATGCGTAGCAGTGCTTGAATTTCGTTGGTTTCTCTGTATCAAGCCGTTAGTAGAAAATTAGACTGTCTTTGAGAATTTTATTCTTCTCTGGCTTTCTTTCCTTTTGGCCATTCAACGAATTAGGTTCTGCCGCGTAGTAGCTGCTTTGTCCGTCTGTTTTGGAGTATCCTGTTCTGATAACGTTCAGAATCACGTATGCAGCTAACTTCTTGTAAATACGTTACGTTTAGTTTTCAGCTCGCTGACCAGCATGGGATGTGTTAGTACCTGCATGCCTGTAGTTCCCTGGAAGGGAGGGAAAGTGATCCCAGCATAGATTTGAACGCGGTTGTTACAACAATGAGAATTAATCTTCACCTAGAATGATTAGTTTCTGGTTTGTTTTCTTCTTGGTGGCTTGAAATGTTGGGACTCTTATCACCAGAAGTTCAGTTACTGTTTAAATTGGCACAGTCAATAAGGGGAAATCCAGCCAACTGCTTTCCCGCTGGATGCCCTGTCTCCTTTCCACCCGTCGGGTATCGGTCAGCCCGTAGTCACCTCGTGGCATCGCAGGATCTCTCTGAGTCACTTCCAGTTCCTCCTCGACCACAGAGGCCAGCAAAGCAAGTGCAGTCACCGGGCTGTGACTGGCAGGGCTGCCAGGCACGGGGAGGGCAGCTGCTTTTCTCTGGAGCGCCCGAGAATGCAGAGTAGGAATTCTGCTTCATCCCCTTGGGCAGGAACAATCGCTGAGCAAGATGAACGCGTTCATGGGCAAAGGTGCACTGTTTCTTTCATCGTTTAAAAAAAAAAAGACATTAATACTCATTAAAAACTAAATGCAAAGCTAAATGCTTCTCAAGCTACTGTGGTTGTTGTACAGGCCTGATACTTACTTATAAAAAGTCTGTCTGATCATAAAACAAACATATGAACTATATAGTCAGTGGCAAAAAAAAAGTCTTCTGAAATCAGAGCTACACTTCAGATTTGTGAGTAAGTAAGAAAGACCTTTCTGGGGCAAAATCTGACGGTGGTTCTGAAAGGGCTTGGGACAGTGAGAAGAAGCTGGTTTAGTCCTTGATAACCTGGGCCTGGATCTCATCGATATAATCACCCCCTGTAAGCGGGAGGAGATCAAAAGCAGACCCCAAAGCACAGGAAGTTTTCTCCTTGGCAAGTCCCATGAAGCTGCTCCAGTAGGAACCGCACGCTGCAGGCCTGTGCGCTGCCTGTTCACCATCCCTTGCCCTCCCCTGAACGCCAACAGGCACGAGCTGAGATCCTTTGTGATGTTTCATGTAGAAAGAATAAAGAGGAAGAGGGATAAGGCTGGTCTTCTTTTCCTTACCCTCTAAACATCCCCCAGAGTTTGAGACGACATACTGGACAGTATCTACAGCACAGTTTGTTTTAAAACTAATAAATACAGATTTATAAAATTTCTCCCAACTCTGGGCTCTGTTCTTGTACATTGTAGTGGGAATGCCTCATAGACCGAGTCTATTTTTGTAGTTCCGATCGTTTCCTCCTGACAATGATGGGCAGTCATTTGCTTTTAATGCTTCCTTATGGTGTGAACTGATTTCTGTAACTTCCATGTATAAAACCACCTAGATATTGTTTCTATACTGGAAATAGGCGTGAATATAATATTTCACTAAGCGTTGTACCTCTTATGTACATACCATCAATAAATGTTGATTCATAATTTTCATGGCTTATGTCTGAGAGGTTTAATCTCAACCTGGACTCCACATGGGAACACTTTGGGTAGGAGTTTAGATAAAGCAGCCTGATGTGAGAGGCTGCCTGGTCTGAACACAGCAGGCAGGGTAGAAGCTACGGATGAGACTTTGCTAGAAATGTGTTAGAAATCTCACGCCTCGCTGGAGCCTCCAAATATCCCAGGCTGCTGGCTGTAACTCCGCTTGTTTGCCACCAAGGCCAGGATACGCAAACTACCTTCGCAATGAAGCGAGAAGAGATGTTAGAAGAGTAGGAGGATGCAACGCGATGCCTGCAGTTGCTTTAGAAACCTACTTCCCTCCCCTGGCTGCTAAAAAAAATAAAATAAATAAATCTCTTCCTTATAGTCTTTCTGAAAAATAAAATAAATAAAACCTACAGCCAAACCCCTGGAGCACTTTATAAAGAAATCAGCTCTATTTAATACATAAATTAAGAGCTGCTTATGAGCCGATCCAGGGCCCAGAAGCCCGGCTGTTGCTCAGTATGGCCAGAAAGCTCCAACCTTTCTGCTCAGAGTAGCACACAGGAGGGAAATGGCGTAATCAAGGCACGTAACTGAAACCCAGGTTGTGAGGTTGAACAGTCTGCACAACCCTGGGCTTACTTCTTACTAATCTAACAAAAGCCGGCATCCACTTGAGAAGTTTCCAAAGAAAATCCAGGCACGGCAGGAAGTGGCTTTGGCAGCGCTTCAGCTGGCAGCCTGCCCTCTGAGTCAGTAATGGACCAAAGTCCTCATGTGGGGCGAGGAAGATCTTTGGGCAAAGGCTGAAGCTGAGGTCCCGCTTCTCTGCTACCGTTGCTGTACCAAAAGTTGCCACTTTCTGTCAGAGGCAGAAAACGTCCTGATCTGGCCTCGTCGACAAGTGGTGTTAATAATAAAATTCCCCGCTGAAGTTTGGTGCTCTCAGGGTTTGTGTGCTAGGTATGTTCAAATTCCCTCCATAAAAGGTGGTTAGACTTTTGTTACAAAAGGCTCAGCACTGTGACCTGTTTGTTGTTTTTTTTCAAAGCAATGTTTGTGAGAATGACCTAAAAAAACCCCAGCCCATGCACGAACCATTTCTGCAGTGATACGAAGTTGTCCCATTTGAAAATACCTTCCCCAAATGTGCATTCTCTTAGCCCTTGCAAGCCCCTTCTGTGCCCCTCTTTCTCCATGTCCTCAGCCTTAGAGAAAAAGATGATTTCAGAAGTCTCTTTGTGTCGGGAATGTGTCCCTTCACAACAAAACATCTGCTGTAAGGTGCTATAAAAGACAGTGAGTCATGAGTAACTGAGCCATATTAAGAGATATTTCTACATCCACTCTCAGACATGAAAATAAAAAAAAAAACCAAACAAAAACCAAACAAGAGACCACTTCAGGGCTGCTAAAACTTAACGAGGCTTCTCCTTTCTATTAGTACACGTCAACAGGACAAGGATATGAAAGAAACAGCTGGCCCCAACTTACAGTGGAAAGACAACAGCAAACACACTTCTAAAAAAGTTTAGTGCCGCTGCATCGCCGAAACTCCCCTGAGCTGTGCAGAGAGCCCTGAGCGGGCACAGCAAGCCGAGGTGGCTCCACAGCCCCAGCAGGCAGCTGGCTGCTGTCTTTTGTGGCCAGCACACAGCGAAATGGCTCTCCTGCCGCAGCAGAGGCGCGAGGAGGAAACCAGATGGCAACGCAAGATGAGGTCTTGCGGTCGCGGCGGCACCAGCGAGGCAGGTGGGTTCTGCGGCGATAAGCAAACTGTGCCCGTGTAGATAGAGAAATGACAAAGCTGACTTCCACCCACTGAAACTGGCAGGGCTGGGAGCCCGAGAAATGAGGCCTCACGCTGTTGGCGATGCTTCGGTAGTAGAAGGATGAGTATTTTGAAAAGCAGCCTAGGGCCTGTCTTTCCCAGCGTGGTGCTGGTCTTTCTCGGTTGTGATGGGATGACAAAAATATGTTTGTCTTTCCCAGAGTTGGTTGTAAGATTCATCTACCTCCATCGGGCTGTTTTCTTACTGGGGTGCTCAGAGGTGCTCCAGGGATCACTCTCCCATGGCCCACGGGCTCCACTGCTGTGGAGATGCACAAGTGAGAAAAGGCAGCTGGCTCCTAACTCTGAAGGGGAAAGTCGAGGGTCCAGGCTAGAAAATTCACTCAAAATTCCTTCCACTAGGTTTCCAGTATTACTTAAGTTGCCAGGATCAAATAAGCTTCGTCAGCTTCCCTTTTTAGCAAATATTTCTGAAAGCAATAACCCCATCTGCATGAAGATTGCTCTAAAATAGTCTCCCTGGGGAAGACCTCACCTTTGCAGTTGAGCAGCAGCAGGCTGACCCACTGGCTGTCGCTGAACTCTGTTTCTCCCATTTTTGACTGGCATGTAACCAACGGGTAGACTTTACATTTCTCCTCTGCAGAGGGGAGGAAGTCACCCTTCTTGAATAAAAAGTAAGTTTGGTTTTTTTTAAGTCACTAGCTGAACAAACAAGCACCCTACCTCGAGTTCATTTCAGACTTTCTCTTGATGAACGAAAGAAACATTAACTCGAAAATGAACCACAAAACAACTGCAGGGAAATAACACCATGGCTATAAATGTGTCTCCGCTGGTGAACCTGGTGACCTACCGCTGCCAAACAAAACACGCCTGATGATTGTACAACAAATTTACAGTAAAACCATCCCCATGCACACCAGGGTACAGACAGACAGGCAGCATTTAGCTCTGTATTGCTGGTGCTCAAAGCCAAACCAGTGAATCATTTGTAGATCCAAAAAGCAAAACGAACCCAACGTATTTTTTCTAGACTTGTATCACTGATGGTCGTGGTCCAGAGCACTGGCAGGAAGCCTTTTCTCTCCTCGGCTGGGCGCTTGTCAGTTGAGATCACTGTGTCTTGGCTACGGGGCTCAGCTATGACAGGCTCATCTTAGAAAAGCTCATCCTGCAGGCTCAGGCTGAAAGCTGCTGCAAACTGTCTCCCTGAGCTCGCTCTGGTGAGGGTCCTGCCAGCAATTTGCAGCAGCAGCCCTGAGCCAGCTGCTTGCTATGAAAAGGAGTAGGCTGGCAAAAAGTGGTGACAATAAACTCAGTCTTAACATCCAATCAGGAAGCAAAATGTACCCAGTTTCTTACTTTTTATTCTGGGTAAAATAAAAGCGTGGAATCACGATTCACGTGAGAAAAAGCTGATAAAAATGATCTAAGTTGGTTTTTTTTTTTCAGATTAAGCCAGGGGAACAAAAAACCCACCTTTTTGAGTACGTGGTGTCAGAAGCTACATGTCCACCAAAAACTGCAAGGAAGTTTAGATTCAAACTAGAGGAGGGTAGATTTAGATTGGACGTTAGGAAGAAGTTCTTCCCCAGGAGGGTGGTGAGACCCTGGAACAGGTTGCCCAGAGAGGTGGTGGAAGCCCCATCCCTGGAAGTTGTTAAGCCCAGGCTGGATGGGGCTCTGGGCAACCTGCTCTAGTGGGAGGTGTCCCTGCCCATGGCAGGGGAGTTGGGACTCGGTGATCTTCAAGGTCTCTTCCAACCCTAACAATGCTATGATTTAAGGCTACAACTTTGCTGTAACCAAACCATTTTTAGACATGAGACAAGCACATGGATGACAAAGCTGACCCCACCCTAACACAACTGCCTGAGGCAAGGCTTCCAGATAACTGCACAAAACTTACAGCCTCTGGAGAAGAAGTGGAAAATGCCTTAGCGCATCCTCCTCTGTCCTCTGGGTGTCTGAAGGACTTCAAGACTAACTCAGCAGACCTGGAACCCGTTGGAGGTACAAAACCTCCCCTGCCTATGAGCCATATGTTGGTTTTCCGCTGCCAACCTGTGCATCCTTAACTTCAGCTGTGCCTTTGGCATCATTTACGAAGCAGCCTCTTGCCTTCACTTCAGACCCAGCAGAAAGCTGCTGTTCAGCTGAAGTGTGAGTTAGGTGGGTGTCTCAGAGCGAGACTTTTCCCTAATATCCTAAAAAATCCTCTTAAACAGAATGGCTTTAGTTGGAAGGGACCTTAGAGATCATCTAACCCGTAGCTAGATGGATGCCTTTAAATTTATGTCAGATTCTAGTTGACTTGACAAATTCTATTTTACTGTAAACCTATACTGATTTTTTTTTTCCAATGGGAAATAAATTACTTGTAAGAATTTCATTTCAGTACAAAAGGAAAGCTATATTACATATTAGGAAAAAAACAAACCAACAAACCAAACCAAGCCATTTTGCACGGCTAGATGTTCAGTTAAAACAATTCTATTTCTGAAACAATTTCTATTTCCGAAAACAAAAAATAGTCATTTTCTCATTTGCCAGTCCTTGTGGACTTGTCTTGATCCAGAACTCCATTACTTTATTTTTTTTTTCTGAACGAACACACAAAACTAATGACGTTCACCTCAGCGTTCGATGCACAGCTTTGCGTGGCAGAGAATGTATGAAAATGGTTTTTATCCATCCACTTGTTCATCCCAAATCCTTTTGTCTGTCGAGTAAGGAGTTGCAATAAAAAGTTTTGAGACCCCTTGAAACTCTTTGACTGAAGCAAAACCTTTCTAAATCTTGCTGGAACCATCCAGAAAAAAACCTGAAAGGCGGCTGTGCTTAAAGCGTACGTAAAGCTTTCACTGCCTCGCTTGACTTGCACTTTCACAATAATCAGCTCCCTCGAGGTCAGGAAGGCTTCTTTGATGATGGATTTGTTTCTTCAATTTCAACTTTTCCAAAAAAAAAAACCCAACAAAACCCAGCACAGCAGCCCATTTGACTTATGTGAAGATCTGTGTAAGTCTGGGACTTCAAAAGCAGGAAGATGAGCAAAAAGGAGAAACGTTCTCAAAAATCTTGCCGTTGCTAACCTCGCTTAGCCTTAGTGGGTGAGACAGAGAAGACAAATAGCGCAGGCTCTGGGCTGTACAACAGACACCATTACTCATCTTTGCTAAATTTGTGCTTCGCCTCTCATTTCTCATCATCACATCTGGCGGTTGTTGGGTGCCACGCGCAGTATCTCAGAGAAAAAATGAGAAACAAGCTACCCGGGGAAAATTGTTCAAAAAATCAGTTTGCAAATGAGGTGGGGAATGTAGAAGGTGACTTGGGGGATTCACAGGAAAAGGCCAACTCTTCCCCACCCCCCCCTCCCCCTCTCAGAGCTGTGAAATATTCAAGTGCCAAAGTCCTGGGGGTGTTGAAGGGACTTTCCCTGTAGTAACATAAATTTCGCTCTCCGTTTATTTCCTCTCCCAGTGACTTGTGTCCTCCCTCTGTCCCAAATCTGCTGGAGCTCCCACCCCCAAAATACCTTTGCACAATTCTCGCCCCCTGTAAGGAATGAGTTTTTCACCCACTGCCACACAGCTGGAACTGCACGGCCCTTCTCCTGCCACCTCTTTGTCCTTTTGCCCCCTGCAGAGGAAAACCAGTCAGCACCTGTGGTTACCCAAAGGGTTTGTATTTGACTAATCAAATCTCTTGCAACCAAAGCTAGAGCCTTGAATTGTTTAATAGGACTAAGAAATAATTATTGGCTAATGGCCTAATATAGCATTAAATAACTCCATTAACTGCCGGCTTACAAAATATCCTGGCACCTGTGTACGCTGAGGCAGAATACAGTTGTCAGAGGATTTAACTTCTTTCCTCCAGCTCCAGAAAGAGTGATTAGGACCAGCCTTTGGGCTGAAGACCATGCTGACCTCTGTCTCTGCCCAGCATTGCTTCTATGTGCTCTAGAGACACTTGCTAATTGGCTCCTAATAACATTCCAGGCAACAGGCTTCAAACCGCTCCGTACAAAGGCTGCTGTTGTCCACAAAGGAAACAAAAAAGACACTGCTCTCAAATCAAAAGCATTGAGTAGAAACATCATTTTGGAACTGATGCTGTGGAAGCGGTTTAAAACATCCACACAGGTAGACATGACAGCCTCATATCATTTCTCTGCTTTAATCAAACATTTCTCGTAAAATCTTCAAGAAAACACCGGTGAAGCAATCGCCCTGGAGGGTTTGATGAAAATACTACATTCTCAAAACCCATACAAACCCTCTCCTAATTAAGCTCACTGCTGTAGACAGGATTTCCATGAGAGAGGTAGTCTGCAATACATTTATTTAAAACTGTTCAAGGCAAAGAAATAATCATGGGGTCTGTTCTAGGTCCAGCAATTTTAGGAGACATCCTCATTCTTGCCAAGCACCAAGGCTAGACCAAGACCCAACTTGCCTGTCTGCATCCTGAAGGAAGGGCTGAATCCTGCTGGGCTCTGGCTTCTCAAATGCCATTGGTTCAGGGAGCCAGGAATGGTGGTCACAAGATCTTACCGGGTTGATCTTAAATGGGACCAAGTGGTCTGCTTTTACAGACAAGCTGAGTTAATCACTAATTCCCACAGCACCGGTGGAGCCTGTGGGAGGCTGGCAGAGCAGACTCAACAGCGTCCAGCTGAGCCTGGCGTGGATTTTGCCGGCAGAAAAAACGAGCCCTGGCTCAGCAGGACCAAACACAACTACCCTGCTGAAGACTTCTCTCCCACTAATAATACCCGTCTTACTTTTTATCCTCAAGGTGGAATCGAGTTTATTTTTGGAAGCTTATTTTACAGTTCGACGTGTTTTTACCAATACTATTTCTAGTTACAATTTAGAGATGATATTTTCTTTCATTCTGATTACTCTGTTAAATAAATATGCAAATATATCAAGTGCTCTATATAAAAAATACATACACACAACAAACAACCCCTCAAATAATAAAACCAAGATGAATAAAAATATGTACACATATGAAATGGCCATCTAGTTTTGAAACTATCACGAAACTTAATTACACGTGAATGACACGACAAAATCTAAAAAGAATCGGCATATATAAAATATTGGCATTGCCTCCGTAAAAAGATCTTGAGCATCTCCCTGCTTCAAAATATAAACCAAAACCAACCAGTGTTGTCTGTGCATTTATAGCCACTGAATAGTAGACAAGTTAAGAAGGAGTTTGTGGATTTCTCCATTAAATGTCTAAATAAGGAGATGAATAACATTGTCTTCAAGACAATAAAATATCTCCTTTTGATTGAGTCCTATATTCAAGCCAGATTTAAAGAGAGGAATAAATCTTACTCTAGCTCTCCATAAATACCAGTTTAAACACAGCCTTCAACAGCTCATTTTCATTTATATTGCCAAACAGAAAAGCTTGCTCAGAAACACTACAGGGATTAAAAAAAATATAAAAAAATCAATGCACAGAATCAACAGTCTTCCCACCACACAGTTCTGTATTAAAATACATTAAAGGGCTGGGATTTTTGACAGCAGAGCACAAGCACTGATGGTGTAAATCACCCTGACCTCATTAGCTTCAGCTTGTTTGAACAGCTTTGGACCACGAGCTGTGTGACTGTTCATAGATGAAACACACTGACCTACATCAAGCCAGAAAACATCCTGGGTGTACTTTAAAATTACACCTTGTCTGGGAACCTTTTGCCCAGGTGTAAATTTGCCCTGAGAAGATCTGCCTGCAGATACTGGGGCACTGAGCAACTGGATGAACTTCATGAGAAACGGCTGCCGGGCTGTGACTGAGAAATTCAAGCAACAGCCTTGTGCTTTCTGTTCCAGTAAAGAGCAGTCCTAGCTAATGTTGGTATTTAGCCAGCTGAATACTCGCTCTCCAAACGGCTTCAGATGGAGGACATCAAATAAGATGCTTCAGTGGAACAGGAGTAGAAGTGGAACAGTTTCAAAGACAGGTGCTATGGTCAGTGAACAGGATCACTTGAATGACTCTGCTACAGGACATCCCCCACCCCACCACTGACCCAGACCACTGGTTGCTATTACCTTAGATTGGTTTTACTTGCATTTTTCTGGAGGCAGCCCAATGAGGAGTCATCATTCTCCCTCCATTCCGATACGCTTCCTTAAAGATGGCACAGACCACTGGTAGCAAATAGTTTTCTTTCTGACCGTTCGTAACAATATAATGCACAGCATCATAGCTTCATACAAATACTTTACATAACAGACACATAAGGACAAAATAAAAGCATGTAACAATGCAGCTGCAACTACTTTACTATATTACATGACTGGGAGACTTTAATGTTCTTTGATCTTTTGAGTAGAATTTGAGCTTCTGGTACCAATTAGCAAGCAACGGTTCTTTTGGTATTTTTTTAAAAAAAGCAGAGGGGAAAATGTGGATGAAATAGGAAGCAGAGGAAGTGAGTGAGATTGTAGAAAGGCAGCTTAAAATACCAGCAAATCGGTGTAACACAGCAGTTCTAGAGGAAAGAAGTTTTACTAGGCTCAGCATCTCCTAAGTAAAACGGAGTAGAAGAAGATAGAGACCTATTCTTCAGGAATCAAATACTGTCGTCTTCCCTAATGATCTCCAATTGCTTGACTTGTGCATGTGTGATAGAGCTGGGGTCATTCTCTTTAGTTCATTATCCTAACTAACAGACTCATTAGAAACATGCACCAACTCATGAAGGAGGAAGTGGGGGAAGAGCAAGGAACACCTCAAAACCTCAAGGATAACTGTACAGATCGGTAGGATAATAAAGTATGGAGGTTTATTATGTATCTGCTCATGTTTTCATCTCTCTATTCCCCCTCCCGAGAAGACTTGCTGTATGCCCATAGACATTGAAAAATAGAGAGAAATAAATTTTGTCCTCGTGGGTTTCCCTCATTGCAGACCAAGCCATAAATCATTATTAAAATGTCACTTTTTGTTTATCCTGGCAGACTCTGAGTGCACCTCACTGCTCTTCCTGGCCAGAAGGCATTTCTGAAGGATTCTGATGTTTTAGACATTGTATCGGAGGCCTTTTTGGTTTAAACTTGATTTTTTTTTTGCTCTTGACATTTGTTCCTCACTCGTGTACCACGGCAAGTTTAGTACCTTAAATGCTTCTAAGAGGGAGTGACTGGATACTTTTGTAGCTCCGCACAGCGAAGCCCCTCCGTCTGGGGAGCAACGACATCAACTGGCATCCCTCCTAACACCCAGGGAGTGTCCTCTGGGAAGGAATTGGGAGCTGAAAACATTATGCAACTCTTGGGGACTTATTTCAGAAAACAAATGTCAATTTTGTAACTCAGCTATCACTTGAAAGTGATAAAACCCAATGGAATAAAGCTTAGGTTTAGCTATGTTCAGAAGGCATCAGTAGCACAGTGCATCTGTGAATTCCCGTCCAAGTTCCACGTGATTTTGATTTCCCCAGCTCTGATCTACTTGGCAACTCGGTACCATTACACTCCACTCTTCATGTCAAGCTCCTGATGATTTTGTGTTTCGTTAACGGTCAGGAATTCGTCGCATGCTCCTGTTCGGTCGTTTGACTGTTCTTTATGAACCAAGTGCACCATTTCTTGCGATTTGCTGGCATCTCCATTTAATCCACTTGTCTTCTTGTCCTCCACTGCCCCTTTGCCGTTGTTGATCACTAGCTTTTTCTTCTGTCCGCATCTAGAAAGAAATAATAAAAGAAAATAAAAATACTATAAATGGAGACGGAAAGAAGAAACCAAATTCGGAAGTCAGTGGTTGGGAAAAGGTGCTTGGAAATGAAATTTGTGTCTGCCAGCGGAGAGGAAGCGAAACTAGTGTCTGCTATTGCAGACTTATGCAACGCAAAGCGTAAACTTTCTCCATGTTGCATATTTTGGTTTTGAAAGCACTCACCATTATATGCACAAAATTTGGCAGGAGCTCACTTTTTTTGGTTTGTATCTATCATTGCTGCAGATAGGAGTAGCATTCGTTATTGAAAGCTAGAAAAGATTTTTCTAGCATTCGGATATATCCACGTTTATCAACTCTGTGTGGATTCCATTACAGGGACAGGGTCGTTCTAAATCCTTGGTACCACACCTTTGAAAATGCTCGAGTTCTTGAGATGGCAGAAAATTTGGCTCAAGCTCTCACCTCTTTATACAAGACAGATAACTTTTTCCTTCTTTACATTGGTATGTCAGACTTAGAAGCCCAGCAAAGGAAGGCAATATAGAGAACTACTCTTGCTACTATCACCAGCACAGCTCCTTATGATATTGAGGTAGGAAAGAGCCACTGGGATTTTCAAGTGACACTCACTATGATTTGACTCATCTATTGATTTCTGAATTAGGAAGTTAACTACCTCGAAACTAAGAAATGAGGCAGAAGTTCTTCACTCTGAGGGTGGTGAGACACTGGAACAGGTTGCCCAGGGAAGCTGTGGGTGCTCCATCCCTGGATGGGTTCAAGCCCAGGCTGGATGAGGCTCTGAGCAACCTGCTCTAGTGGGAGGTGTCCCTGCCCATGGCAGGGGGGTTAGAACTGGATGATCTTGAAGGTCCCTTCCAACCCAACCCATTTTATGATTCACAGATATTACTAGGGTCTAACCCACACCTCCATACACCTACATGCACCCACACATGCTTGCTTTCTTTGCAGCTCACTCCCAGCTGCACGGAAGCTTTCCATTAAGGTTTGCCATTAACAGTATCTAGGGCATAATTTACAGCTCTGAGATGGTTTCATTTCTTGTCAGATGCCATCTAAAATTAACCATAACGGCCCTGTTTGTCTGTTCCTATGGTGACTCTGGGGGCAGAGGGAATAAACAATAGCAGTCTCTACGTTGAAAGATGTCAATCAAGAAGCCATGCGGTTCAGGTTGTGTAACTCCAGAATCACATCACAGAAAGCAAAGATGTAGAGTTTTCTATCTCACCATATGCTTGAGAGCCTCCTTATTTCAACAGATCTCTCCCAATACCATCAGAGAAGCACTGCTACCGTGGAGACGGTCAGAGGACAAACTTACAGGTGGGACCTTACTACTGACTTCAGCAAAACTGCATCAGCTTACTCTGTCTGACAAGTTGGCCTTGAGTTTGCACTGTTTTGTCTCACAGGAGAGGGCGAGGTCTGCCTGGGTTGCTCCCTCACCAGGGTGGCAATGCTTTATCCTACACACCATGCTTTGGAGGACCCTGACGCTCTTTCACAGAAGCACAAACACGTGCTCTCCTGCAACCAGCAGCCTACAAATCAATTTGCTCACTGCTTCCCAAACAAAAATTCCCCCGTTTTATATGGTTACTCTGATAAAAAAAGTTCAAATTCAACATCCAAGTAGAAAACAGCTACTTTGGTTCAAGGGTTCTACTTTAACGCTCAAGTAGTAAAAAGCTGTTTCAGGCAATTGAGAAGGAACCTCGGAACAGTCCCCAGAGAACTGAAAAGGTTAAGAATATTATCTTTTAGGCCAGAGTTTTTTTCAAATTCCCTGGCTAACTTTGCACAGGACACTGCGACTTTCTATTCCTCAGCTTCTTCAACTGTAAAGTGGTGGAAATAAAGTTAGCGAGGCCTCAAAGCAAGGTTAGAATATATCCCTGCGAATGCCACCTGTGCTACTGACTCGTGTTCAGAAGGAAAAAATTAATCCTGTGACATCAGTTGTCTGCTACAGACTTTCAGACTGTGCACAGGTAACGCCATTAGTGATGGAGTTTTATACTCAGCTCATCCTGCGCCTGCTACTGTCTACGTCCACCTCACAGGGTTTTCACTCTCAGTGGACAGGACTTTGCTATTAATACGTAACAGACGAGCGTAATTAATACTCTGTGCTCTATATGCAGTTAGCTTCCAACTACAAGACCAAACAATTTTCACCCCTACTGACTTCACGTGGTCCTACGTGAGCGTGAAGGCTGATGCGTAACCCACGCAGGATATGGTGACTCGGGCCATCAGGCTTCAGGTTGAGAAGCTTCAAAGCTTTGTGAAAGAGGAGAGAAGAAGAACACAGGAAAGAGCTCTGCAAAAGAAAGTTCTTTCCTGTGTTCTTCTACTCGGCTCTGCCACGAAGCTTTGAAGCCTCCAGATGAAGAGTGTTTTGAAAAAGCAAAGGCTCCACCTTACCTTCTCCGGCTGTTCACAGCGATGCAGACCGCAAGAATCAGCGCCAGCGCCAGAAGAGCGGCGACTATGATCAGCCATTCTGTGGGGACAGGGCAGGGAGGGGACGAGAGCGCGTTAACGGGGCTCAGGTAGCTTTGCCGTTGCGCGGAACCGCAAGAAGCCACGATCTGTGGCATTCTTTAAACTGTCAGACTTTGGTCCTAATTTGCACCAAGGTTTGTTTCTTTTGCAAAGTGCTCCCGGACAAAATCAAATGCATTTCATCATCCAGCTGCACATGAGCCAACTCAGAGGAAATACTGTTAGCAGCTATAAGCACTGTACACTTTGGGAGGCACAGGTTACGAGTTGTTGTACGAGGAGTATTTTTTTCCCTTTTATTTTCATTTAAAATCTTCCTTTAAGGGGGATTTTTGGGGCAAACTTTCAAAAAAAACCAAGGAACTACAAAACTAGAAGGAAGTCTAAGAGGTTTTATCAGCTACATTTCACTCCAGTGGAACAGGATCAATATGAACACAGCTGAGAAATACTCCATTTGCTCTTAACATTTTTTGTAAAGGAGATTTTACAACCTCCCCAGTAGCCTGTTCTTCATGCTGTGCTACCATTGCAGACACAGATCCCCTCCTAAGAGCTAACTCTTCTGTTTTGTTTGTTTGAAATAAGCGGCGCTTGTCTAACAAGTCTCCTGCATTTCATTTGAAACAAATTACTTCTTCTAATTAGCTAATTTATTATTATTCCCTGGTGAAAAACTGATAAGGATTTTTCGTGTAGCATACTCCTATCTCCCTTCACTTTTCTCTGAAAATGATGAGTTCTTCAAAAGGTGCTTCAGAGGTCAGCGTTCCAATTTTTATTTTATTTTTCTGCTCTTCTCTATATTTTTTTTTTCTATGAGATTAATGGAATGCCTTGAACCGAACACAGAGCTTCAGCTCTGGACTTGCTAGGTCTGAAGTAGAGTAGGATAATTACTTTCTCTATTTTAAAAATGACTTCACTGTTAATATATCCCAGAATATATTTGCATTCTTTTGGAATTGTATCATAGTGTTGGCTTCTTTTTATTCATTTTTAATCTGCAAGCCCCATTCTGCAACACTCATCTCGGCTACTATTGATATATAAATGACATTTTGCATATATCTGTAATGATTGCCTGATTTCATATCCATTTATAAAGGTTATTTGGATCTTTTTCTCCAAACAGACGACTACCCTCATCTTCATATTGCTGGAAAATTATATGAGGTTCACTATGCTCCATTTTACAGACTCTAGTGGAAATGCTGAACATCCCTTGATGCGGAACAAAATCTGAACTGAACTTGACCTACATTTTCAACTCTTACTTCAGTTCACATTCATACAATTCTCTGCTTATATTGTTAAAACATATGGCTTCAAAAACGTACCTGGTACCATGTGTGACCTTCGTTCTGAAGTTATTATTGCTGTGGTGTTCTCATCAGGTGGAGTAGTGGATTCATAATGTCCCTTGTGTGGTCCTTGATTGTCATGTATACTGGAGGTAGATCCTAAAGAATGAAACTATCCATTAGGCCAAATATATTTAGTGAGTATTTAATAGCAAGGTACAACGACTATGACTTTCACCACTGAAAAAAACCCAACATATTCTAGAAAGTTCATGCTGAGGTCCTTAACAAATATTGATACTGAAAACCATTGCTTAGACAATAATCAACATACACATCTGACCTACGGCTACTTTTAGTATTTTGGATAACAAAATTTATGCTTTTCCTCTCCTGTCTCTCTCATACGTTTCAGTTTTGATTATGCGATACTTTCACGAGCCAAAATGCAATTATAATTGCCTAGAAATTTTCTAGAGAAAATGTAAAGACACGTGGATGTTGACAGCTTTTTGAAGAGTTGTGGGTTTTTTTTTCCCCACACAAGTCAGATATCTTCTGTGTTCCATGAGGGAAGAAGACTGAGGAAAGGGAGGGGGGAAAGGGACAGGGGAGGAGAGAGATGGAAGGACAAAGGCAGGGGCAGGGAGAGTGATTTGGAGAAATTTTGAAATTTTCCATTTTATTCCTACACACAGTAAAATTGAATTCCTAACACTCTAATGTTTTCACAGAATAGAAGGGTGGTTCTCTAAATGGTTATTAACTTGATAGAGATGTACAGAGCAGGACTGTAAAAATTCAAAATATTTTTCCTATTAGAAAAAAATGCTCTCTGTGAAGTTACAGGTGAATCCTCTTGTCCTTTCTAATAAGTTGAGTAAATTGGTCTTAGGACAGCATTAGGTCTTAAATCAAAGTGCATACTTCCAGTCTCAAGTATTTGCTATGCTGAACTTTGATGCATAAACATTCCTGGCCCACGCTGTTGTCAAACAGGTAACCCAAGTCTAAAATTATCAGCAGACTATAGATACAGGGATTTCATTTGGGACTACTACTTCATTATCACTACAAAAAAAAACAATTAAAAAAAAAAATATGACAGATCTCCACCTCTCTGAATTCCTCCAGACTCTAATAGACCAATCCAAGCACTCTAAACAGCTGTAAAGTTCTTTTTCTTTAACACCCATCGCAACTCATTTCCAGCACTTTTGATCTCATTTCCTGGTAAAGGCAAAACTGAGAAGCGCGTTTTCTTCCCATTAAGCTCAGCCAACAAGCAGCTCATCAATCTTCCAGATGTTTTCACTATTTTTATTAACAAGAGACTTATTTACTGGTGAGTTGGTTTGTGCTATCTCGCCACAAAGGACAGAGCACTAATTCAGCCACTGAGGGTCCTGATCTAGCCTCCGAGAAAGCTGAACATACTTAACTTGTCTATCCCACATCTCAGGAGATTGTTATATATATTTTTTTTATTTTTTTTTAAGGTGCTTTATATCATCCTTGAGAAATGCCAGAGCTTTGCCACAGCAAAGCCCCTTGAGAAAGGCACTCGGACATTTATTAAAAGCCAGGTTCTTAGAGGACTGCTATATTGGCTCTTCCCAGAACACTGAGAAAAAGCAGCAGGAGGATTCAGTCATGTCTCCTGCAGTTCTGGCTCTGAGGAGATGCTCAAAAGGAAAAGGGAGGGATCCTCAAAAGCTCTCTACATTTCATTTTGATGACACACTAGCTTTTTCTTTCTGACGGTTATTTTTCGGGTTCTTTCAGCGGACTCGTATTTTTATTCCATGGACAACTGACCAGCCATTAGTGTGATGTCAGCTCACAGCTTAAACACTGCTGGAGAGAAAAAGCAAATGAAAGAAGTAGGATAGTACCTCAAGCCATTCATTTGTTCAGAGAAAGCTTTTAGCTACAGGCTGCCAACACATTAATGAATCTTTTCCATTCCATTCCAGCCATATGAGGCAACTTACAAATGAACGATCCCTTCAATAAATAAATTTTTTTTTATGGTAATGGGAGTGGACTAGTAACTCCCTTGTATTGTGCTTTTAAAAAAGCACCATGAGAAGATAACTGGAAAAAGGAAGAGTTTTGGGAGTATGGCTGTATGAGGCTTTGCCAGGGCACTGACAGGGCAATGATTCGACACAGACGCTCACTGTGAAAATGATCTTCAAACCAGTTCTTACAGGTTTTGTGTGTTCAGACCAGAAAGGTAGCAAACATTTTTTTCATAGTGTGTAATGTCTGCCATAAAATTCAGGAGGCAGCTTGGATTCATTAAGTGAATAGGGCAGTGAAAGTTGAGAAAGGAGTTTCTTACAGTACGCAAACACTATTAAAAATAGATTTATCTTACCAATAAAACCCTATCAAACACATATTTGGCATTTATATTGCTGCGTCTATGTCAAAATACTGTAACTCAGGAAGTTTTGATAGGGTTGATTATACAAAATTCTAAAAGAAATGTACCTGACAATGTCTGAATTAACATTAATTCATTAATTAACAACAGACCCATCTTAAAAAATGCGTCAGTTATTTGTTACATAGCTAATATTTCTGCCTAGCAAAAAAAAATAATAAAAAAAATGCTATAGTGTGTGTATGGGCACAAGGTTTACACTTGTTGATTTTTTTGTGTTACCACCTACAGATAATAGAAGAGAGAAAGTTATTTGCAAAACACTATTTTCAGCAAATGTCCTCTGCTTTGCACAGGCAGCAATTCCTTTTAGTAACAGAAGCAGGTTATAAACAATAATAAAAATGACAAATAAATACTAATATGACAAAAATATACAGTTAAGATTAGTACACATGTTTTTGGATGATCACCATTGCACAAAAACCTGACTGATGGGTAAATGAAAACCTTCAAAGTTTGTAGTTCTTACTGGTAGGTGGAGGGGTCTGCAAT
>VWZK01001305.1:108734-126507 GCA_013396935.1 Baryphthengus martii | reverse complement strand
GCAGGAGCTCGGGGAGGGGTTGCGGTTGGTTGTGCGGTGGGTTAAAGCCGACCGGGAGCGGGTGCGGGGTTGGAGGGGGCAGTTGAGGGAGGAGAGGGGGCAGTTGGGGCGGAGTAGGTAGCTGAGGAGGGGGAAGGGGCTACTTGGGGAGGAAAGGGGCGAATCTAGTTGTTTGGGGGAGCTGCTGGGATGGGATGGAGGGGAGGAGAAGGGGTGAGCGGCTCTTGTTTGAGGGCCAAAGGGAGGTGGAGTGAGATGGGCGGGCACTGGGTTGAGGGTGGGGAGCTGGGGGTGTGAGGGTCTGTGGCGGGTATCTCTGGTGCCTCGGTCTGCAGGGGACAGTTGTTAAATTATTGTGAATTCCAATAGTTATCCTTAGATGGTTCTTTCAAAGGTGGTCAGTCCCCCTAAAGTGGTGCCCTGGCAGCGATGGGGCAACGCTGGGACTCCTTGAGCTGAAACGTCTTTTCCAGCCAAAGCGGACCCACGGTTCCAAGAGAACGCTGCCCCGGCTCCTGCCCTCACTAAACATGGCGGCCCCGCCCTTCCCCGGCATCCCCGCCACCCGCCGTCAGGGCGGAAGTCGCGCGGGGCGGCGTCACGGCCGGGACCCCTTCGGGGGTCACCTCCCCNCTTTTTTTTAATCCCCATCTCCTTGTTTTGGGGGTTCTCTCAGCTCCAGATGGAAACCACAGTGTTTTTTTGAGCTGCTGACTGCAGTGAGAGTCGAGTGTTTCTGTGCTTAGTGTAACTGACTCGACATAGACAAAGAGTTTGAGTCTTCAAGTCTTTTTCTTCCTTTCCTGAGGAAAGGCCCTCCAAAGTGGGAACAAGCCTTGTGTTCCATTTGCTGCCAAGTAGTTCCCTTTTCCACTGGAGTTTTATAACCATGGAACCAGAAAGAGAAAAAGAAGAGCAGAGCATAATCCTGATCAGCGACGACGAAGCCGAGAGCGTGCTTGGGAACTCCGTGCTGGTAGTAGACCCGCTGGGTAAGATCTGTGCTCCTCTTGTCAAGAACTTTTGAAGTAAACTGCTGTAAAATGTTACGTGATGTCCTTGAAATGTGTCTTTCTGCTGCTAGGAAAACAAAACATTTTGAAAATAAAATAAATCCAGGAGGAGCTGCCGTTATTTCGTAACTTTGGGGTTTCTTTGATGGTGCTAATTACCTTAAAGGACACTGCTGTGTGGTTTCAACATATTACAAACCCAGCTGAGATGGCATTTTCAGGGTGGATTGGATCCTTTTTGATTAAATTATCTGTGTTTTGCTAATACAGGGAAGTTTTTTGTCCCAGGCCAGTGTACCATTCTTACTGACACCAGGAGAGAACTGAGATTCTTACTGTGCTGATAAGAATTCCCTTATTCACAAGAATTTATGCCTTAAAGTGTTTTTAAAAAGTAAATATCCATAGCTGGCTGAACTTCTAGCAAAGTACTGAAGCTGTAGTAGTATTTAGTAGTTGTAGTTGTATTTACACCGGGTATTTTCTTTTCTATTTCTTGCCCATATTTCTCTTTTCAATAGAGAAATCTGCCCTGGAAGAGGAGAAATCTGAGGAAGTTGTGGATGAGGAATGTGAGCTAGTGGTTACTTTCTGCAAACAAGCCAAAGTGATGCCTCATGCGAGATACGACTGCACGATCCACCCCTTTGAGTACGTGCAGTGACGTGGAGATTTTCTGGAAGGGGGGTTCATTTTCCACGTTTATGTCCTCCCTCTTATCGAGGAACCTTGTTTGCTTTCCAACACCTGAGAGCAGAAGCAGAGTTGGAGAAGCACGTAACTTGCTCCACAAATAACATTCTGGTTTTCGACTCCATAGGCGAACGGAATGTGATACGTGCTCGCCCCTTGGAAAAAACGCGGATTTTTGTAACCAGTGCTACTGCTACATTTGTGATAAACTGGCTTCTGAGGTAAGAGATGTAACCAAGAAAGGCACAGCTTTGAGCAAACTGAATTACTCAACAAGCTTTTAAAAAGAAATCACTCCTGAGCACACTCCAAGAATAAATGATACCTGAAATTCGATTATTTTAACAAATAATGTCTCCTAAATGTTGGTAACCACCTGCTTCACAATGCTGCTGAAAATATAATCGCTGTCTGGGTTTATTTCTACTTGTCCAGCCAGTTGTTGGAGTAGAAATTCCCTTGGGTTAAGCAAATGTTCCTCCTGGTTGCCTTAGGCAGGGGCTGCGTTTCCTGGAGTCAATGAGTAAATCAGGCTGAGAAATGTCAAACTTATCATTTTTTCTCATCCTAAGGAGCCAGAGGGGGAAGATGTTTGGTGTGTGGAGTTTGTTTGGGTGTTAATTAGCATTCAGAAAACTGAACTGTGAGCAAAGTTGGGGTGCAGATGCAAAGGCGGTGCTCTGGTACTGGCTTACAAGGGAGGGTGCCAGCCCTGAATGTCCCTCTAAGGTATTTGGGAGTGAGGGTAAATTACTAGGGTTGATTTTTTTTACTTTTTTTTTCCCCCTTTGGGTGTTAGGGTTTTTTTTTATGCCCCAGTATCAAGGTAATGCCATATTGACCTCTTGCCCTGACTATCAAAATACTTCCCTGCTGCTTTGTCTAATTTTGTGAAGGGTAAAATGAATCATAGTTCTTCTCTTCTGTCTGATTTCCTCAACTGAAGAGAAGACAAAAAACAAAATAAAAAAACCCAAAACAAACAAAACAAAAGAACCACAAGAACACAAAAAAAACCCCCAACAAACAACCCAACCAACTTTGCCTTCTTTTCCCATTCTATGAAAACAGTGCCAGAACTGGACAACCCTTTCCCTCTGCCACTGCAACGCGCACAACAAAAGCAAATTCTGGAAGGACCAGCGTGACTTTGCCTTGGCTGGAGTTCTGGTGATGTTCAACCTGGAGCTGACGGATATAGACGCTGACCTGCGGCACGGCGGTAAGCGGCACGCGCTCGTCCTGCCCACAGACACCAGCGGCTGCTCGCTCCGTGGCTGGATGCTCAGCTTCTCTGCTCCACAGCTCTCCTTCTGAGGGCCTGGTGGGTTTTGAAGGCAGCAGCTTCCTGTTGCTGCTCCCTCTCTGGGCCACACTCGGACCAGACACAGTTCTGCAGGTCCAGCTTGTGTGTTTTCCTGTTTTCCTCCCTGTGGAGGAAGCAGCAAAGGGTTGCTGGTCAACAAGATTAGGTGAGAGTAACTTGCTACGTATTTTACTTGACCTACTTATGGCTGTCTGTCTTTTAGTGAAAAAATTAGAAAAAAAAAAAAAAAGAAAAATACACTGACAGTTTCACATCTGTCTGCTCCCTTAGGAAGTCTTCTAATAAAGTTCATCCAGGAGCTTTCTGTGGAATATAACAAGTATCTGGTTGGAGAACGGACGCCCCCCAGGCAACACGAATGCTTCTGCATCCCCAAATTGCCCCCTGGGCAGTGCAATACCTGCAGGTCACGCAAGATGGAGGTTGTGTACAGGTGAGTGGCGACAGAAGCCGGCTGTCAGCGGGACCTCCTGATCCGTGTGGGATGGATTTCCTTCAGGCAAGGGATAATTGGAGTCATGGCACCTGAAACGACAAAAACGTGGTTGAGAGAACTCGCTTGGCTGGTGAGCTAGGAAATTGCCTTTGGCTGTTGTTTAAACACCCCCTTAAATACATCTTTTCAACTTTAAATACATCTCTGGTGCTATGTTAAGAAACTTGATAATATCCCTCATTATTATAACCTGGAAAAGCGTGAAAATAAAGACCTTATTTTTACTAAATTATTTTTTTAGAAGGGTTGAGCTTTTACTCAATGGTTTATGTCTTTAAAATGCTTCCAGTAATGGTCATGCAAATCCCTTTTCAGTATTTTATAGATACTTTTCAATGAAAGGGGAGTCTCAAACTGTAATACAATCATAATTGCCATTTGTTTTTAAAGTACCTCATTCCTTTGTCTTATAGTCTACTTAACTTTCTTAGGTATTCTGGAGTTTTTGCACTGGTAACGAGATTTTTAACCCAGGCAGAAAGAGAAAGTCCTAAAGCTGCTGCTGTGATGTTTCTGGGAGCAGCCAAAGAGATAGCGCTTCACAAAGACCCTGCTTTGTAAGTACCCAGTTCCACGTCTAGTGGGGAATTGTTTGTTCCTCAAAGGGAGGAGACCAAGTGAGGGAGCTCTAGGCTTCCATTTGTGGAGGGTAAGGACTGTGGAAAATCACAACTCGGGCTGCAGCACGGTCAGAAAAAAAGAGTCCACCTGAGAGAGAAAGGAGATTTGGGGGGAAAAGAGAAAGTTGAAGGCTGGATGTAAGAGGAAATTGAGCAGGATTGAGTCACGAGGAGGAGACATGATCTCCAAGGAGGAAAAGGAATTTAAGATGAGGACTGAGAGGAGGGAAAGTGGTGGCAGGTGGGGTCACTTCCTCAGGAGGAGGGACAGGGGCGCAAGGCCACTGTCCTGAGGAGACTGCTCAAGCTGCACGGTGTGAAGAAATATCTGACTTAGAAGGAAGAGAGGTTGCCATGTTCCTTGGGTAGTAAGTTTTAGATGTCTCCCGTAAGTCTGGAGGCTGAACTATCAGCTGCATTATAAATAAGTAAAACCAGTTTAAATACTTCAATCTTTCCTACTTGTACTGGTTATTTTCTTCTTTGTATCATGGCTGTTTCCTGCTTGATTATTGTCCAGCTTCAGAAACATCCCAGAGCTTTGCTTTGCAAAACTTAAATATTTGGAGGCTTAAATTCAAGGCTTTATCTAAAGGAGAAGTGAATGTGGTCTGGGCTGATTGGACAGGCCAGAAACAGCCGCTCCTCTGCGATTCTTTTGGAGGAGCTCTCAAGGTTTGTGAGGAGTGGGCTGGATACGTTAGTTGGGTAGGTCTCTGCTTATTTCAAGACCCACAGTGTTCACTGTGGTCAGGTGGGATGTGGTTTGGCCCTCTCATGGAATGGCAGAAAAAGAAGCCACATATTAATTAGTGCTTTTTCCCCCCTCCCCTTTTAGAAGCTGGCAGAACCTTGGTCATATTGATTCATTAAAGATCGCTGTCCCTTGTCTCTTGCAAAGGTAAGACTTGTTGAGATGGCAATGGGATGGTTGGTGGCTGAAAACGTTCTGCTGATGTTTCAAATGGCTTCTACTCAAGGGCATGAAGGGAAAAAAAAAAACTTTTAGCTCTTCAAAGCCAGGAGGAAACTCACAGAGATGTAGAACGCTAAGGTTCTGCAGCATTGGGAGATCCTTATCAGGGAACACGATCCCACTCAAACCCTTCTTTGCTGCCTCAAAGGAGAATAACTCAGTGGGGAACTCAAAAGCAAGAACATGGGTCACTTTTTGACTGTAGCCTAGGAGTGTTCTGTAAGACCAGACCAGAAGGTGGTGTCAGGTAGCAGCTACTCAGGGCTAGTAAGCCAGAGAGTAAACAGTGTCCGTTAAAGATCAAAACAGCAGCCTTGTGGTGATGTAACGTAGTAAAATTCCCCCAGAGGCTGCTGAATAAGGCCATCTAGTTCACATGGCTTAATTCATTTCTCATTTTAGCTTTTTATACTTCACCTTTTAACCCAAAATTCACTTGCCACAGAAAGTTAATGAATTAAGAATTAACTTTTTCCAGGAGCACTCAAAACCAATTATATATTCTCACCTCTTCTTTGAAACTGATGACGGGTATAACCTAAATCCTAGATCACTTTTCATTTTCAAATTGCTGCTATTGAATTTTTTTAATTTCTCACTTTGAAAGAACAGGAAAAGGAATGATTTGCCTCCCTCTCTCAACTTTAAATGAGCAAACTTCTCTTTGTGTCAGGGTGTCATCTCCAGCTAAAACAAAAATGACTTGTCTAGCTGTGAAGCTGCCAGGAGCTCAGGTTGGTCAGGCTGCACATTGGCCTCATCGGATTTTGCTGGAGTCTTTCTTGGATATACTCACTGGGGATCTTTGTTTTAAGACCACAGAACCTTGGTTTTGCTGGCGTTTAACGATACTCACAAAAAGACAATACCATTGTTCACTACAAATCTTAAACCACAAATTTACAAACTGTTCATCTAACATTTATCAAAAAAAAACCCAACAAAAATACAAAACAAACTTCTGTAGAAAGTTTTCTGTAGGGCTAAAAAAAAAACACAGCAAGTTAAAGTAATGAATCTGATTTTAAGATTTATTTTTTTTTTTTTTTATTTCTCCCCCCCCTTTTCTGGACATAGGATCACAACACAACTTCAGAGGATGTTGGTCTTGTGTGACTTTCCAAAAAGTTTGTATGAAAAGTTTGTGAATTTCTTTCAGTCCATCTCGCTTCCCTGTCACTGTTTTGGCTTCTCAAACAGGTATGTGTTTTGAATTTCTTTTTTTTTTTTAATTTAATTTTATTTTTTTTACTGAATATAGGGTTGGTTTTTGTTTGGTTGGTTTTTTTATATTCCATTGCCTGATTTGAAAGCATTTTATCAGATTTCAGTATTAGCTGCTTTGTACGTGTCCTGTTCTTACGGGAAAAGTTGTTGGTTGATGATATGAACTGTAAACCTCAAAATGTTTGGTTGGTAAATCTTTATGTTACTTAAGAGAAATAAATTGTAATGTACAAAGAAATCATCATTGAAACCAACTGGTTTTGTACTTCCAGCTTGAATGTTGTGCCGTGGGACCACGTATTACTGACCACTGTTTTAAAAGGCCAGAACATCACTGGGCAGAGAACACAGAAAGGAAGAAAAGTATTTCTGTGGGAAACACTCCCTGTTATAGAGGCTCGAGTGGAGAAATTGTTAAACCAAAATAAGTAAGATCGGTTTGGGCTTGTTTGGGAATTTTCATTTTACGAGCTCGACTTGCACGCTTTGTGGTGTCGTGTTTTTCTGACGTCTGTGGGAGGTTTGTGTAGTGGGGAAACATGAAACGAAGAGATATTTAAAGCTGTTTGTGCCCATTGCTTCTTATCACCGAGGCTAGTAGCTTTCTGAAGTTTTCCAAAGCAGAATCAAGCTCTTTAACCCCTTCAGGACCAGAAAAGAATGTTGAAGGGGATCATTTCTTTCTTTCTATAACCCCAGTAGGTTTTAGATAAACAAATTCTGTTCAGCAAAGGCTGACTAGGTGGAAGACAACAAAAAAAAAGTGCATTCTAGTCTCTGGGTCTTCAGAAGTCTGTATTAAAGTGAAAGTTTGAAAAGTTATTAAGTTAAAGTTATAAAAGTTAAATTAAGAACTTAAAAGAATTGATTTGAAGGCAACCTCCTGCTTTATTTTCCAGGGTAAAGAGCTGATCTGTGAATAACTTCTTGAAAGTTATTTCCAACTGTCTCTGCCAATTGTCTTTCCTATTGTGTGACATCTCTTCTGTGGGAAGATTTACTCTTTTACTTCATTAATTATAGTAAATATTTGATTGACCTGCATATAGTTTTGCACTTCCTTCCTCTTCCTACTCACCCTCTTTTTTTTTTTTTTCCTCCCACCTCAGCTATAAAGAAGTTGTTCGCTACCTGAGAGCTGTGAAATGCAACGATACCAAACAGTAAGTGGCTTTTTTCTTTCTTTGTTTGTTTTTTTTTTTCACCAATTGTTTCTTTGTGCCCCAGTCTGTTTTTTCTTCACTGTGTAGTCAACTGGCAGAATGAGAAGCAGTAGGATTTGGGGAGCTGTTTAAGTGAAAGCAGCGCTGCATGTCGACTAACTTCTGCCTCATTGGATGTGTTTAGTGGTCAAGCACAATCAAATCTCTACATACCTATTGTAAAACTTCCATATTTGTGAAAATCAGATATTCATTTGCTGGGAGGGGGTTGGAGCCTGGCCCAGGCTGCCCAGAGAGCTTGGGGAGTCTCCTTCTCTGGAGAGATTCCAAAGGCGCCTGGACGCTGCGCTGCTGGGCCCCCTGCTCTGGGTGACCCTGCTGGAGCAGGGGGGTGGCACCAGGTGAGCTCCAGAGGGACCTTCCAACCCCTCACCATGCTGGGATTCTTCTTTATTTCCAGATTAAGAGACTTTCGAGATAGAATCCCCTTCTATTTGTGTAAAACCGGCGACTTCCTGGACGCCGCGCACTCGCTGCTCTTCCCCGTGAACAGCCTGGCGTGCTGCACCGCCTGCCGGATCACACCGTTTCAGTTCGAGGCCTACCTGAAGATGTTCAGAACGGGCAGCGTCCCCATTGGAAACGACATACTAGACCCTGGGCCCTGGATTACCATTGGCAAGTGTGATTTCTCACCTTGAGAACCGTACTTAATGACAGCTTTGACTTTTTGTATTAAATCTTAGTAACGTTCCGAGGGACCCTGAACCCAAGTATAAATTCTCCAGGCTAAACATGGTAGGTAACACTAGGCAGGAAGGATGTCGTTGTATTTGAGCATGAATTTGTTTAGGATGCTTCACACCAAGCACCGGTTTTGGCAGCTGTGGAGTTGTTTTGCTAAAATCAAGCTATTAAAAAAGACAAGACAGCCATGTCTGTTCCACCATGACAGTGCCAGTGGCAGTGTGCAGCTTGGCGTCGTGGGTGATGGCAACCTGCAGAATAAAAGCTTCCTGTGGAAAGGGTTTTATGGTCTCTCTCTGGCAATCTGTCATGATAACTGGTCATCCATCTTGGTGTGTGCCACTTGTCAAGGTGTGTTCAGAAATAAAACAGTCCTTTTGGAGATACTGTGCTACTAGTGGAGTTCTTTGGCCTGTGTGATACTGTACTGACTCTATTTTTTTTAATTTTATTTTTCTTTTGTTCTTGCAGGGTCGCCTTTGAAGGATGGTGTTCTAGTGAAGCAGGCTCTCAAACTCCTCTACAGCAACGTGTCACTTTACAGGAATGTGAGTCTGTGTTAAAACCGTGTCTCTGTGGCCCCATCGAGTGTTTCTTCGCATGACCCATTTTGTCCACTTCTCTAAAGCAAGGACTTAGTATCAGAACCCATTTTAATCCCAACAGTTTACACCTCTGAATGGATTTGACCGTGTAAAACAAATGTCCTGCTGTGTTTCAGCCTAAATGCTGGAGTTCCCTCATCATGATCTTGGGTAGCAGCAATTTGCTGGAGAAAAGTGGGCACCTGCACCCTCTATCCCTGAAAGAGCCGCCGCTTGACTTCCAACAGGTGACTGGAACGGGACTGCGGAATGGGAGGATCTGTTGTCTGGGGTTTACACAAGATTTCCTTTGATGTGGGCACTGGCTCATTCCTCAAACTACTGAGATTCATTGTAGCAGCACCTCATCAAATGCTCTCGTGTGACACCTGCCAGAAGTAATGCTTTGTAAAAGGTTGTGCTTCAGGAGTGTTAAATATGAGTATAAGTAAATGACTTAACTCTGCCTGCAGCTCAGTGCCTGCTACTGATTCTGTATCATTTGATGTAGAGATGGGTCAGAGAACAAAATGGATAGGAAAACCCTTTAAGAAAACTCTTCAGACAGTCCTAAAGAGTCGATATCTGGGTATTTTTCTTCACAAGAACAGCAACAGTTGTCTGCAGAGCATCATGGGTTAAAATGCCGAGGTTGTCTGGTATGGTTTGGTTAGTGCTGTAGAGCCTCAACCTTCCCAGAGTATCATGTTGAGCAGTCAACCTCCTCAGTAAAAATGCTGACAAAAATTAAGTAAAAAGATATTGAAGAACCATCTTGGGCACTGTTTGATGTTTGTGGAGTATTTGGACATCCTTCCCGTTTACCTGTGACTCCTGACTTCTGTTGCAGGGGGTGCTCGCTGCCAGCGGTGGCCTTTTGGAGGAACTGAAGGCAAAAATTAATGTGTCTTTACCACCTGCTATTTTCTCTCATGTAAGTGAGATTTACCAGTTGTGGTGGTGTGCTCGGAGATACAGCGGCTTTGAAAGCAGATTATTATGAAAAGCTTTTAAGAGGGGACTTGAAGATTTTGGGGAGGGAATCTGCGTGACTGTCGTTAGCACAATCTAAAGGGTAGAGCAGGATCCGAAGGTAAGGAAGTTGAGTCTGTTCTGCTCTGACACCATCTTCAACCAAGGCTGTGTCTGTCTTTGGTCACGGTCCAAATTCATTTAGAAAGTGGGAGGATTGGGAGTAGTTGGTTCTGTCTCACCACAGAATTACTCTGTGAGAAGTTGTTTGATTCCAACTGGAGCCTGCCCTTTGAGACTTGGCAAGGTGTTTGTCTCAAAATTCACAATTATTCCAGAACTTGTTGGGGGTGATGGTTTCAGATACGGTGGAACGTGCTTGAAGATGGCTTGAAATGGATTCTATGTGAAATAGTCAATACATTTAAGGAGCTGTCTGATGATTTTTTACCACCTTTGAAGAAATTGCATTTAGCTTACTCCTCCAAATACATGACTCCTGCACCAGGAACGTTTTTTCTTAACCTTAATTCTGTTTCTTTGATAAGTGAGACTTTATTTGCGTGCAGACTTTGAGAACAGCAGGTGAACTGCACTGTAGAAATAGAAGGACCTCTTCTATTCCCTCCTCTTTTGGTCTTCATAAGATTCTTGTCTGACATCCAACCTAGGAGGGAGGTAACTCAGTGCTGATTTGACTGGATACGATATATAAAAAGTGAGAAAGTGGGGTTTGAAAGATGCATCATCTTGTTCTTATCTCTTCCTGCAGTTGCACCATGAGGCTTGTCTTATTCTCGCCGTGCAAGCAGTACAACAGATGCTTTTTTGTGACCTTCCATACTTGACTTCCTTCTTGGAGATAGCCCTGGCTTTTGGGGTGAGTCCTCCATACTGATTTCTGCTCTAGGAGATTAAAGCAAATGACACTTAATCTCTGTAACCACATTTAACTTGACTTTGTTCCCCTTTGGCTTTGAGCTGTAATTTTAAAATTTTTTTTAAATAAATGATTGGCAAATAGGTTAAATCGGTGATCTTTTGTAGAGTAACTTCTGGGCTCTGAGGCTGCTACTGGACCATCTTTCCTACGAAGAACATATTCTCCACGGCACCGTCAACCTGATTTTGAGAGATCTAAATCGTCAGAAGGCAACAATGCTAAAACTGTGAGTAAACCTGAAGTCCGGCCGTTTGTTTACGGGGACAGCGATGTGGTAGCAGATACACAACCCTTAGCTCTTTGAAACCAACCAGCCCAGTGCTTTGGGTAAGTCAAGAATGCAAACAAGATGCTGGAATCCATAGGCAAGTTGTCTCTGAACAGCTGTGCTCTGTCTCCTGGTTTTGTCGTGCCTAGGTGGCAAAACCTCGGTCCCCAGTACGTGGGTGAATTCCTTTGCCTCTTCCTGACGTGCAGGCACAAGAAGATGCAATCCATCGGCCTCTTCGCGCTCAATATCATCACGGAGAACCTGCACGTGTAAGTCGGAACCTTTTATCAAATAAAAGTCATCACGTGGTGCAACACTGGTGGTGGATTCCTCCTGATTAAGTCTTAACTCACCATTCATTCTTGTTTCTGTTGTTAGTGGTAAAGATACTGAATCTGATTGATTTTTTTAATTTTTATTTTTTTTTGAGGGGGTAGATTTGAAATTGCTCCGTGTTACCCATTGTGACCAAACAGGCTTCTCACTTCTTCCCAATGTTATGACAACATGTTGTCTGCTCTTGGCAACCCCGACCGGTCGTCAAGATTACAGCTGGTGCCGCCTGAGTCTGTTGCTTAAATATCATCATCAACGAGCAAAAAAAACTTAATTAGGACATAGAGCAAAGTAGTAATTGGAGTCTTGAGGCATAATACTGCATAAAGCTCTCACTTTTGAGAGAGCCCCACTTGCTCTGCAGGAGCACAGAGCTTCAGCAGCTGGGGAAAACAGCGTTCGGAAAACGGCATTCAGAAAAAGTCCATGGTTTGTTTTTTTTTTAGCTACAGATGATGATAATGTGTCATAAATAAAAAGGTGAACTCACTTTTGAACCCAGTAGCTGTTTGGAAGTGTAACCTTTGCTCTCCCGTGTTACCCAGTAAAGTGTTAGAGGGACAGATTTTAATGTATTGACAGGATAGTTTTAAAATGAGTCGACTGGGTGGTTGTGGTGCCGGGAAGCGGAGTCATTGCCTGCTCTGGCACTTGGAATTCACCCGGAGCTGATGGCAGCGGAGTCTTGTTGAGGGTTCACCTCTTAGTACCTGTCCCAGGTGGAAATCATGGATGTGGAAGTTCACTTTCTTTGTGAAATGCTTCTGTCTGTTTTTCTCTCCAGCCTTTGCTGTGTGTGAGTGAGAAAATAGCAAATTTTACTCGGTTCCGTATAAACCGGATTTGTCTTTAACAAATTTACCGTTCTGTTCATGGTCTTTTTTTTTTTTTTGGTTTGTGAGGCCTTGCAATATTCAAGGCTCCAGCAGTGATCTAAGAGAACCTGAAGAAATCCTGTCTCTTTCTCTTATTTCCCTGTACATCTGCTGCTGAAAAACATCTGTTTGGAAGTAGAATTGTTGGATTGGCCTTCTCGTGAAGCTTTGAGTAACGTGCAACTCGGCGTGGCTGAGGCTGGGGGCAGGTCTGTCCCCAGGAGAGCATCGATGACTAATCTGAATCTGGTTTTTTCAGGTGTCCCTGGGCAAAGCATCTTTGCAACTTCCTTCACAACGCAGTGAGTATCTCTGGGGTTTGGAATTTCACCACCAAGCACGTCAAGGATGACTATTTTACTTATCAATTAGATATTTAAAGGTGATATTTCGTATATCAGTTATCGAATCTACGCCAGTGTTGTTTATTATAACATTATGACGAAAATTACTGATGGATTTTCTTTCTCTGCCCAGGGATTGAGGCATCTGCCCCTTGGCCCCGCAGCTCATCACGAAATCTCAAAGTTCATAAACATCTTTGAAAAACTGTAACTTGTTGAAACCTTCAAGAATCTTTTCCAATTTGTCTGAACCTGAGGAGGCTATCCCTGGAGCCCCTTCTCTTCCGCTGTGGTTGTCATCTCCAAAACCCTCCAGCTGAAAACTGACTTTAGACCAATCCAACCTGAGATCCTATCTCAGCAGATGTGTTGGGAATTTCCTTCCTTGCAGGTCCGTGTACTAAGCCGTTGTTTCAAGAGGCAGCAGGTTGACGGTTTTAGTTTGGGTTTGTTGTTTTTTTTGGGTTTTGTTTGTCCTGTTGCGTTGCACAGATGCGGTGGGGACGAAAAGTCTGCACCAGAGCAACTGCCTGGAGAGAGCAGATGTTTCAAACAGGAAGAGGGGCCTCTCCGCAGCTCTTGGCACACCCACTTTAGTGGGTAATTATCAAAAATATACCACTGGTAAAGGCCGTTAACCGAAGCTCGCTTATTGGCTTCAAGAAACCAAATTCAGGAAGGCCTACAACAGGAAACAGCTCGGGTTTGTTTGTAAATAAAATCTTCCTTTCAGGCTTTTCGGGTTGTAGGGCTTTGGTTTTAATTTCTACGGTAGGCGACCGTTAGGCTGGTGCTGCTGAGGTTTCTCAAATCTTTATTCTAGTGATAAGTTTGAGGGTTAACTTTTGAACTGTGGAGGGAGAAATGTTTCTAACCTGGTTTATACTCTTCTCAGGCCTGTTGTGATACTTCTCTGTGTTGGTTTGGTCAGGGAGGGGGAGGAAAAAGGGGAGATACTGTATATTTTGCACATTTAAGGCTTTTGGTGGTTTTTGCAGCTTTTGTTATCCTAAGTAAGCGACACTATTATTCATGTTCTCTGCAAGAGTGTACGCGGATCCAAATCCCACACAGCAAGTAAAGCTCCATAGAAATCCCCTTGTGTTGTCAGTTCTGTTTTGGTGGTTTTTTGGTATGTTTGTTTTGTTGTTTAATGGCTGCTGTACCTTTTTAGCTCGTGCTGTCCAAGTTCAGCGCAGGGGAGGTCAGCGCAGTCCCCTGGCACTCAGGATGGTTGGCAGGGCTGTGCTCCTGAGGATGCTCTGTGGTTTTTCACCCCAGTTTCCCCAGAAAGGCAGTTCTTACATGTTCCTAATAACATGACCTGAGTAGCAGTGAAGAAATCCTGCTGTTATGGCTGAGTGGGAGGGGGAAAAAAAAAGAGGGGAGGAAAAAAAAGAGACTGAAAACACTGATCTTTGTAGGTGTCATGTCTGTGTCCTCAGCTTCCTCCTGGTGCAGGAGCTTTCCCTTTGACCTGTAACACTCTCTGGGTGCTCTCCCAGTAATGCAAAGAGGTCGTGGCTCCTGCTCCAGACTCTCCACACCTTGTTAGTCCTCGGGCATGCTGACTGTAGGGTGTCACACTGCGCTTTGTCACTTGGCTTGGGTGTAACAAAAAAAGACAACAGCAAAAACAACTAAGCCTTAATATCAGCCTGAACTTGGACCGGGTGTGGACTTCAGTGTCCCCTCGGGCAGGTGTCCTGTCACTCCTTCCAGCCTGAGTTTACCATCACAAGAAAAAACTTGGAGGTGCTTCTTTCCTGTAAGTAATTCACAAATCTATTCATTTTTTATCTCCTTCAGAATGTTCATGAATTAGAGCAGCCCTTATACTACAGCTAGTGACAGAATCTTTTGTGTATGAGGAAAAAGGCTCCTCCTTGGGGCAGGAGTTGGATAGACAGGTAGAGCCACAACCACCAACCACCCTGGGAAACATCTTCCTGCTCCTACAACTGCTCTAACCCCAAAGGTAAAGTGGAGGTATAATTGAGATGTACAGAGCTCATTAAAAATTGAAACCTGTCGTTGGGAGAGGGGAAAAAGCTGCCTCTTCCTCCAAATACTGTGTTTTAGCAAACAGAACTCTGCTGTTTTTAGCAAATGTATACACAGCTGATCCTGCCAAGCCCTAAATAAAACATTGGCCAGTAAGTGCCTGTGTCGAAAATAAAATTTCAGCTGAAAAAGAGTGAAATTATCTGGTGTTCTTTAAGTCTGGGAGGGGAATGCCAGCATCCAGGCCAGCAGCCTCGTCTTCCTGCCCTGCTGGTGCCTCACCAGTGATTGGGGGTGGGGTTTCTGAAATATATCGCTAATAAATAAATTGTTTACAGGCTCGAGTTGGGGGTTCTCTATATTTAAGAACAAACACTATGCTGGTAATGTTGGGTACCTCTCTCAGCTCTGCTCTGAGGGGGGGATGGTGCCCCACATCGCAATAAATGGGCAGGTTTACCCTCTCAACCACATCAATGAGGGTGGGTTGTGCAAGAAAAGTGGTGGGGGGAGGTCCCAGGGTGCTGTGCAGGGTCGGTGTCCTGCTTCTCACCCTCAGCTGCTGCGTTGAGACTTTCTGCCAAGGACTCTAATTAACCTGCTAAATGAGTTTATGCCTTTGAAGTGTGCACCGGAGAAGTGAGCTATCAAAGCACCCTCCCCACTACTGCTGTAATGAGGGATGGCTGAGGACAGCACAGTTGGGGTTGGAAGAGCCCTCTGGAGCTCACCTGGTGCCACCCCCTTGGCTCCAGCAGGGTCACCCAGAGCAGGGGCCCTGGCAGGTTTGGTATCTAACTGCTCTGTCCAGTAGTTCTTTGTCTCTCTTGAACTGGGGAGCCCAGCACTGGACATGATACCCCAGATGTAACCTCAGTAGGGCAGAGTAGGAGAACCTCCCTTGACCTGCTGGACATGCTCTATGCTCCCCAGGAGCCAATCGTCTTGCCCATGAGGATACACTGCTGGGTCCTGGTGCCTTGTCCCCCAGCACTCCCCAGTCTTTCTCTACAGAGCTGCTCCCCAGCAGGTCACCCTTCCCCTGCGCTGGTGCAGGGGCTTATTCCTCCCTGGGAGCAGGACCCTGCACTTGCCCCTATCAAACTTCATGAGGTTCCTCTCCACGCAGCCCTCCAGCCTGTCCAGGACTCACTGAGCAGCCTGTGTCACCCTTCCCTACCCACAGGCAACTCCTGCCTGGGGAGGTCCTCTCCCCCTGCCCTTGGACCTCAATAACATGGGGACAGCAATAAGGAAGGGGGTGCAACTCACGGCCCAGCTCCCCTGGGACACTCCGGGGATGCTCCTCCAGCTGCCCACCCAACCAAAACTACTCTCTTCTAACAACCAGACCAAGCAAAGTGAAAAAAAGCCATCCCAGTTTATTGCTGGCTGCCAGATTAACAGATGGCTGCGATCATTAATATTGCAAAACTTCAGGAGTTCATAATTCTTTAATCTACAAAGCCGGGGGGGGGGGCTCCAGTGGGCCCTGCAATCTGCCGTGCTGGGGGCTGCTCCTGCCCACCCACCGCGGCCAGGTCTGGCCCAAACACCCTGAGAATTCACAGATTCCCAGAATCCCAGCACAGTACGGTGGGGGTTGGAAGGTCCCTCTGGAGCTCACCTGGTGCCACCCCCCTGCTCCAGCAGGGTCACCCAGAGCAGGGGGCCCAGCAGCGCAGGGTCCAGGCGCCTTTGGGATCTCTCTGGAGAAGGAGACTCCCCAGGCTCTCTAGGTGGCCGGGGCCAGGCTCCAACACCCTCAAACTGAAGAAGTTGGGCAGATACGGCCTTGGTCCTGCCTGACCAAGACCTGCCTCCCTTCCTTCACTGGGAACCCCACAACCAGGCAGCTGGTGCCTGCAGGAGGGATGGGCTGGATGAAGCCTCTGGATTTAGAGCTGATGTTGATGGCGGCCCCTAAATTCTCTGGGCGCTGCCCTGTATCTCTTGCTGTCAGATGGCGGGAAAAATCCACAGAAATCCAATCACCCGTCTCCAGTGTCATTTTCTCGTTAAACCCCAGCCTTTTCCCATCATGGGCTGGAGGCAGCGCGGGGAGATTACGACTGATGTCAACAGGCAGATAATCCGTGGGTCAGTCTCGGGATCGCTGACCTCTTTAACCGCCGCCGCCGGTGTTGGGAGCGTGGGGAGCGTGCCCCGAGCCGCCACCGTCACCCCGGAGAGGCCCTGGACTTGTTTGCAAAAAGAAACACCCGATGTTGGTATTGCAATGAAAAAAAAAGACATATTTATGATTTCCTTTGGGTGAAAACCCTCCTGCTGCAGCTGCCGCCGGCGCAGGGCTTGGCCCCAACCAGCTCCACCGATCCCTGGCTGAGCTCCAGCCTCCCGCAGCCTCTGGGAGAAGCCGGTGGCTCCGGGAGGCTGCTGGAAAGGCTCTTACGGCCATCGATCGGCCAACGGAAGCCAAGGGCCAGGAGAGGAGCCCAGCTTGGCCCCGGCCCTGCCTGCTCAGCACCATCCTGCCCAGGCTCGGAGGCTGGCGGGGCTGGAAGGCGCTGGGGCAGCAGGAGAAACGGCTCTGGTGGGTGGGAGCTATAAAGGCTCACTGGGAGAGGCAGCCTAGAGATCTATAGAGAGCTGTGTGTGCAGACACATACACATATTTATGCATTATGTATGTAGCGAGCTATTATTATATTTAGCTGCATTATGTAAACTAGTGTACAGGAGCTATAAGACGTAGCATAAATATGTTGTATTGTATATGATTTAGTATATGCTATAGATACTGTATTATGTATTATATACTATATATTATGTACTATGTATTATGTATTATATACTATATATTACGTATTATGTACTATATATTATGTATTATATACTATAGATTGTACACTACATGCTGTACATGATATATTATATAGTCCACATTATAGATTTTTATGTGATGTTATATACTATAATATGTAGAGTATATAATGCACTATATGTTATGTATGATATACTATGTATTATGTACTAGATGTTGTACACTATATGTTGTACACTACATGTTATATAGTACACTACATATTTTGTATGTTGCGTTATATACTATAATATGTACAGTAATATAGTATATATTATATAACAGATTATATGTTATTATATTTTATATTTCATATATTATCTATTATATGTTATACATTATACACTATGCACTATAC
>VWZK01001305.1:79153-104951 GCA_013396935.1 Baryphthengus martii | reverse complement strand
TCCACTCGCCTCTGCCACCCCCGGCAGACTTTCCAACTTGTAACGGCAAAAAAACTTTTATAAAATGTTTTCAGCGACTTTACATCCTCTTTTGTACGCCGTGGGGTATCACTTCGCAACAAAACCAGGCAAAATATGACGACTAAGGGTTTATAAATGAAACAAACAGAACAATATTTCATGATTTTTTTTATATATGTATTTTATTATTTTTTTTTTTAACAAAATAAGTGGGTACTGAAAAATAACAAAACTACACAACAACAAACCAGGATGACGCACACACGCCCCGCCCGTGGGTTAGAAGGTCGAAAGCCAGTTTATCCCATCAGTTCCATCTCTCTAATTCCCTGGGTTTCATCTGCCCCCTGCTAGAGCAGGTCCTTGATGTAGATATTTCTCCTGACCGCGTTGGAAACCCCTTCGTTAAACCGGAACCAGACGTCGCTCTTCCCCACGGCCTTTCCCATCTGGCTCTCGATCGACTCTTCCTTGGAAGCCTGAGGGGCTGTGAGAGGGGGAAGATCCATGTCAAAAAAACCCACAGAAACTCTTCACCTTAAAAAAAATCAGAACCTGTGCCCAGGCTCAGCAGGGTTCTCGTGGGCAGAGCTGATGCTCCCAGGTCCTGGATCCTGCAGACACTTACGGCCCCAACAGTCCAGCTCAGGGGATTCACTGGTTCCTTGGAAGCTGCCAGAATCCACCAACCTGCCCACAGACACCCCCCTTTCCCACAGGGTCACTTGGCTCAATACCCCCTCCCCACAACCGCTGTCCCCTGGGGGACACAGCCCCTCTTTGGCCACTTGTTTGAGATCCAGGCTCTGCGAATGTGGGGAACCCCCCTGACAGCACGTATGCCCCCCCGCAGCCCTCCGCCATCCACCATGGGATGGGGCCACCCATGGTCACCTCATCCCTCTGTCACCCACTCAGGTCTGGGGCCATCTACTCGAGGTAGGGGCCACCTAAGATCCATGTCAAAAAAACACCTGGGTCTAGGGTCACCCACCTGGGTCTGGGGCCACCTGCTGCCGCCGAAGCGGCCGCCCGAAGAAGTCGGTCTCGGGCTGCGAAGAGCAAAAAGCAGAAGGTGAGTCCGTAGCGTTCAGAGGCGGCTCAAAAGCAAACCCAGTTTCACTGGCTAGACCCCAGTAACCCCACTGAGCGCTGCCCAGTTGGAAGGTAAGTGTCAGGAGAGTGCTCCCCGTGGCCATCACCCCACACTCAGGGCCACATCAGCCCCTTCTCCTGCTCCGAGCACCCGCTGAGCAGGAGCTCGGACGCAAATCCCGCAGCGAGGGCTGGAGGCCTCGGTAAAATGCAAACCGCACTCAAAATTGGGTGGGAAAGGGAAACTTTCAGGCTCCTCCTCATGCTCAAGTGGGGGTTTTATGGATGGCCAAGGTCTGGAAGGCGAGCCCGTGGAGAGGGGTGGTGACAGGAGACCACCTCTTGCTCCTCTTGGGGACACCTGAGGAGGGACCAGCCCAGCAAGATGATTCCCCCGCAGCCCCCCAGCCCATAAGCAGCTCTCCCCCTGACCCTGCAGCTTCCACAGAGCCAAAATTCAGCACTTGTAGCCCAAATAGCCCCATCTCTTTCCTTCCCCGCCCCTCTACGAAAGCTTCGCAGGGCATGTCCGTGACTGTCACCCAGATCCACCTCAAACCGAGGCCGCAAACCCAGCGCTGCATTTACAGGACACGTGGTGCCCAACGACTCTATTAAAAGAAACGGGACTAAAAATAAACAAATAGGGATGGAGACAGCGAGTCTCCAGCAGCCAAGGGCTGTGCCAGTAGGAAATGAGGTAGAAATTGCAGCCCCCTCACCTTGTCCTCCACCGCCGCTCTCCGGACGATGTGCTCCAGGCGCTGCTGGTGGTTGGGGGTCTCTTTTGAGCCTGGTTCCGCTCGCTTCCCAGCCTCGCCGGGGTCATTCCCAGACTCCTGCGGGGACCAGAGACCCGAGTAAGGGTTCCCTCAGGGCTGGCTGAGCTCAAGGTTTGGGCATCACGCCCCCAAACCGCACAGCCCAAGGGTAGGCCGGTGCTTTGTCACCCGTCCCACACCCCCTCTATTTACTGCTGGGTTCGGTTACAACGTCCAAACGACCCGGTGAGGACTTTTTCACCATTTCCCATCTCCTAGTAGCATGTGGGATGAATCCCAGCAGCGCTTGGGGCACGTACATCTTTGCTGCCCCTTTCCCTGGGGCTTCACAGGCGGCACCGTGTAAACAAGGAGCCTTCTGAGATGTTTTTTCAGCATCTCTCTGCCCCACACATCCCCTGAGCAAGGCCTTCTGCCGCAAGGAAGGGCTCTCAGGGATTAATTATCCCCACGGCACCAAGGCAGGGCAGGCACCAGCTACACCCAGGATGTTCCTCAGACTTTTTCACCCATTTCTACCTTCTCCTGCCTCCTCCCCTCTGCTCCATGGAGGGTTTTGGCAGTGGGAAGAGTAACTCTGCTCCTCCCAGGGGCTCTGGGACCTTTGGGAGGATGGAAGTGAAGCAACAAGGGCACAGGGAGGCAGGAGAGAGCAGGGCAGCTCCCCACGGGCACGTACAAACTGCAGCCAGGCGAACTAAAACTCCCATCTCATCACAACCCTGGCTGGAGTCGAAGAGTTTGAAGCTTTAACTCCCAGCGAACGTTTCTGGAATTTCCAGAATTCCTGGTGAAAAAGACGAGCCCTTCGGGCCCGTCCCCGGCCCAGCACAGATGTGCTGTCCGCAGGCAGATGTGCAGGCAGACGGCTGTGACTGGAAGGGGGGGGCGGGGTTTAATCCTGGATTTCCATCTGCAGAATCCTGGATTTCCATTTGCAGAGCGAAAGCCACCGGCTGCTTTGGAAACACCAGGTCCCCACATCACCCCTAAGGGCTTTAACCCCATCAACAGACCCACCACCCCCTCCAAGCCCACGGGACTCCCTGAGCCCCCCCTACCTTGCCCAGGTTCCGTGCCTGCAGCAGAGCCTCCATCCTCCTCATCTTCTCCAGCTCGATCTCCCTGGCGATGAGCTGCTTGGCCTGGTAGGTCAGCGGCCTGCGAGCCGGCAGCTCCGGGAACCGGCAAACGTCCTCCACGTTCCTGCGCCGCCGAGAAGGGGAAGCGGAGAAATCAATACTCCAAAGAAATCAATACCAAAAATCAAAAAGCATCCTGGAAACCGCAGCTTGACACGGGCACGAGGAGCCCCATCAGACTCCCAACCTCATCCATCTCAGCTACTTGCTCTGATCCTGCCTCAGTTTCCCCACCGTCGCCCTCTCCCTGCATGACGGCAGCAGGAGAAATGCCTGGCGAGCCGTACGGAGCCAGGCTGCCGCCAGGCATCGCAGCCAAATGGGAACTCAGGAGGGATTAGGTGCTTTTTAATCTCGGTTTTAAAGCAAAAAGAGGAAAGGGCAGGCGGGTCTGTGCCCAACAGATTGCCCGGAAAAAAAAGCCACGGTCACATCCCAGTTTGGGCAGGAGCGGCACCGCGACCCTCGGCCTGAACCCCGCGGTGCCCGTGGGGAGCCCGTTAATTGAGACGGGGCCATGATGAGTAATTGTGGTTAATCAGAGCAGGATTTCTCCCTAACGAGGCTGGTGCAGCAGATCTGGAGCGGGGGCCTGTTTCAGCCCCAGCGCCCAGGAGCCAGCTGGGCGGCTTCCTCTGCCAGCTCTAAATATTTCAGGCTTTATTGGCGTTCAATATTATTCCCCTTAAAGTAAAGGCAGCGAGCTCCTCAGTCAGGTGGCTTTGCAGCCATTTCAAATCTGTGATTTAAAAAGTTTTAAAAGAGAAAACACAGGTTGTGCTGCCGACGACAGCGTTGTTTGCCATAGAAGTGCCGTGAGGCGACTCGTGGGTGCCACCGGGATGTGACACCTCCCGGTCCCGGGAAACAGGCTCAGAACTTGCGAAAAAAATCACAAGTTAAAGGAAAACAAACCAAAATGACGGGCCTGCCTGTGCCACGTGGCTCCCAACGTCCCGTGGTTCCCCCCACAGCCGTGTTTCAGTGGGGAGGGCAGGGGACGGTGGCTCCCTGCAGCCACCCCCCACCCCAGGCCTTTCCAGGGAGGGGGGGAAAACCAACAAAGCGCTTCCCTGTAATTAGATAGAGCTGGTTGATTTAACAGAGGCTGATTTTTGTAATTAACTTTGCACCAGGAAGACATCAGCGCTGCTCCGCGCTGTGGTGGGGTCTGCGTTGCGTCAGCGGAGCCTCGGGAGCGTTTATGGCTCCATCTGGACTCCAAGTGCAGGGAGCCTCAGGCCCAGCCGTGGCCGGCTGTTGATACAGGAATTAGCCGTGGGTGCAGTGACCTCCTGTGTGCAACGTGCCCGGGGTGGGGGGACCTGCTCTGCCCTCCTGCCCTGAGCCCCCGGCAGCTTCGGTCCCTCCTCTGCCAGCTCAGAGAGAGCCAAAAGCAGCTGTTGCCTTTTCTTTAATCCCATTAAAGCAAAACCAGCCCCGCTTCAGGCTCCTTTCTTTCAAAAAAACCCACAAAACAAACAAGGTGAAAAAGCAGGGAATTCCCACAGAGCTGCCATCAGAGAAAGTCAGGTCTCTGCAGCCATCCCAGCTCTGCCAACCCTGGAGGCACCGCGGAGCTCGAGCTGCAAGAAACCAGCTCGATGCCACGATGCTTTCAGGTGCAGACTCCTTCCTGAACTCTCTGCTCTTATTTTCGATCCCTATGTCTTCTCCTCAGCCTCAGGATTTAGGAAAAAATCTCTTCCCTGCAAGGATTGTCCAGGCCTGTGCCAGGCTGCCCAGGGCAGGGCTGGAGTCCCCAGGATCCCTGGAGGGGTTTCCAAGGCGTGGAGATGTGGTGCTGAGGGACAGGGCTCAGTGGTGCCCTGTTGGACTCGATGATCTGAAAGGTTTTTTCCAAGCAAAACGATTCTGTGACTTACGGGTCGAGCTTGTAGACGTACTGGCCCTCGGGCAGGCGCTCCTGGTGGTAGGTGAGGTTGTAGGCCAGCATGGTGCTGACCAGGTCTGCCAGCTGCTGCTTCTCTTTCAGGCTGTAGAGCTGGGTGTTCACCTGGGGAGCCCAGCAAGAGGAGAGCATCACTAATCCACAGTAACTTCTAAACATAAAAATACCCTGAGCTATGAGGTTTGTCTCTATATAGAACCATAGACCGGTTTGGGTGGGAAGGGACCTTTCAAGCTCATCTGGTCCAACCCCCCTGCAGGGAGCAGGGACATCTGCAACTAGAGCAGGTTGCTCAGAGCCCCATCCAACCTCCCCTGCAATGGGGCCAGGGATGGGGCAGTGACCCCTTCTCTGGGCAACGTGGGTCCGTGCCAAAAAGCGTCAAAAATTCCTTCCTTCTCTCCAGTCTAACATGAGCAGGGACAGTTCACACCTGAGAGGTCGAGAGCAAGTTTAGTTTCCTATTCAGGACACACTTCACAGACCAGGGACAGTCCCCTTGGACAACCCAACGGGTAAATGAACCCAACACAACCACACAGATCAGCTGCTGGAAGGAGACTCCAGCAGCTCCCCAGAGCCCTGCTCACCCACACCCACCCCTGGGTGCCGAGTTCCAGGAGGAGCAGGACACCCTTCGGGGCACACCCAGCAGTTGGACACCTCAGCACCACATCCCCAGCTTCTCTCTGACTTCTCCATCAGCTGCGACATCAAATTAACCCACAATTTGGGGCGGAGCTTCAGGACAGCTCAGCCTGGGGGGTTTGCAGAGGGGACACGCCACCCAGGCAGGACTCCTGCCACCGCAGGAGAGGGCACTCACCGGCCGGAGCTTGGGGGCGATGATGTCCAGCAGCAGACAGAGCACCTCCAGGACCAGAGCCTGCTGCCCGGCACGGCTGCGGGCGCCGGGCGTCACCCCCGACACCATGGACACGACCAGGTTCTGCATGTGGTTCAGCTTGGCCAGGGCCTGGGTGGGGAGGGCAGGGACGGCTCAGACGCGGCCACAGCCACCCCACGGGTGACAAAAGACGGAGTCGCGATGTTGCCGCGCCCGCCCCAGCGCTTGCCTCGTGCTGGCTGCTGGGGTAAGCGAGCCGGGGGACGCTGGTGGCCGCGAAGAGCAGGTGGAAGGCCACGGGCAGGAAAGGCAAGTACCGCATCAGCTGGAAGCTCTGCCCGTGCAGGACAGCCCGGCTCAGCAGGTCGGAGAAGCCCAACCACTCCAGGGCCAAGCAGACCGAGCTGAAACTGGAGTCCCGCAGCTTCGTGTTCAGGAAATTTTCATAGAGCCCCTGGGAAGCGGGATCAGAGACAGCTCGAGGTCGGGTGGACGGACGGTCCCATCAGAGCGAGCCGCTGGGATTCCGAACGCCCCACTGAGCTCAGCTCCGGCACAACCCAGCAGAGGAAGGGGCCTGGCTCTACCTGGGCGAGCTTCTCCTGCTCCCCAGAGGAGACGGCGAGGTGCAGGATGTGGTGGAAGCGGTGGGAGGACGCACTGAAGCCGACGGTCCCCCCGAGGTGCGACAGGTCCTCGTCGCCCACCAGCAGCTGGGCTGGCAAACTGGGATCCATTCCTATCCTGTGCCCGGGGAGAACCCAAAAGGAAGAGCTCAGGGTGCCCTGGCGCCGAACGGAGACCGGCAAGGAATATTTGGATCCTTCCAAACTGGGCTGAAGGCAACACCGGTGCCAAATTATCGGGCAAAAGAGCAGCTGGGCACAGAAATCTGCTGGTGAAGCTGGGTCTGCTGCAGGGCAGACCAGCTCTCCAGGACCTTTCAGGTTTTTCCACAACGGGACCTAATGAGCGCCCTCCACCTTTTACCTTTGGACCTTCGGAAGCTGGAAGATCTCTTGCCAGATGAAGAAGAGCCCTTTGTTTTGGTCTTTCAAGCCAATCTTCATCGTCTGCACCATCTGGACGTTCAGCTCCTTCTGGCCTCGGCGGTGCAGGAACTGCAACACAAGTGAGGGGATGGGGGGGGCACGGGCATGGTGGGGATGGGGGGGTGCCCACAGCAGCCACCTTGGTGCTGGGGAAAGCGGGAGACAGCAGCACCTTGCTCCTCCTCTGTGTGTAGGGGAACTGGGGCTAAAAATAACCCTGGGGACAGGGTGCACAACCTGCTCTAGGTGCAGACGTCCCTGCTCACTGGAAGGGTTGGATGAGATGGCCTTGAAATGTCCCTTCCCACCCAAACCAGTCTGTGATTTTACATTTTAAGGCTCTGCCTGGGACACGGTTTTTCCCCCTCCTATCTGAGCTCAGATCAAGCCGATCCGCAGCGAGTCCTCGTCCCCCAGAGACTTCCCAGCGACCCCAGTACCTGCAGGGTGTTTATACAGGAGCGGATGTCGTTCTCCGTCTTCTCGCAGAGCGCCAGGAGCGCGCCCGTGTCCGCCCGCATGCCCTGCCGCAGCGCGATCTGCACGAGAGGGGGATCAGCACGGAGGCTCTGGCGGCCGGACAGGGGGGCGAGAGGAGCCCCCGGCCACGTCGCACCTCGCAGAGCCGCTGGGCCAGCCGGGACGGGGCTGTCCGAGGGAAGCTGAGCAGGAACGACTGCTGCCGGAGCGGCCGCAGAGCGGGGACGTACCTGGCAAAGGGGAGCACAGGGGTCTGAGTGACCTTAGCAGAGGAAGAAATCCGGCTGCGGATCTCAGAACCATAGAAGGGTTTGGGTGGGGAGGGACCTTTGAAGGTCATCTGGGCCAACCCCCCTGCAGGGAGCAGGGACATCTGCAACTAGAGCAGGTTGCTCAGAGCCCCATCCAACCTCCCCTGCAATGGGGCCAGGGATGGGGCAGCCACCACCTCTCGGGGCAACCTGGGCCAGGCTCTCACCACCCTCACTGTCAACAATTCCTTCCTTCTCTCCAGTCTGAATCTCCCTCTTTTAGTTTCAAACCATCCCTCCTTGTCCTGTCCCAACAGGCCCTGCTCCAAAGTCTGGCCCCATCTTTCTGGCAGGCCCCTGAAAGCCCTGAAAGGCCCCCAGAAGGTCTCCGTGGAGTCTTCTCTTCTCCAGGCTGAAAAAGCCCAACTCTCCCAGCAGAGGGTCCCACCCTTGGATCGTTTCTGTGGCCTCCTCTGGACTTGCTCAAAGACAGAGGGGTTATTCAGCAGCTGCCTGGACACCATCCCACGCTTGGGCTTGTACAAACACAACCCTGCGCTCCCACCCAGCTACCAGTCACCCCAGCAGATAGAAAAATCTGGGGAGATTTCAGGAAAATGGAGACTGTTGTAGTTTTATTTTCATAAGGTACTTTAAAGCCACGAGTCTGAGATAACTCAGGGCATGAAGGCTCCGGCTGGAGGCAACAGCAGCCACCTCCTCGCTCGGCCCAGGGGTCTCAGCCCTCCACCCCTCCCCAGTCATGCAGGGGATACTAAATGGTACTAACTGGTCGTTGCAGATGCAGATGATGGGCCTGAGCAGCAGCCCGCCCTCGCGCCGCCTCCTCCGGCCCGCGCCTCCCGCCGCCTCGCCCTCCGCATCCTTACGGTGGATGATGTTCAGCAGCACGTTGATAGACGCCTCGGGAAGAAAAATTTTAAAAAATCAAGGACAGAAAGGATCGATTGTTGCCGTTCAGAGGCGAGAAGCGGCTCCTAGAAATGGATGAGCCGCTAAGAGGGCAATAGTTAAGGGGTTAGTGCAAAGGTGGCGGGATGCCGGCCGGGCTCACCGCGGGCGCGCCGTCTATCTCATCGATGATCAGGCAGTTGGGCTTCTCGTTGGCGCCCAGCACCGACTTCATCTGGGTGGCGGCTTCGATGCGGGTTTTGAAAACCTCGGGGCTGCGATCGTCACTGCGAGACAAGCCGGTGCCGGGCTGGGGTGTCAGGGCATCACCCCCACCACGGCGTCACCCCTACCATGGCGTCACCCCCACCACGGCGTCACCCCTCCCATGGCACCACCTCCACCAGCTTCGGTGGCCGGGCAGGGCGGGGCAGCCGGTGCAGACTCACCTGGCGTTCATCTCCACGGCGTTGTACCCCGCGTGCCTCGCGATGACGTGGGCCAGCGTGGTCTTTCCCAAGCCCGGTGGGCCACAGAGCAAGGCTACCTGAGGCAGAGAGGTAACATCAGCCCGGTGGGCAGCGAGGTTGGGCTTCTTCCAGCACCAACCGAGGCTGCTGGGTGTGGAGATGGGGCTCTGCAGCTGGTAAACGGGTCTGCTTCAAATCCTGCCCTGGTTTGGAGACGCACAGGGAGAAAGGGAAGTCACTGGAGGAAGGAAAACACACCAGAAACTCTCAGAGGTGACCGAGTCATCCCGGCAGCAGCTCTCGTGCCTCTGGTTTAAGTTTGCAGGGCAATAAACAGAAAAGGCTGAACAAAATCGCTTCCAGAATTACACTCCGGAGAAGTGACGCTGGTGGTATCTAGTTTTGTTTTTCTTTTTTCATGTCCTCAGGCTGGACAGACTCTGGATATGTTATGGATGCAGAAATTCCAGCCCAAAGGCATGGCACATTTGCCCCTAACAAAAAAAGTCACACCCAACTTCTGCTAAAAAGGGTGTTTCTTCCCTCAACCGGCCCATTTAATTTGACTGAGAAAAAGAAAACAGGAGAAGAAATGAGAAAACCCCATATTTGCTAAGAAGTAGGAATCCAGTTTCTCCTGGATCTGTACTGGAAGAGTCTGCTCCTCACCACGGTGGTGGGATGAGGTAGGTTGGAGAGGAGACCCACCACAGCAGCCTCCTGTCCCGCTCACCTTGTACTTGGGTCTCTTGTGCTGGTCCAGCTCAGCCTCCAGAATCTCCTCTGTGAGCTGCACCTTCGTTTTCCACTTATTCTGCTGCTCCTTGGGCTGGCTGAAAGGATGACGAGCTTCAGCGCTGGGCTTGGCCTTCTTCACAGCCTTCTCCTTCCCAAACACCACCGTGTCCCAGAGCTTGAGCCACTTCAGAAGGCAGCGGTTTGTGTACTGCATGTCAGGCAAGAAAACAAGGAAAACCCGTTAAACCTCAGAAGGATCCAGCCAAGGACAGGGAGAGGTCTCTTTCATGGCTCAAAAGCGAGCGTGGTCTGCAGAGGAAGGAGCTGAGCCCAGGGAGGCAACGCTGAGTGTGTCCGTCCAGACAGACCCCGAGCATGAGGCACATCAACGGGGCGGGTCACAGGAGAGGCATCTCCAGATTCCTCCTGGCATCTCTCTGGAACAGTGGAGGAATGCGCCTTCCTTCCCCAATGTGGCCACCATCCCGTGGGGCAACCGAGGACAAGTCACATTGGCCCCATCCCTGCTGCCCTTTGTCTGTCTCAGCCCAACCCTCACTCTCAGGACCTGGAGGGGCTGGAGCGTGACCAGAGAAGAGCAACAGAGCTGGGGAAGGGTCTGGAGCAGGAGTCTGGTGAGGAGCGGCTGAGGGAGCTGGGCTTGTTCAGCCTGGAGAGAAGGAGGCTCAGGGCAGGCCTTCTGGCTCTCCACAACTCCCTAAAATTCAGGAGGTTGGAGTCAGGGGAAGTCGGGCTCTGCTCCCAAGGAACAAGACAAGAGGAACCAGCCTCAAGGTGCCCCAGGGGAGGTTTAGGTTGGAGCTGAGGAACAATTTCTTGCCCTCCAAGGTTGTCCAGGCCTGTGCCAGGCTGCCCAGGGCAGGGCTGGAGTCCCCCTGATCCCTGGAGGGGTTTCTACGGCGTGGAGATGTGGTGCTGAGGGACAGGGCTCAGTGGTGCCCTGGCAGGGATGGGGGAATGCTGGGACTCCAGGATCTTAAAGATCTCTTCCAACCAAAACAGTTCTATGATCCTACCCCAGCACTTGTCAGCCTAAAAATTCCCTAAAAAACTTCTAATACTCAAAAAAAGTATCAAAACAGCCAACAGTTCCTGCCTAAAGCCCACCCAGCTTTTTTTTTTGTCTTATTTTAGTCATCATTCATAGTTTCTTTTGCTGGGAAGTCCACAACCTACAGCTGAACCTGCCCCCACCCTGCGCCACCCAACCCCCAGGCCCCTCCGTATCCCAGCACCTCACATCATCACTGAGCAGCTCCATGTAGCGCCGGGGCGTGAACTTGTCCACCCAGAGGCAATGCCGTGAGGACTCCTCCTCTTCCTCCTCCTCCTCCTCCGCCGGCTGCGCTTCCCCGCTGGGCTCTGAGCTTTCGGCGCTGGTCTCGCTCCCGAGGCAACTGCGAAAAATGAATTGACTTGCCCCAAACTGCCCCCTGGGGATGCTGAGGGGAAAGAGGTTCCTCTGCTGGTAGGTTCCCAAAATTTGGATGCCACCAGAGGATCTCAGGAGGGGGATTTTGTCCCAGCGTCTCACTTGTTTATTATCTCCGTGAGCTGCTGCGAGGCCTCCAGGACACGCCTGCGACGCTTGAGCACAAAGAGGGCGAGAAAGGGGGGGTCAGGGATTCAGGAGCCAGTTCTGTGGCTATCTAGGGGTGGCAAAGGAAGAAGGAAAGATGGGTCTAAAGTAGGATACCTCTTCATCCACTTGTTCCTTCAGGTAGGAGAAAGGCACCCCCAGCAAGTGGAGCGGCCTGCGTGCGTTCCAGCCCAGGGAATCGGGGAGCTGCGAGGACCAGAGGACACAGACCGATGTTCAGCACCAACGTTTCAGGCTCCATCAGCAACCTCCTCCTGAACTGGATGGAGGTCACTAGGACACAATCCCAGCCTTCATTACCCTCCTTACCTCCAGCCCTGTCCTGGAGGAATCATCCCTCACGACCATGAAGACTCTGGTGCCCTCGGTGGACGTCACATTGATGTAGTCCTCCAGGATGGGCGGCCGCTTGAGGACCCTCTTCTTCTCAGAGGGTGGTGTGGTCTGCAGCGGGGCCATGCCGCTCATCTCCAGGTTCCTTTAGCAGGGGTAAGAAAAACGGCCCTTGAACCCCACCAAAGGTTCAAGAGTCCTTTCAGGTTCAAGGGGGTTCAAGGGTCCTGTTCAAAGTGAGGTTCAAGGTGGCCAACCTGGTAGTCTGAGGAGTAGAAGGTGCTTCTGGGCCAGCACCCAAGAGAACATCAGGAGCCAACTCATCATCAGTGCCAAAGTTGAGCTTCTTAACAGCTTCCAGCCGCTGTCGCTTCGCCTTCGGGGCTGCGAGAGACAGGAGAGGAGGAGGAAGAGGAGAAGCATCGTGGGCTGAAGGGCGGTCCTTCAGCTGGGAGGGGGGTCGGCAGCAACCAGAGACTCCCCCGGGGCTGCAGAATCGGCTTGGGCCAAACCTACTGAGGGCTGCGGGTGATGGGGCGGACCCGGGGGGGACCCAGTCTCGGTCCCTCTTCCTGGCGTTGGTGTCCCCGGGGCTGCTGCCCCCGACCGGGTCCGCGGGCGGGTCGAGTTGCTCCGGCAGTTGCCTCCTGCCCCGGAACTGGGAGATTCTGGGGCCAGACGGTGGGGACGGGTCACCTGCAAGAAGCGTTACACGACGGTGCCGGTCACCGGAGGGGACGCGCCGTGGGGCGGGCACACGCGGCTCCGATCACCGCCCGGTGCCCGTGCGGTCCCTCCCCCGCTTCTTCCGCCACCTCCTNGCTGCAGGTCGGTCGGGAGGGGACCGAGGACCGAGGGAGGATCGGGGGTCGGGGCCGGGGGGGGATGACGCTGTCCCCGCCGCTCTGCATGTCCCCTCCGCCGTGTCTCATGTCCTTTCCGTCACGCGTGTCCCCCTCTGCCCTGTGCCGCCTCGCCTCCGCCGCGTTCCGTGACCCTTCCGCCGTGTCCCGTGTCCCCCGCGGGACGCCGAGATGGCAGCGGGCGGGGGCGGCAGGAGGCCGAATTCCGCCGTTAGGTTGGATCGGCCCAGCACCGTGCGGCTGCGGGGCCTCCACGCGCGACAGTGGTCGAGCTGCTCGGTGTGACACCGGGACGGCTGCAGGACCTGTACCGCGTGGCACTGGTACGGCTGTAGCACCGGTACCGCTGGGGGACCTGCGCAGCGTGACACCGGTCAGGCTGGGGGACCCGTGTGGTGCGCCATCAGTGTCACTCTGGTACCCGTGCGACATGACATCAGTGTCACTGCAGCGCTGGTACATCTCCAGCCCTACTGGGGGTACCCCACCACCAGGCCCTGCTCCCTGCCTGCCCTCGCTGGGTCCCTCCCCTGGGGTGCTGTCCCCATCCCCAGGGGTGCACAGGCTGCGGCTGGAGACTGTTCCCACCCCGCTCACCCCCGATTCCCCGCAGGGCGCTGGCCATGGAGCCGGGCACCATCGACAACCTGGCCATCCTGTACCAGAGCTCCGACTTCATCGTGGTCAACAAGCACTGGGACATCCGCATCGACAGCAAGATGTGGTACGAGACGCTGACCCTGCAGAGCCAGCTCAAGTACCGCTTCCCCGAGCTGGCCGACCCCGACACCTACTACGGCTTCAGGTGAGCGGCTGGGGACCGACGCGGGCTCTGTCCTCCCTGCGAGCCGGTCTCAGCTGGGGACGCTGACCAAGAGGCCGGGGATCTTCCTCCGCCTCTCGTCTCCTCCCCAGGTTCTGCCATCAGCTTGACTTCTCCACCAGCGGGGCCCTGTGCGTCGCGCTCAACAAAGCGGCGGCGGGAAGCGCCTACAAGTGTTTCAAAGACCGGCTGGTGACCAAAGCCTATCTTGCTCTGGTAAGCCCACCCCACCAAGTCCTGCTTTTGGACCTGTGTGAACCTAAACTAAAGAGGGAGATTTAGACTGGAGAGAAGGAAGGAATTGTTGGTGCTGAGGGTGGTGAGAGCCTGGCCCAGGTTGCCCCGAGAGGTGGTGGCTGCCCCATCCCTGGCCCCCTTGCAGGGGAGGTTGGATGTGGCTCTGAGCAACCTGCTCGAGTTGCAGATGTCCCTGCTCCCTGCAGGGGGGTTGGCCCAGATGACCTTCAAAGGTCCCTTCCCACCCAAACAATTCTGTAATTCTATGACTTAGCTTCTGAGTTTGCAGAATCACAGCCTGGCCTCTCCTTCCTGTCACCCCGGTGTTGTTGAGGAGCACATGCCGGGGCTCACTTTGCTCACCGTGTTTCTGCCCTGCAGGTCAGGGGCCACGTCAGCCAGAGCCGACTGACGATCCGCTACGCCATAGGCAAGAACACCACCGAGGGCATGACCCACATGATGTGCATCGACGGGACGGAGGGTGAGCGACTCCCACGCCCTGCCCAGACCACCCAGGCCGTGCTGGGGTGGGGGACCTGACCCCACTCCGGCTCTGCTTGCAGGCTGTGAAAATCCCAAGCCTTGCCAGTCGGAGCTGATCGTGCTGGAGCACGGGTCCTACAGCGGAGACCCCGTAACCAAAGTGCTGCTGCAGCCGCTGACAGGTGGGAGCTTGGGGCTGGGGTGATGTGGGCACGGGGAGGGCTGTAGCCCCAGCAGCTCTGATGTGGCCCCAGAAGCACGAGGTGCTGATGCTGGACCTGTGTTCTTTGGACCAGTGCTCCGAAGAACAGAGTAATTTGGGTTGGAAGGTACCTTAAAGATCATCTTGTTCCAATCCTCCTGCCATGGGCAGGGACACCTCCCACTAGACCAGGCTGCTCAAGGCCCCGTCTCACCTGGATTTGAACACATCCAATGATGGAGCATCCACAGCTTCCCTGGGAAACCTGTGCCAGGGTCTCACCACCCTCGCAGTGAAGAATTTCCTTCTTATTTCCAATCTGAATCTTCCCTCTTCCAGTTTCAACGGCAAGTTCGTGATGTCAGGCAGGAATATCCTGCCACACAACTAATTCCTAAGGTTCAGGAATAATCTTTTTAGAAAGATGAACCCCTCAATATGCACCCACCCACTCATAGAATGGAGAACCTCCCACTTAAGGGTACCCAAAGGGGCATCACTCACCCAAAATAGAGCAAGGGCTCACACAAGGATATTTCCAGAAGAAACACTCACCAAAGAAGGGGGTTGAGGGCTTACTTAGTCCCAGGAAGTTTCCTTGGGTGGTGTCCTGATCCTAGAGGAAGGTCCATGACTGCAAAGCCACTTGCTCCAAGGGGAACGGACTCAAAATTGACTCTCCAGCAGGTTCCATTTGTACCCTAGTCGAGTCTGACCTGTGGTCGTGCTGATCCGTTGGGGCAAGCGCACGACAAAGGCCTGAAACAAAGTGATCAAGTTTTAATGGACACGAATCATAGAATCCCAGGCTGGTTTGGGTGGGAAGGGACCTTTCAAGGTCATCTTGTCCAACCCCCCTGCAGGGAGCAGGGACATCTGCAACAAGAGCAGGTTGCTCAGAGCCCCATCCAACCTCCCCTGGAATGGGGCCAGGGATGGGGCAGTGACCACCTCTCGGGGCAACCTGCTCCACCATGAAGCCCTGATCTTTACTGGGTCTTTGACAAGCTCTGGTCACGGTCAGGTCTTTTGTCAGGGCGTCTGCGTCTGCCACACCTCACCCCATTGTGCCCTCAAGGAGGGATTCTGGGATAACCTCTGTCCCCAGTTCCACCTGTGTCCCCAATTGCTCCGCTCCCGCTCTCCCCCCAGGGCGGACTCACCAGCTCCGGGTCCACTGCAGCGCCATCGGCCACCCCATCGTGGGGGACTTCACCTACAGCCACAAGAAGGACAGCAGTCCCTACAGGATGATGCTCCACGCCTACTACCTGCGCATCCCCACCGGCAAGGAGCTGATCGAGGTCTGCGCGCCCGACCCCTTCGTCACCGCGATGGACGGCAACTGGGTGCCCCACCGGGTCGTTCACCGGCTGGAGGAGACCATCGAGGAGCTGAAGGACAAGATGTTGCGGAAGGTGGAAGAGGAGGAGAGCCAGGAAGCCGTGCTCGGTGGCAGAGGAGAGGAGGTCCCGAGCGAAGCCAAGAGCCCGGAGACGGAGGAGCAGCGAGCCCGGTGTGCGCAGTGGTTGGCCGAGTGGGCTCTGGAGTGAGCCCAAACCGCATCTCCACCTTTTCCAGCCCGATGCTCCATTTTTGTCCCAGTGGGTCCCTGCAGAGCCCGGCGCTGGCTCCACACCTGCACTCTCTGTACACCATGGCTTCCCTCACTCCCGGGGCTGGGATTAGGCAGGTTTTAGCAGCGGTTTAGGCTGGGTTTATTTTTTTAACTGTACACATCATCCAGCTGGCCAGCAGGGGTCCCTTTCCTAGCTCCAGGCCTCAGCAGCAGAGTGTGTGTGTCACCTACCAGCTTAGAGTGACCCCAAAGCTTTACATCCCCACCCGGGGCGCAGCCAGGGCCGCACGGACGCTGCCTTTGCCGGGAGCACAAGGGATGATCCAAACCCCTCGGTGCCAGGATGCTAAAATACCGGAGAGGGGAGAACATACTGGGTGCAGCTCCCGTGTCCCCAGTTCCCTCAGCTCCATCCTGCTGTGCTCGGCGGTACACGCGGGGCGTGGGAGGTGGGAGATCAGGAGGTTGAAGTGCAGCCTGGGAGGCACCCAAGAGTCCCGGGGTGGCTCCCGGTGTCGTGCCCACGGAGCTGGGCTGCGTGGTGGGCGAGGGAGAGGTCCCTGTCCCCACACCCCACGAGGAGGTGCTGCTTGCTCCCGTGCTTCCCTCCCTGCCTCAGCCCACCTGTGCTCAGTGGGGTTTGGTTTGGTTTTTTTAAAGGTTTGAGTTGAGACAAATAGATTTTAAACTTTTTTTTTTTTTTTTCAAATTTCTCCGAGAAGAATCAAGCCTTTTAGCCGTTCTGAAATACGGGTGGTCTCGGAAACGAGCGTGGTTTTTAGTGTTTTTGTGGTCAGGTCGCCAGCAGCCCAAAGCTTTTTTTAATAGATCTTATCGTTCCTTCCACTGGCGTTGCCTTTGCCTTGCGCCCGCTTGCCTCCTGGGCAACCCCTGCTGGGACAGCTCCGAGGACACCAGCCCCTTTCTGCTTTACCCAAACGAGAGGGAATTAGTGTCATAGTCAGGGGGAGTGCTGGGGGCAGGTCGAGAGGGCGCTGGAGGCACTTGAGTGGCCGAGGAAGTGGTCGAAAGTGGAAGAAAGGCTGGTGTTGCTGCTTCACTCTCCGCTTTCCCAGCCTGCTCGTCCTCTACAGCCCTTGCAAGATGTTTAGGAAATGAGGGGAGCGGGGCGGCTGCCGTGGGCTGGAGGGGTGGATCAGGGCTGGCTGGAGCCTCTTTTGCACAGAGCACCCACCCCTGGGGTAATCCCAGGGCCAGAGCAGCACATGCCCAGAGTTATTGTCATCCCACAAGCCCCATCCCATTTAAAATGCACCCGAGGGTGGTTTCACGCAGCTAATATTCCTACCCCGAGGGGGAACAAAGCGGCACAGCCCTCTCCCTGTGGGTGAATCCAAACCCCGGGGGGTGCTGCATCACCCATCCCTCATGTCCCTGGGTGCCAGCTCACCGTGCGTGGCCAGGGACAAAGCGGCCATCACCCGGCTTTCATGGCTTGATGTGAAGCGCTGCCCAAGCTCAGGGTGCACGGCTCCACAGGTGCTCCTGAGCTGGTGGCAGGGGGCTCAGCAGGGTTTGGAGGAGCAGAAAATCCCTCTCCTCCCTCCCAGTTGCTGACCATCCCATCACCCAGGAGTGGCCAGGGAGGGGCAGCCACAGGCAGGTCCCGAAGCTGTAAATCAAGGTCATGAACCTGTTTGGCAAAGCCCCAACGTGGGTGACGTGCACGGGAGGTCCTGAAGAGTCAGGACTGAGATTTGCAGCGTCGAGAGGCGGGACGCAGCCTCCCCTTCCCTTCCCGCGTGTCCCCCTGTGGGAATGGCCCCGCTGCACGATAAGGTCGTGTCCAGGGCGGTGCTGCCCTGGCCCGTGGGGCTGGGGGTGACTGGAGGTGGTAGGTGGGGACACAGCAGTACCCACCTGAGGGGACACTGATGGACCAGCCGTGCTGGGGGAGGGGTTGACACCCAGTGCTCGCCCCGCCGTGCCGAGGAGCCCCCGCACCAGCCATCGGCCTTCGTGCGTCGCGCTTTTACCCAACGTCGCAGGAATGGGAGATCAATCCATATTTTCCTTACCCTGCAGAAAGGTGTTTTCCAGGTGTCCTTCCCCAGCTCCACATCCAGTCCTGCCCCCTCTTCTCTGCCCTCACCACCACCAGCCCTTGGCTGCATCAGCTGTGAATCCGCTCGGGCATTCGGCCGGGGTGGGATCGTGACCGGGGGGTGTGTGTGTGTCTCGTGCTGTTCTGTGTCACTTCCAGTCCCCCTGGATTCTTGTCGCACGTTGCCGTAGTAAAGCATTCCCTGCGCATCCTCCGGCTCTCCCTCTGTGGTCTCTCAGTCGCGTGGGCCGGCGCGGGGCTGGGGGCTTCCAGGAATGAGCCTGGACCGGCACAGCAGGATCATCCCCGGGGTTCCAACCTGGCCAACCTGTTGTGTGAGCACCGACACCCGTCCTCATCTCTTCCCCTGGTTGAAACCACTGGGATTATCTGTCCGAAAACCCTCCCGGCTTTAGTCACTCTGACGCAGGCCGTCGAGGATGCCGAAGGTCAGTGGGGCAGATGCTGCCGCCTCAGCCCTTCCCCTGCCCCCTTCACACCATGACCAACAGCAGCAGCTGGGATTGTCCCGAACCGAAGAGCAGCAGAAGAAAAATTCCTTAGTTTTGAAACATTGCAGCTCTCCCTGGCAAGGAGAAGGGGGAGCAGCCCCGGGGCTGCCCGTGTTTGGGTGGTGCACAGGGAAAGGTGCCACCAAATATGATTTCTGATCATTCCTTGGGTCAGAGCAGCTCAAAAAGTGAGTGAAAACCCAAAGGAATTATTTGCAGTCTTCAGGTTGTGAGTTTTTTTAAGATTATAAACCCATCAGGGCTGAAGAAGCAGCTGGTTAAGAGGAAGGGAGGTGCAGCTGGAGCTCACCACCAACCTGCCAGGGCTCCCAGGGAAGGAAGGGGCTTGGGTAGATGCTTCCTGGCACATTTGGGTTTGGGGTGGATGCTGCTGTGCCTGCTCCTCCTGAGGTTGTTTCAGGGTCAGTTTTAAGCTCCGTGGGGACATTGTGGCCGCGGTGACCCGCAAAGGGGCCCTGATGCACCCAGTGCCCTCCCACTCCTGCCACCTCTGGCCAGCAAGCCTGGGGCAGGGGCCGTGTCCCATCAGCAGCCTCTGAGCAAACAAGTTCCTGTCGTTTTGCCCCTCCAATCAGAGATAATTTTACAGCAAATCCTTCCAAAATAGAAACCAGAAACGCCCGCGGGTGTCGGCCAAGCCCTAGTGCTGCAGGACCGGTTGCTCGGTGGGGGACGGGGACACCGGCCAGGAGCTCTGAGGGATGGCAAACCCAGCTCAGGCAGGTCCAGGGAGGATGCTTGGAGAGGGTCTGATGCCCCCAAATCCAACCAAGCAGGGGATGCAGGCAGCCCAGGGAACTGGGGCCGATGGTTCTCAGCCTTCCCTTTGCCCAGGATAAAAATACTCAGATAATGCGTTTGCTGCCACACAGCATCAGGTTCCTCTGGGTTTCCATCCTCAGAAGAGCTTCAAATCCTTTCTTTTCGGTCTCCTCCTTCTTCATGGCACGTGCTGGACGGCGTCTGAGAGTGGCATCAGAGATTGCAGGGAGAAAGCTGGGAAAAATGGGAATGGGTTTGTCCGTGAGCAAGGAAAAAAGGACTAGTGCGAGGAAAGCACCTCCCAGGGGGGTGCTGAGCCCGTTGCTGAGGACTCATCTGCTTTGCACCCCAGTTGCCCTACAAATTCCACCCCTGAATAGCCCAAAGCCTTACCACTAACTGGGAGAACCTTTGCCTCCATCCACAGCCCAGAAATTACCAAACCAGAGGATTTGACTCTTTTACCCCCTCAAAGTTCAAAGCAACCCTTCACGAGGAAAAAAAAACACCAAAAAACAAGCCACAAACCAAACCCCCAAACCCCAACCCGGGATTAGAAACCAGCTTTGCAAAAAAAAAAAAAACAACACCCAACACTGTCGAGAAACTGCCCCTTCAGTCACACCCCGTTTGCAGAGCAACATCCCCACCCCACCGCAGATAAGTGCCGAGCCCGTCCCCGGGCTCCGCAGGCTGGGAGGCACCTGGCCCGGCTCAGCAGCACCGAATCCTCATCCCGAGCCAAATTCCACCCCTCTCCCAGACAGAGAGAGAACTCAACTTGGTGAGGCCACCGATGGGATTTTGGGGATTTAATGAGATTTCACGGCCGAGTTACTCGAGTCTCGTCCGAAGGGCAATAAGCTCATGGTGCTGAGCAGCCCATCGACGGCTTTTCTAGAGCGGGGATTTGTTTTCTGTCGGGGGGTTCTAGCTGAGGAGGGTGGAGTTGGGTGCAGGAGGAGGGCAACTCCTGCTGGTGCTCCTGAGCTGGGTTACACTGGTTTTTCCTCCCAGTTTGTGCTGGTGTGGTCTGGTGCGGAGCAGGGGGACGAAGCAGGGTCCTGTGCTTGCAGGGTAAGGTGGGAGCAGGGCTCTGAGTGTCAGAGAGGATGATTTATAGCTGAGTTTCTTTTAATAATGAAAAATGAAAACCTGTTTTCTGTTACATAGGATTTAAAATCTGTCCCTGGGTTGGGGGTGGGGGTTGTGCCGGCACCCACAGAGCGGGTGGGCTCGCTGAACCACCCTGCCCCATGGCTCCAGCCCCAGCATCGGACAAAAGATTCATCTGCAGGACCTGCCAGCGCCTTTCCCAGCCCGGCCACATCCCAGAGCGTGGGACACGGCTTCCAGCTCCCGACCCTCGCCAAGGACGAAGCCCCAGCACAGGCAGCATGGTGCAGGCAGCCCCGGCAGCCAGCGCTCTCTGCCTCCGTGAGTCACATCCTGCTCCCCTAAAACTGCCCCTGCCCCAGGACCCCCTGCCACCCCCCGGCACTGGGGACGCTCCAGCCCGAGCTGCTTTTCATTCCCACCCTGCTTGGCTTCGGCACTCCCTGCGCTCCGCCTCGTGCTCCCGTCGGCATCTGCGAGCAGCGGGAGCTTTTCCCAGCCAGCACCGACTTACAAATGGGTACAGACAGGGGTGGATTTAGCCCTTTTTATCTTCTAAACCAATCCTGAGGCACCCAGGGTTGCTGGGGCTGGCAGGGGAGGCTGCCCTCTGAGCAGCATTTACTAAACATCAGTAAATTGACAAAGAAAAGGCCTTTTTCAGGCTTTAAACCTGGAGCTGCTTTAGAAGAGCCCCCAACCACCCGTACACATGCTCATGGATGTTTTGTAACTTGCTTCCTTGCAGGTTTCTCCTTAGAACTGGTGAAAACAGCAGCGGTGAGTCCCCACCAGCTTTGGACACGCCAGGGCTTTGCCAAAACCTCGCAGCCGGTGCCGGGAGCGGAGGAGCTGCCGCGGTGCCCCTAATCCTTGGCTCCAAGGAGGCAAAGCCATCCCCTCCCCCGGCTCTCAGTGCTGCCTGTGGCCCTGGCTCTGTCCCATCCCGTCCTATCCCTCTCCTGGCAGCCTCCCTGTGCTGCTCCAAATCCAAGGGCTGGGATCTTAAGTTGATGGGCACCCATCGCCCCCCAGCCCTGGGGAAGGGTCCTCAGCTCTCAGCGGCTTGTGAGCAGCAGCCACCAGTCTGGGCGCACCGGCCAGGTCACATCCCATTCCCTACTCAGTCCCTGTCATTAAAAGCCCTTTTTCCCATTCCTCACTGGAGCTGAGCCTTCCCTTGTCCTCTTCCCCAGGCTGCCCTGATCCTCGGAGCCGTCCTGTCTGCCGCCCAGCAACACACCAAGTAAGTACCAGCCCCAGCTGGGGGCTCTGACAAGCTGGGGAAGTCCCAGGGGGGTGTGGGGGCTGGATGTCCCCACGTCCACGGCACAGCTGCTGTGACAGGTCACTAGGGCCGGCCAGGATTTAGAGCCTTGCGCGGCCGGTTCTGGCGCTGGCACCCGGGCTGGGATTTCAGCTGCATCAGTTTTTGTTGTCGTGCAAACACACCAAGAATTTCCTTTCCTTTATGGGGCTGATGCAGCCGAAACGGGAGCCTCCCAGCTCTTGGCTTTGCTGGTTTCTCCCTCCCTCCAAACCCAAGGTGTGGTGGGCAACTGTGCCACCGCTCCCCAGCCGTGGGGATGGGCATCCTCAGGCCTGCAGGACATCCCCTTTGGCACCACCCCGGGATTAGGGGATGTTTTTACCCTCCTCTGTGTCATTCCCACTTACCTGGTGCAGCCGTGGTCAGGGTGAAGGGGAATTCCCCAAGACAACCAGCAGATTCATCACCACGGAGTGGGGCTGGGGAGCTAAAGAGGATGGGGAAACACGACCGTGTGTTCCCAACGCAGCCTCCCAGCCTCGGTCTTGCAAGATTTCCAGTGCCTCCCAGTCAGCGACCTGCCCGCTGCCGACATCCTCGCCTTCGCCCAGGGACTGCAAAACAAAACAGGGGAGCTGAGCGGCGCCCAGGTGGGCAGGGGCAGGAGGAGGGGATGAAAACCCCAAAGGTCTGCAAACCCCAAGGGGTCTGCAAACCCTACGGAGCCCGACAGGACATGGGGAGCTCCGGCTGGGTGATGGGTGCTGGGATCTCACCACCTGCGCCTCTCTCCGCCCAGCTGTCCTGCCTGGCCAGGCTGCTCGCCGCCAAGAACCTGACGGCCGATTTTGGCAGGTACCCGCCAGACCTGCTGCTCTTCTTCGAGTGAGTATCGAGAGTAGCTCACGGCCCAAGTTTTGGGGTCGGATCGAGCCATTCGGCGCTCGCCGGCGTGGCCCCAGCACCCCCTGGGGCAGGTGGGAGAATATGGATAAAAATCACCTGCGTCTGCAGGCACCACGGGGGGCGTTCCCAGCCCTGCAGCTCCCCTGGTCCATTCCTCACCCCACTCCTCTCTGAGGCTGGGGCCACACTGGCCATGGCGGGGGGTGCACGGGCTTGGGCAATCCCAATCCCATGCCTGAGACATCGTCCTCAGGAGGAGCCCCTCCCCTGCCTGGATACGACCAGCCCCTCGGCCCATTCCTCCCCTACCCTGCTGACTCTCGCTCCCCACAGCTCGGCCAAGGTGCGCGGTGAGACCTGCAGAGAGTTTTACACCCGGGCTTCCCGTGGGAACCTGGATCTGCTGCCCAGGGGCTCAGCCCGGCGGAGGGGGCTGCTGCGGGGGGCACTGGCCTGCCTGGTGAGTGGGGGCAGAGCTGGGGGGCCCCGCACCCCTCGCCAGGCGTTTGTACCAGGGCTGGTTTGTCTCTCCCAGGGGGTGAGGAGCAGCCACCTGCGCCCCGAGCAGCTCAGCAGCCTCGGGGCGTTGGTGTGTGACATGGAGCCAGAGACCATCACGGCCTCGGACCCCGGCATCCTGGAGAACCTGAAGCTCTGCCCAGGGCTGACGGGGACCCAGCGGGACGCCCTCAACGCCGTGCTCCTCAGTGGGGGCACAGTGTACGGGTGAGGAGCCTTCACCTGCTCTTACAGGGGAGGATGATGGGCAGGAAGGATAGGGTATCCATAAAGATGCTGAGTTCATCCTTCTCCTGATGGCCACAGGAATCCTTCAAGCTGGGATTTACAGGCTCTGCAGAATTTGGGGCCGCTCGTGCTAGCTTTGAACCAGACTACGCTGAGCTTGGTGACTAAGGTGAGCCCTGTCCTCGAGACCTCGGGGTGAGTTGCCCACCAGGCAGGCCAGCCCTGAGGCCACAGGACCCAGCACCCTCTGCCCCTCACCGGCAGGCAGCGCGGGAGGCTTTCGGCAGGAGCATCGCGGCCGCGTATGGCAGCCAAGGCCGGTCCCAGCGGGAGAAGTCCTTGACCCTCCTCAGAGCCTTCATAGGACCATCAGCTCCATCTCATCCCAGGGTGAAGCGGAGCACAGGCCGTGAGCGTTTCCCTTCATGGCAGCCAGTTGGGATTCTCTTGGAGAGGGGAAAAATGCCCCCGGGGTGGTCGTCACCTGGGTGCCCAAAGGGAGGGGGACAGGAAGGGCTGAAAGCTGTGAAATTCCAGTAAAGTAACTGGGGAGATGGGGAAAAAAATGTCCTCAGGGGGTTTGCTCTTACCTGGGAGCAGGAACATGGCAGAAGCAGCCGGGAAGGAGCCGGGGGGTACAGAACTCCTGGGCAGGGACAGCTCCATGGGAAGATGCTGCAAGATGGGAGGATGCTCGTGTGGGTCACTTTACTGGAGCATTTTGAGCTGCCCTTAAGAGGACAAAGGGCGTACAGTCTGCAAAACACCACCAGGTTCTTCAGGAATAACCTGAAGGAGCCTTCACGGGCTGGGGAGCCAGGGATGGGAGGATGACTCACGGGATGGCTTGAGCCGGGTTACTGTGATTCCCTGCTCCCTCACTGGGTGGGGTCTGAGGGGTTCTCAGGCTTCGTGGCAGGACCAGGGCCAGGTGGGAAAGGAGGCAATGACATCTGCTGATGTGCCCTCCCCCTGCCCACAGGCTGCCCATCCATGCCCGTCACAGCTGACGACATCTCCAACTCCCTCTTACTCATCATGTACGAGAACAGCGAGGAGTTCGAGCTGTGCCTGAGCAATGAGGTTTTAAAAGCAAACCTGGAGCTTCTGGTGCAGGAGCCACTCCCCACAGAGTTCTTCCTGGTCATGAAGAAAAAGCTGGAGCAGGTGATGGGTGACACAGGGCAGGAGCCACCCCTCACCCCCCCACCACCGTGGGCACGCTCTGGGATAGGCAAGACCCGCTGTGAGAACAGGCATCGCCGGCCATGGGGGTGAAAGCACCTGAGAGGGTCTTTTTTGCCCATTCCTGCTTTATTTTCCCTTCCCTGACCCTCTTTTCTGCCCCTACAGATTTACCCATCGGGGATCCCGGAGGAGCAGCTGAAGCTGCTGGGGCCGCTGTCCCGCCTGTACATGGCCGAGGAGATCAGCTCGTGGCCGGTGACATCCAGCAACACGCTTTTGGCCCTGCTCAACCCCACGGGTGGCAAATGGAAAGCTCCACAGGTAAAACCACCTGTGCTGCCTGGGGGTGACAGGGTGGTTTTGAGATCCACACGTGTTTGTACCGGGAGCATCTTCCTCCCAACTCCTCCTCCTACATGTAAGCACCTGAACCTTGTTTCCCAGGTGCAGCAGCTGTTCAGCAGGTACTTGGCCCTGGGGGGCACCTGGACCGGGCCCCTGCTTCAGAAAATTGGTGGGGAAAACCTCTGTTACCTGCTGGAGGAGCAGATTGAGGAAATAACTCCAGAAGCCATCGGGTAAGTCAACTTCTTAGGGATGTTTTCAGTCCAGCGAGGCCCCTGGAAGGGTGGGAGAAGCCGATAGTGGGGTGGCAGACCCCTCCACTTCCACTTTGGCTCAGCACAACGGGCTGGCCACGTCCTGAGCTGCCAGCACCGTGGGCAGGGACAGGCCACTCATCTCTCCCCACCAGGAAAAGGGCTTTAGCTGTGGTTTGGGGTGGTGCCCCCAGCTCTAAGCTGTGACGCTCCCTCTCTCCTCCCCAGGACTGCTAGGCAACTTGACATTTCTTCTTGCTCTCAAACTAAGAAGAACCAGTTCTACAGAAAAGCCCAGGAGGCCTTTGCTGGTCAGACTAATACCATCAGGGAGTATTATTGCCGGATTTGGCCCTACCTGGGTAGGTCTTTCTGCCTTCACCCTCCCTTCCCCACGGCGATGGAGGTTGGACAGTCATTCCTGGGCGAGGGGGGTTTAGCCACGCTACAGACACATCAAACGGTCTCCAGAACCCCCTCCAAAAGTCTTGGAAGCGTTGGCATGTGTCTAGGTGCCCCAAACGCTTCCACAGAATCGCTAGGGTTGGAAAAAACCTTTAAGATCATCAAGCCCAACCATGATCTAACTCTACCAGGGCCACCACTGCACCATATCCTTGAGCTTCTAACTACATCCAGGGATAGCGATTCAACCACCTCCTTGAGCAGCCTGTTCCAGTCTTTGGTAACTCTTTCAGTAGAGAAGTTTCTTTTCTTTAAGGTGGTGCTCCAGCAACTGACCTGAAAGACTTGGCTGGAGCTGGCA
>VWZK01001305.1:46564-78880 GCA_013396935.1 Baryphthengus martii | reverse complement strand
TCACCTCCTCTGTCTCCCCATGCTCCACCCACCAGCCTGGCACCTCAAATAAGGTCACCTCCCCCTCTGCCACCCTCCTCACCACTGCCAACCCCAACACCACCTCTCCCAGCTCCGTCCCACCCCCTGCTCCCACACATGAGGTGACCACCACCACTGGTGGTGTTACCACCACTGCCAGCACCCCGCTGGTGTCCGCGAGCCCCTCAGTCCCAGGGGGGTGTGCCCACCCCACTCCTGCCACCCACAGCACCATCACCCTGAGCACTCACAATGCCCCTGGAACCATTGTCCCTAATTCCACCTCTCCACTGGTGTCCATGAGCCCCCCAGCAACTGGAAGTACCACCCACCCTGCTCCTACCACCCACAGCACCATCACCCTGAGCACTCACAATGCCCCTGGAACCATTGTCCCTAATTCCACCTCCCCACTGGTGTCCACGAGCCCCCCAGCAACTGCAGATACCACCCACCCNCCATGATCTAACTCTACCAGGGCCACCACTGCACCATATCCTTGAGCTTCTAACTACATCCAGGGATAGCGATTCAACCACCTCCTTGAGCAGCCTGTTCCAGTCTTTGGTAACTCTTTCAGTAGAGAAGTTTCTTTTCTTTAAGGTGGTGCTCCAGCAACTGACCTGAAAGACTTGGCTGGAGCTGGCACTGCCATAGACATGGACACGGACACCTTTCTCACCCTAAATCCCGAGGAGCTGCAAGTAGGTCCCCAGTGTCCTGCGGCCGTGTGCCCGCTGAAGGACAGGGCGGGTGGAGGGCTGAGGGGTGGGGTTTGAGGTCCATCAGGGTTTTTTTACCTTTAAAAAGTTTTCTTTCGGAAGTTACTGGTTGCTCTGCAGTTGGAGAAGCGCTTTGTGGCGATGCCGCTGAGGCGACTCGTCCGTGTGTTGCAGAAACTCAGCGTCCTGGATGTGAAACGTCTGCTGGGGGAAAACCTCCCTTCCCTAAAAGAGCTTGAAAACGAGACCTCGGTGAAGTGCTGGGTGAAGAAACAGTTCCAGTGGGAACTGGACTGTATCCTGGGAATCAGCCTGCAAGGGGGGATAGTGGAGCCCGGGACAGGGACACCCCCTCCTTGTCCCACCACCTCAGCCAGCACCACCCCCATGGCCACCGTCCCCACTCCTGTTGACATTGGTGGCTACCCTACCACTACTGGCCCCCCCAAGGTCCCCACCCCCCCTAACAGCACCACCCCCCACCCTTACACCACTGCCACCAGTGCTGCTGCGAGTTCCGTGGCCACCTCCACCGCCCCACCTGCTCCGGTCACCTCCTCTGNAGCCCCCCAGTAACTGGAAGTACCACTCACCCTGCTCCTACCACCCATAACACCATCACCCCGAGCACCCAAAATGCTCCCAACACCTTTGTCCCTAATTCCACCTGTCCATCAGTGTCCACGAGCCCCCCAGCAACTGCAGGCACCACCCACCCTGCTCCAATCACCCATAACACCATCACCACAAGCACCCAAATCACTCCCAGCACCTTTGTCCCTGATTCTACCTCTCCACTGGTGTCCATGAGCCCCTCAGTAACTGCAGGTACCACCCACCTCACTCCTGCCACCCACAGCACCATCACCACAAGCACCCAAAACACTCCCAGCACCTTTGTCCCTGATTCTACCTCCCCACTGGTGTCCATGAGCCCCTCAGTAACTGCAGGTACCACGCACCCTGCTCCTGCCACCCACAGCACCATCACCCCGAGCACCCAAAATGCTCCCAGTACCTTTTTCCCTATTTCCGCTTCTCCACTGGTGTCCACGAGCCGCTCAGCAACTGCAGGTACCACGCACCCTGCTCCTGCCACCCACAGCACCATCACCCCGAGCACCCAAAATGCTCCCAGTACCTTTTTCCCTATTTCCGCTTCTCCACTGGTGTCCACGAGCCGCTCAGCAACTGCAGGTACCACGCACCCTGCTCCTGCCACCCACAGCACCATCACCCCGAGCACCCAAAACGTTCCCAGCACCCTTGTCCCTACCTCCACATCTGCAACAACCACCTCAGCCACAAACCTGAGCCTCCCCCCTGAGAAGCCCACTCCGATTCCCAGCTCCACCATCTCCACCCAAAAGAGCATCGTCTCCTCAACGGCCCAGACTACAACATTGCCTTGCAAGACCTGGACCCCTCCGGCATTTCTCGTCCCTTCTTCCACCACCAGCGAGACCGCTAAAGAAACACCCACGGCTGTGCCGGAGCTGCCGAGATCAACACAGGATGGATACACCAGCCAGCAGCCTGGAGCTGGTAAGGTGTGAATGTTCGGAGTTGGGAAAGGCTTAGGAACCCATGGTGAGGCAGATGTCTGCACCAAGGAGTAGCTGATCCACCTCGTTCCTGGCCAGGTTCACCACTGGTGTGCTGCTGTCCACCAGAAACCTCAAGGACTGGTTAGACAGGGTGCAACGTGTCTCTCCAGGGCCTTACAGCCCCTGGATCTGGAGCAGAAGTCTTGTAAGGGGCGGCTGAGGGAGCTGAGCTTGTTCAGCCTGGAGAAAAGGAGGCTCAGGGGAGACCTTCTGGCTCTCCACAACTCCCTGAAATTCAGGAGCTTGGAGCCAGGGGGGGTCAGGCTCTGCTCCCAAGGAACAAGGGACAGAACAAGAGGAACCGGCCTCCACAGTTGCCCCAGGGGAGGTTTAGGTTGGAGCTGAGGAACAATTTCTTCCCCTGCAGGGTTGTCCAGGCCTGTGCCAGGCTGCCCAGGGCAGGGCTGGAGTCCCCCTGCTCCCTGGAGGGGTTTCCAAGGCGTGGAGCTGTGGTGCTGAGGGACAGGGCTCAGTGGTGCCCTGGCAGGGATGGGGCAGCGCTGGGACTCCAGGATCTTAAAAGATCTTTTCCAACCAGAACAGCTCTACACTGCTGAGGGAGTCTCACTCCTGGTTACAGGAGGCACCTGTAACAGGGTCAGTGCCCCAACTGCAGGTGGGGCCAATGCCACAAAGGCAGAAAAGCTTTGTCTTGACCCCTGTGAGCCCCTGAGGTACCTGAATCCCAAAGCAGCTCCATCACCCTGACAGCTCCATCGTGCTGTTCATCTGGACGGTCCCACTGTTTCCGTGTTCTCCCGCAGGCTCAGGCCTCAGGCTCTCCTTCCACCTGCTGCCCCTGCTGCTCACAGCCCTGGGCACCTCCCTGCTGCCAGAGCTCCTCTGACCTCCAGCTCCTCACTCACCTGCAACCCGGATCCTTTAACCATCACCATCCTGCAAATAACGCCGCCGGAAAATTCCCTGCTGAGAAGCAGCAATCCAGGGAAGGAGCGGAGTTTCTCCAGTTGATACCAGCGTGGAATTTCCGTATTATTTTTGAGGCCGGGCAGTGAAAGGAGGACAGATATTTTCCAGCCCCACAGGTCCTCACTTCCCAGTTGGTCTCCACACCCCAACCACCAGGACTGACCACTCTGCCAACGCAGGAAGGCTGCCAGTGGGCCCAGCTCCACCCTTTTACTTCTAAATGGTCCTCCTGGGAACAACTCAGGGATATGAGCTCCTGGCCCTTGCAAGGGAAGCAGAACGTGGCCCAGGCCTGCAGCCTGGAAGCTCAGAGATCCACTAGATCACATTTAACTTGTATCAGTTCATCAAACAAGGTTTCTGACCAAGATTTGTTCAATTTATCCCCTGGTTAGAGGGAGGATTAGCAGAAGACAATTTATCTTGATGGCTGTGGTGATGCTACGTAATAAAGTATCAATCAATTTTTTTTTCCACTAACCCAACGTGTTCTTTCGGCGGTTTAGTGCTTTGTGTGGTGGTGTTTTTCTGGCTAAATTAAATCTAAACAGTTTCCACTCCTGCTTTTTCTTCATTAGCTGTCTCCTCCTCCCATGGCTCTACCACAGGAGTGTGTTTGCGGATCTTCCACTTAGTGGTTTCCTTCTCCACAGGCTGGGGAGATTCTTGCAGGTCAGTTGAGAGGGAGTCAAGGCACAAAGACACAAATCCTGGGGGAAAAAGGGGCTTTTTTTGGACAAAAATTGCCTATGAGTGGGGGAAGGGGGGAGAAAGGCACTGAAAGTTTGTACAAGGAAGCTGAGAACAGCCTCAGTTTAGGAAACACCAAAGAAAAGTACCAGGCCTGTCTGGGGTATACAACCTTTTAATTTAGCCCAAGAGCTGGTGACATGAAAGTGGGAGGAGAAGACAACAGCAACTCATCTGTTTGCATCTGGCATTTTTTTGTTGTTTTTTTTTTACTGGGTTCCATTCTTTATTTACAATCAGCTGGAGAACTTCCCTGCTGCTCATCGGCCTTGGCAGTGTTGGGAGACATTTTTTTGTTGACGCCCTGAACAGCCCACGCCCTGAACAGCCCCCTTGGCTCACCCTTCACCCCACGGGACTTGTGCGGCAAAATATGGGCATGGCTCGTGGCACAGCGATAAGGCTGGGGCTTTACCTGGGCTTGGTCTGTGCAGAAGGCAAAGATCCAGCTCTGGAGAAGCCAAAATCTTCCCTTCAGACAGAACATTGGGGGTTTTGAGTGATTTGAAAGAAAAATACCAAAAAACGATTCCTGAGCTAGTTACCTGCTAGCACTTAGCACCCCCTCACCCCCCACCTCAGTGTGGCTGCCCCAAACAGGCCTCAGGTCACAGGCTGGTCCTTCTCATCTTGCTTTCTCTTGAGGGAAGGTCTTCAAGACAAGATTGACATCATCAGGAAAGTGATGAGCAGAGCAGGCAGGAGGTGGAGCATCATGGCCACAGGACCCAAAGAGGCCGCAGATGGTGCTAAAAGAAAAAAAGAGGAGACATTACTGCAAAGAAATCTTTCTCCCTGGGGAGAACATCTCATCCAGAGAAGATCTTTGGCTTTCTAACTACGGTATTTAATTTAACACACAACAGTAAGAGATCCTAATACAATACGTACGGTGAAATTTGGGCGTGACGATGTTGATGTAGCCTTCCTGTGTTCCCCCAGTGAGCCCAATATTCAGTTTACTCAGTTCGGATTGTTTCTGCCTTTGGATCCACTCCCAGATGGGATCCTTCTTCTGCCACTTCTTCAGATCAGGAAGATACATCCCCAGTAGGCCCTGAACCTCAGAAGGTGTCAGGCTCTAGGAGAAAGCAAAGAGCAACAGTTATGGGTGTAAAAGCAGGAATGGAAATAACACCTCTGACCAAGGAACCAGTGAGGTTTCCATCAGCAGAAGGGTGAACAACAAGGAAGACAAATGTCTGGAGAGTGGTTTCAACAGGAACAATCTCCCCTTAGGTTAGAGGAATGAACACAGCGGATCACCCAAGACCCTCTCCGTTGAGCACAGGAGACTTGTCATCAGTGGACAAGTGGGTGAATCCAGTCCCTGCCCAAATCACTGAGCTTTCTTCCCAAATTCACGATATTACTGCCGACACCTGTCGGAAGGTTTATCACGTAGCTGTGGACTATGGTCTAGCGGATGCCTGTCCCTCGCTCCTGCCACCACTGCTACGAGAGCCAGCCTGAAGGAGTTCTGCAGTCAGACTGGCTTAGTGACCACGTAAGACTCCAAATCACATTTCTGAAGAAGTTTCAGGCCAGTTCTTCACTTTCTACTGGTCAAGCACAGTTGTGAACGCCATGGAGCGACTCCTGATTTACACCAACGGACACGGTGACCCAACCCAGCTGCTTGGCTTAATACAAACGCAGGAGTCAAACAGTTTTGAGATTCAACTCACCATCAAAGAGTCTCTTCTTAGGCTCACAAGAGTACTAACGTTCATGTTCACTTTGTCCTTGCTCAGAGCTTTGAGATCCACACCAGGAGCACCCCCTGCAACCAAGAAGAGAAAGAGCATCAAAGCACAGAGGACAGCCCTTCGAACGAGCAGCGTTGTGCGTCCGCAGAAGGTAGAGCTATAATCAAAATTTCCCAAATTTATTAAGCTGGGGTTGCTAAGAGTGAGTTCCAACTGCAAAACCTATGGATGCCGCCTCGTTTTGTTGGGAGGTGTTTATTGAGCTGGTCATTAAACCCATCTGTGACAAGGCCAGACAGGGGAAGGGGGTTTAGGGGTCATGATGATGTTTAGTAGGCAGTTGGACTTGATGATCTTGAAGGTCATCTCCAACCTTAATGATTCTATGAAAAGCTTGCTCATTTTTGGTTTAACAGGAAAAAAAAAAATCTCTTTTGTGAGATGGAGAAGGGCTGTGAGAAGCATTAAGCACGAGCAGCTTGATTTCTCATGGATCTAGCAGATCTGAGCCATCCCAGAAGTTGCTTTTCCCTGCCTGCCAATTGATTTGAGCGACTCTAAGTCGGGTACAGAACATTTCAAGACTATTTTACACCATCTGCAAGTCAGAAAAGACAGGAACTTCTAACAGCTTGGCTTTGAAAAATTGTCAAATAATAGATGGTATTTGACAACCATTTGGTTTCTGGCTGAGATCTCTCTCTTTCCCCAAAACACACTCTTCTTTTTACATACCCAGATAGGGTTTGATAAGCTTGTAGTAAGCAGGAAAGCGCTGGTCTGAGAAAGCACTCTTTGCTTTAGCATATAAGATGTCTTTCGTAGTCTGGGAACAGGCTGAAGGATCCAGAGATGCCAGTCTGCAGGAAAAGGAAGATTTCAGGAGAGAAAAGTTTTTGTTATCTTCAACCTGAGTAAAATTTGACCTCTTCTGAGTGCCTCTGGGATTCTCTACACAGGACACTTCCTAGTAGACAGAAGAGGTATGGAAAGAAGCCAAGAAAAACCCCAATGCCTCAGTCTCCTGCTCAAAACAACACATCTTCTAAATTATCACGGCTCTGATGGTGCACAACGAGTTTGTGTTTGCAAAGATTAATTTCATTTTACAGTCTCTTAAATGAATTTAAAGTTTCCTTAACTCTCTTTTGCCTCTAGGTAAAACCCCGCGGGCAGAGCGTAGCTGTTGTCAGCTGAGCTGCAATAAAGTGTGTGACTGCAGATCTGAGCCCTTCCTGGCAGGAGGCAGAGCAGCCAGCTTTCAAACCTGGACTCGGAGCAGGTCCCGAGTCGCTTCCTACGTTCCCCCTTCACTGAATGGAAAGAAAAGGAAAATGCACTTGCTGATGGGAAAAGCGCTTTTGCAAAGAAGCCAAGAGCACCACAATATTTGACTCACTTCAAGCTGCTGGGCTGTATCGTGTTCAACTCGGTGACATTCAGAAGGCAAATGTTCTCCGTACCGATCGCGTTCAGAGCAGCAGTGTCCAAGGGGTTGCCCAAGTCAATATATCGTCCAATGACAGCAGAAGCCTAGAAATATGTGCAATTTTTTTTTTTTTCTAAAGTTAACTTGAAACAGAATTTATGTTTTCACCCTCAAAAGAAAAGACAAACACGATAATTACAAAAAATAAAATGAAATCCTTTCAAATCTATTCAGTTCGACCTTTAGGATGGGTCAAGTCATCTTCTGAACCCACTAAACTAGTCCTAAACCAGCAGCTCCCAAACCAGGCAGCCAAGCAAACCCAAATCCCTACCTGAGTCGCAGGGGGAGAATTCTTTAGCAAGCTGGCCAGTATGTCAGGTGAACTTATCTTCCATTTGGAAATATCCTCAGGAGTGAAAAATTCCATGAGGGGACCCATCTGGCGGAGCACATTTTCAGGATACTCATCATGATAGGTCTGTGGAAAAGATGGTTGTTATTGCTCTGAACACTCATCATCATGCCTGGGCTTATGAACTTTATGCTCTTCACAAAAGTAATGTGGAAGAGCCCAAAAAGTCTTCAAGGAGTAAGAAACCAAAGCCAGTGAGATTTCATGAGCACATCTGTGATGTTCAGTTTGGGGCTCCCCGGGAGAAGAAAAACATTGGCAAAGAGCAGCAAGGACCACAAGGTCTAGCAGAGGGCTACGCTCCTCAGAGGGCAGAAGCACACAAGATATAGGGTGGGGCAGCGGGATTGAGGGAGCTGGGTTTTCCAGTCTGAAGAGAAGACCATCAGGTAAGGATTTTATTACTGTCTTCAACTATCTAATGGGAGATTACAGGGAGGATGGAGCCACACTCTTCTCAGAGGTGCACAGTGAAAGGATAAAGGTCAACAGGCAACAAAAATTCTGATTAGATATTAAGAAATAAGCATTTTTACAGTAAAGGTGGTCAAATATTGGAAGAGGAGCCTTGGAGATAGTTAAACTCAACTGGGCAAGTCTCAGAGCAATCTCACCAGAAGCTAAGCTGACGTTCTTCAGGCTGGCATTACCTCATCCAGATGGTCCTTCAGCACAGCTAACTGCTGCACGCTGAAGGGGTAGGTCAGTATCTGAGAGAGGTGACTCTCCAGCGAGACGTTCTTCAGGCAGACACGCAACTCCTCAGGCGAGTAGTAAGTAGGCATCAAGATATCATCAAGCATCTCCTCGGTTATGTTCTTGCCAGGTGGGCAACCTGTTGGAGCAATTAGCAAGTGTGCTCAGTGTGAAACCCTTTTGCTTCAAGCTTTGAATGCTCCCTTGGTGGAGATGGGTATGCAACCACAGTTCCGCTCTCCTCCCGGCTGACCTACCACCAAGCATTTCATAGTTCAACTTCAACAGATTCAGGGAGACCCACAAGCTGTAGGGTCAACCCTGGGACCATTCTGGATCAAAGAAAGCTCCCCTACCAGCAGCACGCTTCTGCCTCGCAGGCAGGAGTTCTTTGACGACGGTGGCCAGCTGCTCCCTCGACAGAGAGGAACCACGTGCAGAGTTTTTCAGCCAAAGAGCTAAAGCATTCTGAAAAAAAAAAAAAAGAAAAGTTTCATCAGGGGGATCTTGCAGTCCTGGTAGGCTCATCACCAGCACAACAAGGTGCTACTCAGACAAAGAAATTCTTTGTTGAAGTACCACAGGCAGCAGACCTGCTGCTAGAGTAGCCTAGAGACCTTTGCTTGGTGAGCCTAAAGGCAAACTTCCCAGTGCTTAAACTCCATCACCCATAAATGATTATGCCTCCTCCGTGTATAGTTACTGCTGGTTTCCACCACTGGTACTCTTCTGACAGTTACAAGGAGAGGTTGGCAGTGATCTAGATTTGCAGTTCCAGGCTGTTAGTTTGATCAACTCTCATTTTTCACAGACCATCCATCCCCTTTGGTACCACTCTTTTCAACAAAGACACCACTGAAAACATACCAGCTGAACCACCCCCATCCTACTCCTCCCATCCTGCAGGACCTGGGAGCGCTTCCCAAACTCCCCACACCTCTACAGATAACCCACCTTGGGGATCTTCTGCAAGATGCTGTGATCAAATACAGGAATCAATCCAGTGAGCTTGTTCAAAGTAAAAGCTGACCAGGCTTCAGGAGGCCTGCATACAAAAAATTAGCAGAGATCAGCTTTCAAGGCAGAATCACCCGAAAAAACCCACCCAATAAAACCACAAACAAACAAAAACCCAAACCACCTTAAAATCTGCCAGGATTATGCCCTTGTAACTTCTGAGGTTAAGAAAATACAAAATTGAAGTCCTAAAACTTCTCAATCACTTCCTGTTACACAAACCTTCATTCCAGCAGAGCAGGAGCAATTGTTCGTAAGGTGAATAAAGGGCAGTGACAGGAAACTGGCATTTAACACACATACATTATTTTCTTAAGCACAAAACCCAAAGAATACCTATCACCTCCTATTGCCCAATTCAGGGCCAAGATCTCAGAGCATTTGACACAAGAAGGGGAAATGTTTTGCCTCCTTGGACAATGTCTCTGTTAGATATAGCCAGGGATTTATTAAACATCTGTCAGTTGGATGGGTAGAAAGAGAATGGTTTTTTTCAGAGTCAGTGGCTGACAAACAGCTCAAGCCCACCCAGGTTCACCAGGACAGTCTCAGAGAAGTTTGGTTAATGAAAAACAGACCAGAGGGAAGGATTTCATAACGACAGTAGGTGAGATACGGAAGTCAAAGTATTTTTCAGTAGAATTCCAGAAGTTCAAATAAACCAGTGTAAAAGATCCAATGTGAAATTCAAAAGCAATGAACCATTCAAGTTTTTGGTCAAGCTGGTTGGCTGGAGTTCACTCAGGTCTTAGCAGGGCAATGGTTTTAAAGGAACTGTTTTGCTGATGCCCAGAAGAAAAATCCATACCCAAATGTAGTGTTACCGCTGCTGATGACACTCCTAATAGCTTCTTCTTGATCAGGCAGGAAAGATTCACACTGGCTTAAGTGCTTCAGCAAATTCCCACCAGACCTTCTAATGTATTCTCCACCCAGGTCACAGACCAGACGTCCCAGAATCTCTGCATTTTCCTCATTTATTTGCATGTCAGGAACTTTCTGAAATAACACAAACCAGAGGCGTTAAAGGTGATGCCCCTGCAGAGGAAGGTCCTGGAAGCCCAAGTTCTCCCCAGGCTCGTGCAGAGCTGTCCCCTCACCACGTACCAAACACGCTAAAGCCTCCAAGAGCAGCTGCTTCCGCTGAGCCGATTCTCTCTGCAGAACCTCAACGTTTGCTTCCCCAATATTGGCAAAGTACTGCACGCAGCTTCCTGTGGCCGCGTAGTCTGAAGGACTAGAAAGACAAACACTCCATGAGTCCTAGTGAACAATATCAAACAGTTGGTCAGGTTCAAGGCTGTTCAACATATACTGTGGCCAGTGTTAATGTCTTCCACACCCCCAGACTGAATTCTATAAGGTTGTTTTTCACAAAGATCCACAGGTTTTTTTTAACTTCACAGTCACCTGAAGGAAACTATTGTGAAATTCAGCTTACAATTGTTCTGTTGGATATAGAACACAGTGGGCAGCTACTGGAGCAAAGAAATCCACTCTACTGCCTGTTTTCTTTGATGTTGTCAGGGCAAAGCACACTCTCAGAGGTCAGGAGGTGCTAAAAAAAAAAAATCACATAGTGGTTTGATATCTGAACAGACATATTTAAAAAGAGCTTCATAGTGTTTCTATTACTCTGATGGATGGTGGAATCTGAAAGGACCTTAAAACCCCTTTAAAAGCTTTCTCCAATCTGATTTTTTTTTTCTCCTGTGAGGAGGAAAGAAAATACATTGAATATAAACTAGTCACTACTACTCAGGTTATAAACTAATACCTCTTCTTACCCACTAAAGCAACACCGTGAAAACCACAGCACAGTTACCTTAAAAACAGCAGCAGGTCTTTAGGGTAACTATCCAAATCCTTGGGAATGCCGTGCAGTGTCACTAGCTTCACTAAGCAGCTCAGCTGAAAGGACACCACAGTTTACATCAAAGAAAGAAAAGAAAATGAATGAAAATGTAAGAAAAAAAACACAACAAAACAAGTGTAAAGATTTTACTCCAAAGTAAGGAAAAAAAAGACAGGTATCAGAGTGTTTGATTCCTGAGAAGTCTGACAACTGGATTTTAAGTTCTCTCTTTGGGGAAATTCTGAACTGTGGGATGGAGACCCAGGAGCAGTTACATTTGTTCCAGTCCCTTAAGCTGGAAGTGTTTTTGTGCTGGCTGAAGAATCCTCATTGCTATCTTCACGACAACATCAAACACAGGGCATTTCGAAACATGGGAACTGACCTGGTCTTCCCCCAGCTTGACATTCTTCTTCTTCATGACTTTGGCCAGCTCCTGAAATCTTTCTGCTTCCGTCTCATTGGCAGCTACACACGTGAAGCCTTGGAGGACTGACTGGGAAAGCCTGGACATTTACAAAAGGGAAATCAGAAAGGCAAGGACTTCAGGAGAAAGCTCACATATATCACGATAAATACAGGGAGTTTAAAGTCTCCCCCATACTGAAAACGTAATGCTCTCCAAACTGCTAGTCTTGTCTTGTGTGGGAGATCGAGAAGCCATATCCAGAGACTCGTAGTGGAAGTAGAAACGGAGGGACAAACCACAGACCACAGGATCAGCCTCCTCCCTGTGCTTTCTGAACATGCCACACATTCCAAGGGAAAGGGAGTCGTGCAGATCCACGTCACTGAGCACAGTCTGGGAGAAGCCCTTAAAACTCAAATTGCTTTCTGTACAGAAAAGTTTCTGTTGTGGAATCAGCAGCACACCGATGGTGGCTCCACTGCTAAATTTAATCCCTGGAATAGAGCTGTGGGATGAGAAACACCTTCCCCAGGGGCAGTTGGAAGCAAGATTCCAGGGGCAGGCTGAGCCAGCAGTATCATTTCAGAAAGGCTGACAGGTGTATTTTGCAGCTGACACCCTGGGAAATGCTGATGCTACAGGTTCGGGTTTGCATGATATTTCCCACCCGTTGAATAGGGTGGGGTCTGCCAAAGGAAACGCGGAACCGGCGATCACAGCAAATAGGGAAAAGGGAAGGGGAGAAGGAAAACGCTACCTGCTGAAGTCAGGCTCTGTCTTTATCACTTCACTGAAGAACATGGCAGCCTGTGAAGGAGAGCCGGAGGCGTCAGTGGTTTGCCAGGCTCTCCTGCGGCCTTCGCTCGGTGGAACCCGAGGCCGACACTGAGGGGCAGGAAGGACACAAAGCCGCTGACACCGTACCTGTTCTCGGCTCCACGTTTTACCGTTGAGGTCCTGAACGCTGGGCTTCTCTTCCCCAAAAACAAGCAACGCTTTTGGAATGTAACTGGCCAGAGCATCGGGGGTATATTTAACTAGGTCAGCGGGGCGGTTGACAACAGAGGAAATCTTTAAAAAGAAAGAAGAAATGCATCCTTCAAACACTGTGGCTAAAACAAACAATTGCTGGAGAAGAAATGACGAACTGTAATGACGCCAGGGAAATTCCTCTGCTGATCACCTGGGCATTTCTTGGACACCTAACACTAGGATATGTTTCCTGGTTGACGTGCTCACCGGACTAGGAGAGCTGCTCGGAGCTAACACCCAGAGTCCTGATGAATGGGAACAATTCTGTCTCTTATCAGTTTCCCACCTCCTGGCTTTACGCTCCAAAAATATTTAACTGCTCAGAAAGGAGGGACGCGTCTTTCCTCTCTGCCAAGGCAAACAGCCCCTTGACTTGCCAAAGGCGCAATCCTGCGGTCAATGAGATGGTATTTCCCTAACACACAGAGCCCTGGCAGCCCCGTTGCCCCAGGACACTCTAGAGGTGGTGCCAAACACAGGTCAAGAGTCTTTCCTATCAGAGGGAGGACGAACAGCAACTTGAATGCTACACTGGCAACTTGAAGGTCAAAGTCATGGTAAGAAAAAAAATGCAAAGAGGTGTCCAAATTCTACACAGTCACACGGAGGAATGAAATGGAGCACTGCTGAATGATCAGTCTACCCTACAAAGGACTTTCTAAATCACCTCTTCTCACATGGTCTCACTCCAAACCATGATAATATCCTTGCTCTGAGAGCTTCTTTTCAGCTAAGTGGGGAGTAGTTTCTAGAACCATCCTGTAAAACAACTGTTTCTTCTCCCCTAGTCCCCAGGAGGCTCAGCAGGACACACAGCCTGGCAGCCAAGGACATCTTCACAGGCACAGAGACTGGAGATGTTTGTCCTGCTGCACAGCTTAGCAATGACAAACACCCCCAAGGGAGGAGGGCCTGGGTGCAGGGTATGTGTCAATGTCTGCCCCCACTGCTCTTAACTGAGTGTCACTGGAGCTTGGCTAATTCACGATGCCTGAAGAAAAAAAAAACCAAAACATCACCTTCTCCACAAACGTTATTTTCAGAGCAGAGGGCAGGGTCACCATCAGCTGAACAAACTCAGGCAACTTAAGGGCTTCCAAGACTACTTTTGGAGACAGAGTCCGAAGGGTGCTGCTGTTGAGACCAGCCACCAAGCTCCCAAGCTTTGCCAGGCTCTGGCCATCCGAGATCTACAAGGCAACACACGCAGACATGAGTACCTGGGGGGCCAAACAGCATCGACAGGCAGGTAGCTACGCCATGGGTGGACCTTATCCTTTGTACCTGATAGCCAGAGTTGAGCAGTTTGGTGATAAGAGCACTGGACTGCTCAGAGCTCCAGCCACGAACTTTACCCAGCGCCGGAAGAGATGCTTCAAGGTCTTTCTCGCTGATGCCGTTTTCAATGTCGGATACGGAGAGCCCAACGGCAGCCTGGCCCAGGGCACGCAGGACGGCGGGAGGGAAATGTTCAAACTTTCTCACCAAAGAGGAGGCAACCTGAAAAAGGTCCCACACAGAGAGAAAAGAAAGTCAGAGGAACCTGTTGGAGCCTACAGCCTTTGGATGTCTTCAGTCACTGGGCCTTCTGCCTTTAACTTGTGTGATGAAGGCTGTTGATAGACTGCTTCCATCCACGGAGATTTTGCAGATCATGAAACACCAGCCAGACATCACAATAAAAAAACCCCACAACATACACAGGAGGAGGCACTAGAGTTGAATCCCCAACCCTCGCAAATTTTGTCTAGGTGAATGAAGAACTGAGTCAAGGGGCTGGAAAGGAGATTAGACTGGGCACCTCACTGCAACACAGACATTGAGCTGCTAGAGTGTGTCCAAAGAACAGCTTCAAGTTGTGACAGAAGAGGTTTAGATTGGACATTAGGAAGAATTTCTTCCCCTCCAGGGTTGTCCAGGCCTGTCCCAGGCTGCCCTGGAGTCCCCCTGATCCCTGAAGGGGTTTCCAAGGCGTGGAGATGTGGTGCTGAGGGACAGGGCTTAGTGGTGCCCTGGTAGGGATGGGGCAACGCTTGGACTTGATCTTACAAGTCTCTTCCAACCAAAGATTCTACGATTCGATGATTACCTGCAGTTCCTCTGCTGTCAGGGAGGAGGGAGCTTGCTCTCTACTTCTCCCTTTGTGTGGCAGGTTCGACGGGCAGTTCTTACTGATCCTCTGAGCCAAGCTTAAAACATCATCTCTGCTCAGGCTGCTCACTGCCGAGGGGCTCAGGTAGCAAACGAGTTTGTCTGGGAGACTGTAGGTGGGATACAAGGAGGAGAGGTTGTCACTACGACAGACAGTTCCAGGGCATGTTTCCCCTCAATCATTTTAGCTCTGATGATGCAGATGCTCCTGTTTACAGTGAGCACTCCTGTGCCATGTAAAACCCCCAAACCATGCAAGACAACCTGTTGTCCATCACTTAGTGGCTGGCACTGTATGAGAGTCATTTCCCAAGACCTGCAACTTGTGGTCTGGCCTTCCTCAAGCGTAACACAATTACTTGAGGAACACAAAGATGCTTTAAAGGATTCCTGGAAGCAGCCAGTAGAATCACCACTCAGCAGCCTTTTTCTAAGCCATGGTGCCAGGCTAAACCATAAGGAGGTAGGAAGTCAGGGCAGGTTCTGTACCTCGATAAGGGGAAACCAGGAGCAGAGGTCAGCAGGGAGGTGTAGAACACAGCCGTCTCCCGCAGCAAGGTCAGGTTGCTGATCATCTCAATATTGACTGCATCCCTGGCAAATTTTTGAAGCTGAGGGTGTTGACAAGGAAAAACAAACCCAAAATAGTTTAGATGGATATTTTAATCCTGACAGTCACTTGGGGACAGTTTGAACAAATCTCACTTCGAGCAATAAGGGGTTTTCTTCCACCTGGCTTTAAAGTTGTGAGGAAATTTGGGTTTTGTTTTCAAGGAACACACTGGGAGTTAATTTTATTTATCTTTGCACACTCAGGGTGTGCAAACCTCTCTGTGAGGCACAAAGGTGGGAGAGCTATTGAAGGACATGGCCCTGTCCCCATAGCAGTGCTGACACACATGGACCTGGTGCAGCCATTCACTAAACCAGGCCCAGGCATTGGCCCAGTCTAGAGAAGTTGGGATTTGCTCCTCTCATTGACTCTAGTTTGCTTTCTGCAGAATTCCCTACATGAAACCAAGTGCTGTGCACGTGCCTCATCACAAGAAATCATGATGGGGGGAAAAAAAAATACAGACTGAAGTGAGTTTTCACTACAAGCAAACAGAAATGCTCCAGCCAGCAGCATCTCCAGGAATTATGGTCAGGGCAGGAAGATAACCTCCCAGGCACAGAGTATTTTGCACACTAAGATTTTCATCACCTGAGTGCATACTTACTGTTGGTTCATCACCAAAAAGCTGCAGGTCTTCAACAGTAGCATGCTCCAAAAAGGATCCAAGGTAATTTTTAAACCAAGCAGTGGAATTCAGACCTGGAATGGCTGCACTGTAGCATTTTTCGTTTGATCCTGCAAAGGAGGCAGACATCAAAAAAACTAGATACTTGCACTGTACCAGGAAATTTGTGGAGACTGGAAACTTCTGAGTGTGGAACAGGCTCCAGTCTACTGGAGAACTCAGGCAGCAGAGAGCTCTCCAAGGGCTTCTGATCACCCATCACACTCAAATCCACATCTTTGTGCATTCAGATTACAAATGCACACGGGACAAGACAGCTGCCTCCTCCTTTCACAGCCCTCCAAATATTTCCTCACTAGTCTCTTTCCTCCTCCCTTCAAATCTGCCACAAACTCTTTGCAGGACATCAAATTTTCGCATGCAGGTTACTGCCTGGAGACAGAGCAGTGTCTTCCCCAGGTGCCATTTCTGAGCTAACTTCTGTGCTGAACCCTTTAGCTCTCTGAACCAGACCCTGCCCTGTTCTTTCACAACAGAAGCAGTAAATGCCATTTGCTCAGGATGTATGGGACTGACTGTGCTGATTTATAAAAATCCTGGGTTAATAAAGCCTTCAGGCAGGGAAATGATGCTTGATACCACTTATCATTGTCATATTCCCAGCCTATTTCCATTGAAGAGACAATATAAAGTCACTGAAGCCTCAGCCCTGTTACAGATGGCAGCTGGGGTTGTAACATTCAGGGGTGGCTTAAAGCATTCTGTGGTTTCTTCAAGAAGATCAAGTCACTTACCGTGCTGGATGAGATAGTATTTGATCCCAGTGTAAAGATTCCTCTGCTCCTCCACTGGAAGATCAGAATATATGCCATTCAGGGCAGTGACTCTAAAGAGAGATAAAAAGGCAGACATCTCAAGCACAGAGGAAGTCAAACGTGGCAGGGTTGCATTCTCACACAAACAGCTGTTACTTGACGAACTGCTATTACCAACCAAACCCCTTTTCAAAGCTACAGGTGTGACTTCCCTTCAGGACACCCCCCTCCTGGTGCAGAGGATCAGTCCCAAGGCCTGCAGGTGTGTTATAAAGCCTTGGAGAGAGGTTCTCAGAAAGCCCACCTGGGCTTCCATCAGTCCACAGTGCTCACAGAGTTTACCCCCTCACTTTGGGAGGCTGGAGTAATGGCCCCCTTCCCACCACAGCAACCCAAACAAGGTTCCCGTTCAGCACTTACATCAGCCGGAACGTCTCACACGACACGTTTTTGGCACGGAGGCAAGAGAAGATCTTGGGCTTGGCCAGGAATGGCTGAAGCCCCTCATGGACCCACTGAGACAAAACAGGTGGGCTGTCAATGTCAGGATCCTGCAACATCTTCTCCCACAGGCCGTTAATGAAGATCATGCTCCACTCAAAAGAAAGAGGTACCTGAGAAAACTGAAGGCAAGAGACAAGAAGAAACACAGGACTCCAAGTGAATATGGACTTCTAAACAAACCTTCAGATAAATCCACATAAATTTGACCATTCTGAACAGAATTACTCATAGCAATAATCTCTCTGGACAGCAACTCTTCCACCACGGCAGTATTTATGCAGTTCAAGAACAACCAGCCTGTAACTCAACACTGGAACCCCAGATCTGTGTTGCCACTACAATCAGCAACAGCCACGTGAGCTCAGGGCTGTTGTTTCCCTTTTCCCAGCTATTTTGAAGAGCACAGAACTCGGCTGTGTTGGTGGAGATCTGTAGGTTGAAACGGTGCCTTCTTTAAACTAAGGTATTGTGAAGGTAAAATAAATAAATCAATCAAATGATGTTAATGGAATCCTTCCGCTGGCATTCGTGTTACAGCGGGAAAAATAGCTGGGAATGTGATACCCACCCGCTGGCTGAACAGAGTCAGAGCAGCTATGAGCTTCTCAGAGTTGTATTTGGAAAAGAACAGGATGGAGTATTCTGGATCCATAGCACTGGCAGGTTTAGGGATAAGGCAAGAATATAAGGATATGAGGAAATCATCTGGAAGGTCCTGGAGCCAAGCTCTCTGAAAAAGAAAAGGGAAATCTGTAAAGAGATAACAAAAGGTGTGTCTTGTTTAGATGCTGCAGTTTGAAAACTCCTTCAGGGCTGCAGCACCAGCTCACCGACACGCCAGCCTTCAGCACCACGAGGTGACGAAACCTGGTGACAGAAGTGTCAGAAGAAAGTCCAATTGACACTGATTTGAAGCAAGTCTGAACTTCCCCAGTTCCAACTGCTGGATCCTTCTGTCTCGTCAGCTCTGCTCCCCCAGGCGAAAGGGGCAACAGGAAAGATGGGGAGGGGCTTGTTATCAGGGAGTGTAGTGGTAGGAAAAAAGTGACGGCTTGAAACTAAAAAAGGGAGATCAAGACTGGAGAGAAGGAAGGAATTGTTGATTGAGGGTGGTGAGAGCCTGGCCCAGGTTGCCCCGAGAGGTGGTGGCTGCCCCATCCCTGGAAGCATTCCAGGGGAGGTTGGATGGGGCTCTGAGCAACCTGCTCTGGTTGCAGATGTCCCCGCTCCCTGCAGGTTGGGCTGGATGGGCTTTAAAGGTCCCTTCCCATCCAAACCAGTCTGATTCTACAGAGCACACCACCCACGGAAAGAAAGGAGTTGCCATTACCTGTGCACAGGCATATTGACCAAAAGTGAGGCTGCAGGGGGAGGCTTCCCCACGGGCTATCTCGCGAAGCATCTCCTGGTTGGCACTGGTGGGGAAAAAAAGTAAAGCCATCACCTCAGTGCCAGCTGCCGTGGCACGGAGTCGGGCGTCGAGCAGAGCTGCCCCAGCCCCCAGCAGGCACGAAAAGCATCCAAATGCCCCTGATCACAGCCTTGTGTTCGCTCAAGTTTGGCTTATCTGCAGCAGGGCCTCGTGGGAAGGGTCCAGCTCAGTCAGGAGCAGAAGCAACGCCAGGCAGCCGGAACAATGAGGCACAGAACAACAAACAAAACGACAGCCACGATGAGAATTATTTGCTGGCACCGTTTGGGAGCTGGGAGAGGGTATTTGTAAAGTGTTGCCCAGCAGGCAGAAATCAAAGCTCAATGAAGGCTTGAAGGAGACCTGATTGAGCCTTGGGCCCCCACCACTTGCCAAGCTAAGCTCAGCACCAACATCAAGGTGCTTGGGGCAGTAAATTCCTCCCCATCAGGCTGCTGACATGCCAGGGGCTTGCCCTGTGTCTCTTCGCCCTGCACACGACACAGAGCCACAGAAAGAGACATTCACTGGTCCAAGGAGTGCAACTAGAGCCCTCCCCGCCCACAGGCAACCCTGGCAATTTGTGGGAAGAGAGGTGGTTTCAGAGACTTCCTGCTACCCCAGGTGACATCCCCACCAAACCAGTATCGCTCCCAAGGAAAATGCTGCCAAGATAATTTGCTAGTGGTTCACATACCTTTTCACTGAAGCACACACAACAGATTCTGGTTCCCCCAAAAAACAAAAGAGAGAGAGACAAAGATAAAGGAACTGTGACAGGACTATATTTACAGAATCTTTAGAGAAATGACTGGTCAGAAACTCACCGTTGACAGGGTGGCTGGAGCACTGCATGGGAGAGAGAGAGACAAAAGAGGGGATTTTATTATGCAATTGTGACAGAAGCCCATTACTTGTGATCATTGCACACAGACAAGCATGTTGTTAGCTGGAACTGTCTGTGCTTGGATCTGGCCTGAAAACAAAGTGCCCAGATCCAGAGCTCCCATCTTGCCACACTAGGTGGTTGCCAACTGCAAAATCCACACAATTGTGGAATGGTTTGAGTGGGAAGGGACCTCTATGTCATCTTGTCTAATCTGCAAGGAGCAGGTTGCTCAGAGCCCCATCCAACCTCCCCTGCAATGGGGCCAGGGATGGGGCAGCCACCACCTCGCTGGGTAACCTGGGCCAGGCTCTCACCACCCTCAGCAGCAACAATTCCTTCCTTCTGTCCAGTCTAAATCTCCCTCTTTTAGTTTCAAACCATCCCCGCCTTGTTCTGTCCCAACAGGCCCTGCTCCAAAGTCTGTCCCCACCTTTCTGACAGGCTCCTTGAAGCCCTGAAAGGCCATGAGAAGGCCTCCCAAATTCCCATCAGTACCAGCTCTGTACTTCAAACACTTGGAAAGGGCTATGTGAGTCCTCCCATCACTCAGGCACAGGATGGACTCTTCTCCTGCTGTGTGTTCAATGGGTGTCACCTTCACTGAGCTGCCTGGTGCTGTGCTTGCACTGAAGCCCTGGCACAGACCTGGAAGAACCATCCCCATTCCACTCACTGCTCTGGAGACAAGAAGGGCACTTACACCCCCTCCAACGCCAGTGCACTGGACCTGGCTTGTGGCCACTGATTCCCATGGATGTGGTGCTATCAAGATGGGCCCACACTGGTCACCAACCCACACAGGCTTGGAAATAAAGACAGGGATAACAGATTTTAAAGGCTTGAGGTGGCCTTACCAGGGATGTCCCAGTAGAAGCCGCAGCAGCCGCCTGCCAACCTGGAAGACAACACACTGGGATTTTAGCAGCAAACCCAGGACAAAGCTCATTCCTACAACCCCTCTCTGGTTTCACAGACCCTGAACACCACATTTTATTCCTCATTCTTGACCTAGTATTTCACAGAATCATTTCTATCAGACCTTTCTGTCATTTTCTCTTTGACTTTGCGTCAGCAGACACACAGACCTCCTCCATCTGCCCCTGGTCAACTTGGCAGAGGACAGAAAAGCAGGGTCTCAGGTGACATGAGGGGTTGTGTGCATCTCCTGAGAAGAAAAATCCAGGAAAGGGGCAGAAATACTCTGGGGACAGTCCTTCCTTCCAGAGCTTCCTTGCCCAGCATCCACCATGGCCAGCGACCGGCCTGGGAGGCCAAGTCCACCACGTTGCTTTAAGCTTTGCAGCTTCTACTTGTTTCTTACAGCACCATCACCAACACAACACCTGTAGCCAACCCTGTGTTGTACTTCACACATTTTTCCTGCTAAGTCCTCAGCTGGATTGAAATCCCCCTGTGCTGCAGAGCTGCCTGGGAGGTGGATCACACCAGTCCTGCCCGAGAGCTCGACGGGGAGTTAGAAGCCAAGCTGTCCCTGCTGGCTCTTGGCAGGTCTGGACAAGCCCTCTGTTTGCCTGTTCCTTGTCTCCCAGCTTTCACATTGTTCCCGATGGCAGCTGGCATCTCCCCTGCCAATGCCACGAAGCTGGAAAGGTGGCGAAATGCGAGCTTAGGAAGCCAGTAACGACACTCAGAGACTCAAATATCTCTGGCATTACTTTTTATTGACTTTAGATTAGGAGTTTGCCAAGCTCAGCATCCCCTGTGTACAGAAAAATAGGTAAAGGCAGGAACCTCTGCCAGGAACTCTCTGACAGGACAGAACAAGTCGTGCAACGAACACCAGAGGAACAGGCAGGGAGAGGGAGAATCACAGACTGGTTTGGATTGGAAGGGACCTTAAAGATCATCTAGTTCCAAGCTGCCTGCCACGGGCAGGGACATCTCCCACCAGACCTGGTTGTTCAAAGCCCCATCCAACCTCATCTTGAGCACATCCAGTGTTGGAGCATCCACAGCTTCGCTGGGCAACTGTTCCAGTGTCTCACCACCCTTAGATTGAAGAACTTTTTTTTCCTGATTTCTAACCTAAATCTCCCTTCTTCCAGTTTGAAGCCATTATCCCTCATCCTATTTCTACAAGCCCTTGTAAGAAGTCCCTCCCCTGCTTTCTTCTAGGATCCTTTCAGATCCTGAAAGGCCACAATAAGGTCTCCTCAGAGGCTGAGGTGGCTACAGAGCTCACCCCCACCCATGCCTCATCTCATGGCAAGTGCTGACACTTTCTGAAAGAAACAAAGATGCTGCTCTGGAATCCCTTACTACCATAAAAACAGAGGGAAAGTAGGGAAACAATCAGATTCAGCTAAGATTATGTCTTAAGTGCTTTCCCAGGGACACCTGGATCCTCCAACCAAAGGAGCGGCAAGTAGACAGTTTTGCAACAGCATGAAGAGAGTAAATTTTGTCTTTGCATCCTGTTTACTGGAAAAATGAATATACTTTGGCTCAGAGATACAATAACAAAAAAAGCATAATAAAGGCTGAGGATTCAGAGCAACCACCAAAATAACGTTCAACGGTCTTTCAGCATAATTTCCCCTTTTGAGGGTTCTCTCAACTACAGCTGCTGGCAAGAAAAATCCTCCCAGGACACCCCTCAAAATAATACTCACCAACCAAAAGGAGGAATCCCAGCCCTGGGAATAAAGGTGGCATTTCTGCAAAGGTCTTCAGAGTGCCCACACACACAAGGGACCACCTTATTTCAGCCAAGAAAAAAAATGAAACATCACTGATCCCAGAATCACAGACTGCTAGGGGTGGGAAGGGACCTCTGGAGATCACCTGGTCCAACTCCCCACCCTCCAGCAGGACCACCCAGGATCACATCTAGGTGGGGTTTGACTCTCTCCAGAGAAGGATGTCACACTGCAACGCAAACCCCAAACTCATAGTAGGAAAGTGAAGAGGCGATTGTCTCACAAGCCAGACTCCCGTGTGCCAACCCCCTTCACAAAGCCTAATCTGAAACTAGACCCAAACCACGCGGAAATCTATCGAGGCTCCGCTCCGCCTGGGAAGGCACAGAGCTGCTCGCAGAGAATTCAGAGTTAGTTAAGGTAGATTTCCTGAGATGGGTGCCCTGAAGCCCAGCTCCCCCCGGCAGAAGGAGAGAAGAGGTTGCACAACCCCACTCGCTCGGTCGGTTGGCTGCGGCACTTACCTCCGAGCCGCTACTCCCCGGGCACTTGTTGTGCAGGGTTAGGATGGGAGAGAGCTGCTTTTCACTGAGCAAACCAGGGTGTGTCTCTGGCTTCTTCAAGCCCCATCTGAAATTACAGGATGGATCTGGAGCACTGGACACACCTATAAGATCTCGAGAAGGCAAGTGTTTCGCAGTACGAAGAGACGGGTGTTCTTTGTTAACGCCTCTCCTCCTCAGGATACAGTAGGAAACAACGAGCCTGGAGCGAGCAGGATGAGCACAGGGAAGAGGAGTGAATAGGTGTCTTCCCTCCCTGCCCTGCACAGGACATGCTGGGTATTTACAGGAGGCAACAAAAATAAAGCTGGGCTCCAAGGACAGGGCTATTCGAGAACCATCTTCCTCCAGTTACTCAAGAAATGAGGACGTTTTGCAGCAGTGGAGTTTGAAGCGTTCGGCCCTCTTGAAAAATTTCTGTCTCCATCTGGGAAACTCTGAAGAGAATCTTTCCTTGCTGAGGTGCTGAGGGGTGCTCCTGGCAGCCTGGCCTCGTGCCAAGGTGCCCATCATCTGCCCCCAAGTGCCATGAGGGTTCTCGCATTGGCAGCTCGTTGGCACTCACAAGTGCCACAGCAACGAGAGCACGGAGCAGGAATGTGATTATCCAGCGGCTCCAGGGTCGTCACCCCAGAGATCCCTGTCTCCCCATCACCAGAAGCGGCCTTTCTTTCAACAAACCTTCCTTTATTCCCTTGCTGCAATGATCCCAGGGTGGAACTTTCTGGGCTTTCCAATTCCAGTAAGCACTCCAGCGAGGAAAAACCTGGCAAGCATCATCTGCAGGAATAAAAATGAAACCTGCTGCAGATTCTGACAAGGGATGGATATTAAATTATGTGCCACCCATTTCAGCCTTCTTTTCACTAATCCTTGGGGCTGATCCTCCAAGTCATTAAGAAGTTGCCCGCAGTAACTCTCTCAACTTCCCTGGATGCAGCAGAGTAATTTTGCATCCTCAGATTAGAAAAATCTTTCTTTGGTTATTTTACTGATGCTTTTCAAGGCAAGTGTTTTCCACAGACCAGTTATGTCCCAGGCTTAGGCCTGCCCCATCATGCTCACCTGGAACTCCTGTTTGGGACAACAGTGAGAAAAGCCAGCGTTGAGTCACAGCATTGCCATCCACTCAAACCCCGGGTCTCTCCACACTCCCAGTTTTCTTACAACACTTGATGGGTTTACCGGCTATTTTGGGACCAGTGCAACCCTGACTCACAACTGCAGCTGGACTCAGAAGCGAGCAGGATGCCCAACGTGAAAGTGCCTCTCACCTCATCTGTCCCGGGCTGCCCAGGTCTATCTAAACTCAAAATGAATCCGTTTGTCAACAGCCGGATTCACAGATTGTCTGTTGAGAGTAAAAAGCTTCTTCTCCAGGATATCCAGATGAAGTGCCCACAGGATGGATGGGATCCTTCAGTCAGGTTTTGAAGGCAAAGATGTCAGTGTCTTACACCAAAGACCATGGCTCTTCCCCGGGGCATCGGGAGGTGAAACACAGCAGCAGGAGAGATCTGAAAAGCAGGAAAACCAACACTGAGCTTAGGCCATGGATGAGGAAGGTGGGGAGGGGGTGAGAAGAGCGTCAGGATTCCCTGCTCATCAGGAAGCTGCACACACCTAAAGAGTGTGCAGAACTCTCCCTGTTTCCCACCTAAAGAGTGTGCAGAACTCTCCCTGTTTCCCACCTAAAGAGTGCGCAGAACTCTCCCTATTACAGGGAGAGAAACCCAAGTTCACAAAGCCAAGGAGGAACTTCCACCTGTACACAAAGCAATACTTTTTTTTTTTAGGTCTGTCAGAGGGTGGCTGAGCAGGAGAATCCAGCACCAGCCATTTGTGGTCATCCTTCAGCAGCCGCCAGCACAGACCCAAGAGCCTGAGGTGTGGTACGAACGAGGAGGTCTCTGATTCAAAGAGGCTGCAGTTGAGGAGATGAGGACAGACAGAGAAGCTGAATGCTGGCACTGACTTCAACAGGTCAGAGAGGAGAATGTCACAAAGAGACACAACCCTGGAAAAGCAGGTTTTATGCCCATAATTCAGCAACAACTTTCATGTTACTGAGAAGGGATGCGTTTTTTGCTGTGATCTGACCACCCCTAGCAGCATGCACTGATCCAGGGGGGTAACTGGGACTGAAAAAAGAATGAGATATCTGCAGCCCTCATCTGGGCAGATGAGTCTTTCAGGAGACAGAGCCCAGCACACCCTCAGCTACCAATCTCCCCCAAAGCAGAGCCCTCCCTGTCATTAGTCCCATCCCCACCACGTTCCCTCCCTCAGCGCCGCTCTCCCCACCCTCCATGAACTTCTCTAATTTTGCAGCATCGGGCTTCTCCGGCAGGCAAAAGGGAACACAGAGCATAGAACAGGAAAGATAGGAAACCTCTTATCCAAGGAGTATAAAGGTGGGAAGGGTCTCAGACTGCCCAGCACACCCCTTGCACCCTGGTGCAATTTTGCAGCCAGCCTTGGAAACCCCTCCAGGGATCAGGGGGACTCCAGCTCTGCCCTGGGCAGCCTGGCACAGGCCTGGACAACTCCAAAGAGCAACAAATTGTTCCTCAGCTCCAACCTAAACCTCCCCTGGGGCATTTTGAGGCCTTTTCCTTTTCTCCTGGTGCTTGTTCCTTGGGAGCAGAGCCCAAGCCCCCTGGCTCCAACCTTCTGTCAGGGAGTTGTGGAGAGTCAGAAGGTCTCCCCTGAGCCTCCTTTTCTCCAGGCTCAACACCCCTGGTGCCTTCAGCCACTCCTCACATGAGTCAGTACCTTCTCCCCCGACCTGAAAGCATGTGCAGCACCAAGTGTGGCTCAAGTGTTCTTCAGTCACATGAAACTGCACAAGGGATTGCCGAGGTGTTCCCGCCCTGCTAAGCCAGGCGTGGCATCAGACAATAAATCCTTCCCAAACCCTCCTCTGCCAGGCACACATCACACGCCCTGCTCAGCTCCATGTCACTGCACCTTCCCATGGGTTTCACCCAGAACAAAAAGGGCTTTGTGCTCACTCGGAAAAGTCAGGTCTTCCTCATAGGATGGGAAACAGCCCCACAGATTCCGCTCCTTTTTAACCCTAAATACAGCACGTGAGGCAGGATCGGAAGGAGAAGTTTAAGGTCAAGAACAAGAGAGCACAGAATAGGAAAGCTCGCTGAAGAGAAACCAAAAGGGGTGGTTAAAAGATGCAAATGCTGCAGGTGCTGTGGAAAGACCAAGCACATCCCACCGAGCAAAGGAAACCAAACGGCCAGAACTGAACAGAAAGGCAAAAGAGGCTCCTGGAAGTAAGAAGGTGTCTTTCCAAAACTTGAAGTGATTTTTCTGTTCCTTCATGTGAGGGTCCTGCTGGGACAACATGACCCAGGATTTGGGGACAGCTCTACAAGGGGAACTAAAAGCGTTCTTTGTACCCATGCCCATCACACCAGATCCCTTCATGATGTGAGCGCAGCTAAGAATGAATCTCACCTGCAGATTACAGAAGAAAATGACACCAAAACACGCACACAGGGCAGCCCTCACCCAAGAGTCCTGGAGGACACAGCTCTGGTGGCCACCCCTTTGCCTAAATTACCCTTGGGGCTGCAGGTCAGAAGGTGAGAGACACAACCGCAGCTTTTAGGAGGATCTCCAAAGCGGACCAGACTGAGAACCAGAAGGAAAGGGAGAGACGGGAAGGTCAAGTCTCAGCCTAGAGCAAACTTCTCATCTTTGGCGGGACAAGAAAGACCCAGGCTTGTTGCTAGAGCCCAGCAAGCTGTGAGAGCCCCCCGCAAAGGGCTGCCAGGAGGAGATACAGCCAGAAGTGATGTAAAACTGCGGTCTAAGGTCTAAACAGCTCGGAGCCCACAAATAAGGCGTTACGACACAGTCATCACTCGCACTCAACTCTTCCTTTTATCCTCCCTGTCCAGATCCCAGGCTTACTGGGACTTGGCACAGGAATGAAACCTCTCCCCTTCTTTATCTCTCCAAAAATCAAAAACAAGGAAACATCACTAAAAAAAACAGCCACCATGGGAGCAGCGTGATCTCCGTGGCAGGGAACCAAGAAGCGTTGCTCCGCGGCTCCGCGCCTCCTACACACGGCACTCCTGCCCTCCCCTCTGCACCAAAACCTGCAGAGCCACCAAAGACAAAGTCAGGAGGGCTCTCCAGGTGGTCATCAGAACATCTCCCGGCTTAAGAGCAGGACCAGTCTTACAAGCACTTCTCCTGGAGCCTTGTTCTGGTTTCAAAGCCTGAGAAGTTCAGGGTTAAGGCAGAAGATGCCTTTTTGAAAAGCCTCATAGGACAAGGGGCAACGGTTTGAAACTAGAGCAGGAGAGGTTCAGATTAGACATTAGGAAGAAGTTCTTCACTCTCAGGATGGGGAGACACTGGAAGGGGCTGCCCAGAGAAGCTGGGGACACCTCATCCCTGGAAGTGTTGAAGCCCAGGCTGGATGAGGCTCTGAGCAACCTGCTCTGGTGGGAGGTGTCCCTGCCCATGGCAGGGGGCTTGGAACTGGATGAGCTTTAAGGTCCCTTCCAACTCAAGCTGTTCCATGATTCTATGATCTTGTGGGTAACCTATAAATAAGGTTTTCTTCTTGAACTTACCACCCTGGTCAGTGTTGGTAAGAGCAGCGTTTTAGTATGAACAGGCAACCGTGGTGCCCGCAGCAGGCAGGGGTTTGGCCCATTTCAGCTGCGTAGCCGCATTTTCCTGCAAACCAGTGGATTGAGAGGACCAGAGGGACAGTTCAGACTAGAAAAGGAGCTGTCTCTCCACGCAGGGCACAGCTCTGCCTCAAGGAATAGCAGATACTAGAAGAGGCCATTGGTTCAGAAAGCGACCGAGTTAAAAAAAAATATACACACCTTCAGCTTCATCATCAATGCAAGAACAGTTTCAAACTGACAGGAGTGATTCTTATCTCCGTGTAGATCTGGAAAAGAATGGGTGAGCACACAGGTCACCTCCAGCTCTGCTGGGCCAGCTTTGAAACGTCAGCTATCGAGATTTCCATAAACAAGGCACTATTTGGCTCCCCAAGCTGCTTGTCTCACCCCTGTTTGCTTAAGCACTTGGCTACATCAGGGAATTCATGAAAAGAAACGTTACTGGCACCGAGACGTTGCTGGGCCCACGCCTACGAACGTCGGCGGGGTCACCAGAACCTGAGAATGAAGGTTTGTGCTTCACAGCTCATGCAAAACCTCTCCTCACCAGCTACCAGGCCTTCGATTCAGGCTACTTCTGCACTGCAAAGGGCAAGAGGAGAAAAGTCCAAGGAGCGAGGAAAGAGAGAGAGGAGAAAAGTCCAAGGAGCGAGGAAAGAGAGAGAGGAGAAAAGTCCAAGGAGCGAGGAAAGAGAGAGAGGAGAAAAGTCCAAGGAGGAAAGAGAGGAAAGTCAAGGGTCTCAGACACTTTCCTACCACCAGACATGCCAAATTCTCGGCCCCCTCAGGACTACAAGCCAATCCTGACGTACCCCCTGCTGTAGTAACTGCAGAGCAAGCCCTGCTCTGGCCTCAGCACGCTCCCAGAGCTGTTCTCTGCACACAGCTCAAGGAAGTGTCACGGAGATGAATCCAAAAGCAGCAGAGATGACTTAGGATACAAATGTCAAATGGCATCACGTTATCTGTTTACAGCTGGATGTAAAACCCAGCACCTTCCCCAAGGTTTACACAAGAGCTTTTGCCTGCTTTCTACTTCCCTCTCTCCTCTGCAATGTTTGTGTTGCACAAAGTCAAAAACCACCTACTTCTAACCCCCAAACCTTGTCCTGAACTATAAACCCAACCAAGCTAAAAAAACAGGTAATTACTCTGACATCTCCAGTTTTTCTCTCTCTGTGAGGAAAGGCTGAAAGACCTGGGGTCATTTAGTCTGGAGAAGAGAAGCCTGAGAGGGGATCTGATTCATGTTTACAAATCTCTGAGGAGTAGGGAGCAAGGGGAAGGAGCCAGGCTCTTTTCTGGGGTGCCCTGGGATAGGACAAGGAATAACAGGGACAAGCTGGAACCCAGGAGGTTCCACCACAACAGCAGGAGAAACTTCTTTGCTGTGAGGGTGACAGAGCCTGGCCCAGGCTGCCCAGAAAGGTGGTAGAGTCTCCTGCTCTGAAGACTTTCCAACCCCCCTGGATCTGTTCCTGTGTGGCCTGCCCTGGCAGGGGAGTTGGACTCCATGATCTCCAGAGGTCCCTTCCAACCCCTACCATTCTAGGATTCTCTTGACAAGGTTTCTACTGATGCTGGTGAGAACTGGCTGCACTAGAGAGCAGCAGTGTTCCTCAGTAATGCCCTAACCCCACCCATTTCGCTGCCCATCAGGGCAGGGTCCAGAGGCCCTGTCTGTTGGAGACACTCCTGACACAGAAGTCTGCAGCAGGAGGAGGCTCAGGGCTGACACGTGCTCCCAGAAACTCAGTCCAGCCTTAAGAGGCTGCTCAGGAAGAACCAGGTCCTCACAACACTGGTCCCTCAGCCTTCGCTTCTGGCTGCACCACAGTGCTCCCAGCACTAGAAGCTTTTGTCACCCAGCACTCCAGGACCAGCACTACTGCTTCCAGCCGTTGTGCCATGTCCTTTGCCTGAGCAAAGCACACACTCATCTTCCAGAGGGCCAGGCGCTGTGGGCACCCAGCAACGCTCTTGCCATATCACCAGCACTTGCACATCTCTACCACACCCCAAAGTGCAGCAAAATCTAGTTGCAGATGTCTCTGCTCCCTGCAGAAGGGTTGGGCCAGATGAGCTTGAAAGGTCCCTTCCCACCCAAATCAGCCTGGGATTCTAAAACACAGCTCTCACTGACAGGTGCTCCTTATTCTCAAAGTACAAAGCTCTGCCTCTGTAATTTACACCTTCAAGAGGCCGGTCTCCAGGCTGAGGCAGCCACCTGCTAACGAGTTTGGAGTGTTCTCGGTTGCCTCTCCCTACAGCAAGGCTGACACCTTGTGATGGAACAGAGCAGGTCAGCCTGCCCCTTCCTAAATATAAAATATATAAATATACCCAGGTGTGTGCACTCACAGTCACCTAGGGCAGGTGACAGGTCACACCCGGCCCTTAGAACGGAGGAGGAAGACAAGACAGAGCCCACATGATGGAAACCAGAGACACAGCTCAACAACTGGGAAGCCCAACTCAATTTCTAGCACAACTAAAACCCATCTCACTCACCCTAATGCCCTCCATCAGCTCTCAAAACTCTTCTTAAGCACCTCCTCCCCACACCCACTTAGCACCTTGCTCTGCCAAGCACCCCCAAGGGGTTTATTTCAGCACCCAGTATCCAGCTGTGTCCTGCCCCTTGCTGGGATCTGCTCTGTAGGGTGAGAGGAGGAAGGTTTAACCCCTTCCCGCTGCGTGTAGGGGTCTCATGAAAACTAAACATGGGACAAAGAGGCCACAAAGATGAGCCAGGGGCTGGAGCACCTCTGCTATGGGGAGAGGCTGAAGGAGCTGGGATTGTTCAGCCTGGAGAAGACTCCAAGGGGACCTTTTAACTGCCTTCCTGTACCTGAAGGGAACTTCCAGGAAGGCTGGGAGCACAAGCTCCCCAGCACTCTGCATAACCCATCTGTACCCAATATTGGGGGTGACTTCCTTCCCTTGGGAATCTACCCCACTTAGTAAAACATTTCCAAATGGGTTTAGGAGAAAGCTATCAGGAGGTGGAATGGCCATTCCAGACCCTCGAACAGGTACATTGTGTCTCTGAGGACGAACTCTGGGGGTTCAGAACTGATGAGGTGTCTCCATGTTTCTCTCAGCACCTCCTGTAACCAGAAGAGCAGCAACACACATGAAAATCCACACATTGCAGATTTTCTCCTGTGTTCTCTTCCTCCTCTGGCTACTTACTACTGGTTTGTAAGATTATATCTGACCCCTAAACAGCGATATATTCTAGCCCAGAGAAAGCTGCACAACACTTCAGTCAACAAGGGCGCTTGTTAGATACTTTTTTTTTTATGTTAAATAAATCTCCTGTTAATGTGTATTAGGCTGCATTCTGTAAAAGTCCAATGATTCCATCTCTCTGGGAAACCTGGGCCAGACTCTCACCACCCTCAGTATCAAAAATTTCTTTCTCTCCAGTCTAAATCTCCCTCTTTCAGTTTCAAACCATCCCCACTTGTCCTGTCCCAACAGGCCCTGCTCAAAAGCCTGTCCCCATCTTTCTGACAGGCCCCTTGAAGCCCTGAAAGGCCGTCAGGGGGTCTCTGTGGCACCTTCGCTTCTCCAGGTTGAAGAAGCTCAACTCTCCCAGCCTGACCTCCCGGCAGAGGAGCATTTCCACAAACCCAGCAAGCTGTTCAGGGAGGATTTACAGCTTCAAAACCCTGTACTACACAGGCAGGAACCTCACCAGCTGCCACCTGGGTGGGAGAGCAGTCCCAAAAGAGGGTTCCAAGCCAAGGCCANTGAGGGGAGGTGGGGGACGGCCCCGGGCTGTGGCGCCGGCCGGGACGGCAGCTCTCGGCTTGGCCCCGAGAGGGAAGCGAAGGGGCCGGGTGCCCTTTCAGAGGTCCTTCGGGTGCTGTTAAACAAAATGGTAAAAGCGAAAAAGCGGGGGGATCCCTCGCTGTCTCTTCAGCCAAGGGCAGGGGACAGACAGAGAGGGCAGGGGACAGTCGCTGCAGGCCTTGGTGAGCAGCTCAAGAGAGAAATATTGGCCCAGCCCAGCAGCTAGTCTGTCATTCCCATCTCGGCCTGGCCACTGCTCTATTAAATGTTAATCTAGACCACTCNCACTCAAAAAAAAAAAAAAAAGCTTAAGCGTCAACAAGTTTCGTTGCACGCTCCTCATCAGCACAGATGCTCCCGTGTCTAGTTGCAAATCTCCCCACAGGGGGATTGGACCAGCTTAAAAGGTCCCTTCCCACCCAAACCAGTCTGGGATTCTGTGATTCTGTGCCAGCGAACAGGAGCGGGTGGCAGAGGTGGGAATGAGCAGCAAGATCGGGCCAAAACTGTTCCTTTTGGAGGCTTCAAGCACTAGCAAAGTACAAAATAGTGATCCAGCCCGAAAATGGTCCTGAACTGAGATGAGTGCCTGGGGGACAGCAAAGCCTTTAGNCCTCCCGGCAGAGGAGCATTTCCACAAACCCAGCAAGCTGTTCAGGGAGGATTTACAGCTTCAAAACCCTGTACTACACAGGCAGGAACCTCACCAGCTGCCACCCGGGTGGGAGAGCAGTCCCAAAAGAGGGTTCCAAGCCAAGGCCACAAGCTCGAGGGCTCTGAGGCCTCACTCTCTGCAAGAACACAACCAAATCCAGCACAAGCCTCATGCCGCTTTTAAGACCAAGGTCCACGAAACCTCCCTTTCCACGGCACCTACATTTTACCTCAGCCTGAAACACCTTCTCCCGTTGGCTCTAAACCATCACAGCCCCTGCAGGGAGCCCGCCCTGCCCCGCCACCAGCACAACTCCGCTGCTTCGAAGCCCTCGGCCCCCGCCACGCTCGCCCTTCCCGCCCGC
>VWZK01001305.1:26969-46508 GCA_013396935.1 Baryphthengus martii | reverse complement strand
TCGTTGCACGCTCCTCATCAGCACAGATGCTCCCGTGTCTAGTTGCAAATCTCCCCACAGGGGGATTGGACCAGCTTAAAAGGTCCCTTCCCACCCAAACCAGTCTGGGATTCTGTGATTCTGTGCCAGCGAACAGGAGCGGGTGGCAGAGGTGGGAATGAGCAGCAAGGTCGGGCCAAAACTGTTCCTTTTGGAGGCTTCAAGCACTAGCAAAGTACAAAATAGTGATCCAGCCCGAAAATGGTCCTGAACTGAGATGAGTGCCTGGGGGACAGCAAAGCCTTTAGCTCTCCTTGCAATACTTGGTTTTCCTGGGGAAGTTTTTCACGTCAATAATGCCCCCTGCTTTTCTGTCTCGAGTTGAGATCATGGTTTGTTTTATTCCCTGAGCATAACTGGAGACCGATAACGATTCGTTCCTGCTAGTCTCTGAATCTTGCAAAATGTCATAAAACTGGATTAATTTAGGGAGGGGGAAGCTTGAAGATGCTGACAGAGCAAGGATAGTAAAAGGCAAACTGAACCCTAGCTGTGAACGTAGGAGAAGGAGCCAGAAGGTGCCTAAACAATAAAAATTGCCCAAAATGCAAAAAGACCCTCGAGACTTCATCACAGACCAGTAGGGGAAGCTGGAAGGAGCCCATGGGAGGTCATCAGAGCCCTTTGGGCACGAAATGAGACTTCATTGGCAGGAGCCACATGTTGCCTGGAGCGACCACGCCTCCGTCGTTTTTTTTCCCAGGAAAAATTCACCATCAGCTGTGAGATTGGAGAGGGGAGGGCTGTGCAGGGAAAGCTCTGCTCCTCCCAGGGCTCCGTAAAACCGCCCCGTTCTTCCCAAAGAACGGCAGAATTCTCCTCTGGTTTTGGTATGATGCTGGAAAAGTGTTCTTTCTGTCAAAAAGGGGTAAGAAGTTTGGGCTTTTACATTTTTCCCGTGGTGGTTCTCGAAGCTGGAAGTAAATCCAGCGTAGCTGAAGGGAGAGGAAGCGGCGTTGGCGCTGGAACTGCTGTTCGATCGCTCTGGTTGCTGTTAAATCTGCCCCTTGGTTGCTCCTCATCTCACTTTTGGGCTTTTCTTTCTCATTCAGGAATGTATCAAACCTGTGAAAGTGGAAAAAAAGGCTGGGAAAGCAGCAGCCAAGATCAGAATAGAAGCAGACGGAAGCTATTTCCAGATCAATCAGGTACGTGTGATTTTTCTTCCTTACTGCATAAAATATCCAGAAAACCTGAGTGTTTTGTGAAGTGTTTGCATATTCTAGAGCTGTTCAGTGCCTCAAAGAGGACCAGGACATTGTAAAAGTGTCACTGTTGCCATCGGCACCCTCGTATCTTTCTGCCAAAATCCCATTTTTTAATCGCCTGGTTTTATGAGCGGGAATTCTGATTTCGCATCAGTCTTTTCTGCTCTGAAAGGCTGACCTTAAATGAGTGATGATTTTTCCCACACAATCTGGGAAGTCTATTTTGCCACCAGTACTTGAGTTATTAACTTAATCGTCCTTAGATTATTTGTGACGGTGTCTTTTCCTATTGCATTTTCCTACGGCAGAGCGCTCCAAGAGATCCAATGAGATACTCTTAAGTTTTGCTCTGATTTTTTTAATAATATTTCAAGCTGCTTTTTCAAGAGCCTGCAGAATTCCTAAGCCTCCTGCTTCCAGCGTTACTGCCGAGTTTTGCGGAGAGGTTTTCCTGTTTACACACAAAGGTTACCGTTTCTTATTTAACCAAGCTGGGAATTCATCCAGAAATGGTACTTTTAACTTTAGATTTTAAAAAAAGAGGGACACAGCCCTCCCAAAGGAGTCTGCTTTCTTATTTTAAAATTTTAATTTTAAAGTACCTAATTGCTCAGTCAGTTTCTGACTTTGGAAAGTGACATTTAAGAGGAGGGTCTGATGGGAAAACTGACTTATTTGGGTCAAATAGTACAAAAAATAAGCAGCAAGGCACACGCTGGCCCAGATGTGCTGCCGGGCGGTTCTAAGTCTTGCACACAGAGAGATCAAAAATGGTAGTGAGCCTGTAGTCTGGCTAAACAGTCGATTTAGGAGTGAAATTCCTGTTCCTGAGAAAAAAGAGCTCCAGTAGCAGTCAGTAAGACAAGCAGCACGTCACAGAGGTGCCAGAGCTGGCCCGTCTTCTCCAGGGTGACACTCACTGCACGCTGGAGGTTGGTGCTTGAAGGTCTCAGGATCTCTGTGGTCTCCAGTTTGCTGGTTAAACCAGCACATCAGCTGTGCTGACCCGGCTCTCAGCCACCCAGGAGTTGAAAAACTGAGCCAACCAGACTCTGATTTGCTTCTGAGGTCATGTAATTTCAGCGTTTGGGAGCAACGTGAGCCCGTCAGGTCTGGCCTAAGCAGCTCTTCTGTATTTGATTCAAGTTCTGTTCTTGGTCTTGCTGAAATTCCCCCCCTCCGAGTTCCTCAGTGTATTTGTGTCTTTCTGCCCAAGAATCCTGTGAAAAGCAGCAAACTTCAAAGATAACTTGTCTTCCTCTTACCTTCCTGAAAATAAGTTACTTTGGTTTTTTTTTTAGTGACGAATCAAGAGCATGAGAAAGGGCAACATCTTTGTTACTAAATATAATAAAGGTGGAGAAACCACTGCCTTGTTTTACATGTGATCAGAACTGACTCTAATCTGTTTCTTTCTAGGATGGAGCAGCAGAAAAACTGGAAAAGGCAAAAATCTCTCTGAACGACTGTTTAGCCTGTAGCGGCTGCATTACCTCAGCAGAGAGCGTTCTAATCACCCAACAGAGCCACGAAGAGCTCTGCAAAACACTGGCTTTTAACAAGGTAGGTGCCAGGTCGTGGCTGGGTCGGGTGTAGAGCTTGAAATCTAAGACTGGGAGGACGCATCCGCAGAAACACGCGTGGAAACAGCGCGTAAATAGGACTTTGGAGATCTGGGGGATTCGAGGACGTCCGCAGTGCGCTGCCGTGCGGGGTTTTTTTCTGGGTTTTAAAAAGAAACCCTAAGTTTGGAACAGACCTTTAATGGGGAAAGTTACTGACTTCAGGATTAAACTGGGAGATAGAATCACAGAATCATTTTGGTTGGAAGAGACTTTTAAGATCGAGTCCAGATGTTGGATACTTTCGGATGTTCTAGTGCGCGGAAGGTTCTGCACGTGCCGTATTAGTGTCCGAAGTAGGTTTTGTTGGTTGGTTTGTTTGTTTTTTTCCAAAAGACTGCTGCTCCCGATGAACAGAAGCTGGTGGTGGTTTCTGTTTCCCCACAATCCAGAGCTTCGCTGGCTGCCAGGTGTAAAATGGGCCTTCTGGAAACGGCGAAGAAGTTGACGGCGTTCTTGAAGAGCTTGGGTAAGTGTGGTATTGGTCTGTTCACGGCGGAGGGGGGACGTGAAGTGTGTCAGGAGCACGCCAGGATGGCGTGATTTAACCTCCCCGGGGCCTCAGGACCTTTCAGAACTGGCATGAGCCAAAATAAAACCGTGAACAATAAAGTTGGAGGGATGGAAGGAGCTCGATCTTCTACATTTGCAAATCCTGTCGCTTGTGCTTGTCTCGCTGCGCCGACGGGAAAAAGGTTCCCTCTCACCTGCAGCGCTCAACAGCTGGCAATGAGCTGGGCGGTGTGAATCCTCCTGTCTGAGTGGAGGCTTTTTGTGGTAGTTTGCTGTCTCTCTGTTGTGAGTTGTAACACAGATGTTGTGCTGCCCAGGTGTGCACTACGTTTTTGATACGACTCTCTCTCGAAACTTCAGCCTGTTGGAGAGCCAACGAGAGTTCCTAAAACGCTTCCGGAAGCAATCTGAAGACAAAAAGGCTTTGCCCATGCTAGCTTCTGCCTGCCCAGGTAGGACATTTCGTTATGGAAATGATAAAGTGGCATACAAATAGTACTCTAGAACGACAAAACAAGAGCTAGTCAGAATCGTAGTCGTAGAATCCCGGTTTGGAAGGGACCTCAAGGATGATCCAGTCCAACTTTTCAAGGTAAAAAAAAAAAAAATCACTTAAATGAGATGGCCCAGCACCCTGGCAAGCTGAGTCTTAAAATTGTCCAGTGTAGGGGAATCCACCACTTCCCTTGGGAGATTATTCCAATGTCTAATTGTTCTCATGGTGAAAAAATCTTTTGGAGTCCAACTGAAATCTCCCCAGGAGTAACTTGTACCCGTTACCCTTTGTCTTTTCCAAGTGACTCCTTGTGAAAAGGGAGTCTCCATCTTCTTGGTAGCCACCCCTTAGGTCCTGGTACGTGGTAATAAGTTCTCCTCTGAGCCTTCTCTTCTCGAGGCTGAACAAACCCAGTTTTCTCAGCCTTTCTTCATAGTCAGAGAAGTTTAAATGGAGGATTTCACTCACAGGAGTACTCTGTTCCCAATACAAAGAGCTCTTGGTGTTAATGGCCCTAGTGATCTCTACATTCACCTGATGAGCTCTGAGTCCTGTGTTACGCTTCCTTTGCTTCTTGTGCTGCAGCGAGGCTGAAAAAATGGTTATTGCTGGGTGCTAAGCTGGGGGTCGGGGGCAGGGTGGGCAGAGGGAAGGGCCGCTTGTTATTTTTGTAGCTTAATTTGCTAATTACGCACTTCTCAGGTTGGATCTGCTATGCAGAGAAAACCCACGGCAGTTTCATCATCCCTTATATCAGTACCACCAAGTCTCCCCAGCAAGTCATGGGCTCCTTGGTCAAGGGCTATTTTGCAGAACAGCAGGTAAGGGGCTGAACTATCCTCTGCTTAACAGCAAACTGCTAAAACTGACACTTCAAGTTTATATATATTTTTTTTTTTTGCTACGTGTTGTACATTAGAGTTTAAAGGTAAAAATTATCTTGCAGTAGCCAGCAAAGGCAGCATCTTTTCTCTTCTATTTTATATAACAAGAAGTCAGCAACCAGGGCCATAACACTAAGCACAGCTTCATGAACTGCTTAAAACCTCTTCAGGTAATTTGGGACATCCAGAGAAATGTATTCTTCAGTGTCTTCATGCTCCCATCTTGTCCACGTCTGACGTTTTCATGTTTATAGAATTGTCAGGGTTGGAAGGGACCTTGAAGAGCATCCAGTTCCAACCCCCCTGCCATGGGCAGGGACACCTCCCACTAGAGCAGGTTGCCCAGAGCCCCATCCAGCCTGGCCTTAAAAACTCCCAGGGATGGGGCTTCCACCACCTCTCTGGGCAACCTGTGCCAGGGTCTCAGCGCCCTCACAGGGAAGAACTTCTTCCTAACAACCAACCTAAATCTGCCCTCCTCTAGTTTGGATCCATTCCCCCTTCTCCTATCACTGCCCGACATCCTAAAAAGCCCCTCACTTTGTTGTTTCAAGGAGGAGAATAACTTACAATAAATTATCCTCAGACAGAACTCCAGTTGGTGCATACGTGCGGATCGTGTCTTGTCTCAAAATTAGGCACTCGTTCCCAGCTTAGTGTTCTCTTTCGGTTTGACTTCGTTCTGTTCTCAGTCTTTAACCTCTGGAAGCTTTCCAAATGTAAACTTGACCTCTAAAGGCTAGAGTTATACTAATAGCCTAGATTTAAGTCCAGTAAGAAACTTTAAGCACCACTTTTGACTGTGTGATTTATTGTCCACTAACGAGCAGCGGTTTAACACTTGCTTTAAGCAAGCGCCGACATCTGCATCCTTGTTAAAAAATTGGCAGCAGCGAAGAATCATTTGGCACCAGTCACTGAAACAATGGCCTTGAGTCAATGGCTTGTTTCCTCAGCCCGTGCTTATTTCTTGGATGGCCATGAGGTTTTTGTCTGACTCCAGATTGTTTCTTAGTTGCTGCTGCAGGGTTGAGCAGCACGGAGGAAGCGTGGTCTCCAACTGCAGGATTAGGAATTCACTTCCCTGGCTGACTTTGGATCATCTCCACTAGCAAAAGGAGGTGGGGGGAGAAAAAAAAAATCTGTGAAAACCCATGCTGCTGACACTTGCTACAAGCTAAAATTTGGCTCTAGGAGAAAAATAACTGGATTTATGTATCAATGTGTTTGTGTGTGTGTGTATATATATATATAAAAATAAGTGTTCAGTAATAGTGGGGAGCATTTCCAGAGGCGTGGTGGCATCAGTGTCATCGTTCTCGCTTGTACCTTGAAAACATCCCCCTCAAGATAGGTTTGGGACTGGCCAACCCAGCTGCACAGCTCTGTCTTTCTTCCAGCACTTAACACCTGACCAGATATACCACGTCACAGTGATGCCCTGTTACGACAAAAAACTGGAGGCTTCCAGGCCAGACTTTTTCAACCAGGAGTACCAGACTCGTGACGTGGACTGTGTAATCACCACAGGTAAGCAGAGACACTTCTGGATCCTTCAGGGCAAGGTGTTGCCTGGTTTTAATAAGCCTTTGTCTCTCATGGAGGATATTGCTGTGTAATTACACTTTAATAATGCAAATCATGCCCTGGTTAAAATTTAAGAGGCAGTTTGATGTCCTGGTCTATGGGTTTTGTTTTCCTCTGTCCCCAGGATAAAAACTTATGTCTCTGGTTCTCTTTTAGGAGAAGTGCTAAAGTTGTTGGAACAAGAAGGAGTATCTCTGTCGGACGTAGACCCTGCTCCCTTGGATACCATGTAAGACCAAAAATCTCACTTGCATCTTCAGTCATCTTCTTTTGCATCCCCTCTTTCGAAAATTCTTGGACAGAATTTGCTTTTCCACCGTTGTTCTGCACAAGGCTGCGCACGTTTGCGTTGCGTTTGTTTTCCGGTGTCACTTGAATCGCTACCTTAAAATACTTGTTTTACTTGATCATGTTGTGTAGGTTAAGTATTTTGCTTGATCATGTTCTGTAGAGTACTTAATCTACAGAACATGATCGTTTTCCACTTTGGGAGAATCTGTAACTAGTTATTCTAGATTTTAGCAGCACAAGGATCAGCAGGGCTCACTGAGGCAGCTGGATTAGCTCAATAAGACTATAATGGCAAAATAATTATGCAGAGAAGGACAAATTAACGCTACAGACATTTACTTCAGTTCCCATTCCTTGCAAAAAAGCTGGGAAAATCCCACAAAAATCTTTGAAAAGTGGAAGAATCTGAATCAGCAGCAAAAGAGTTTGCTAAGACAAAGCCTGTTACTGCGCTGGGCTCGGTTTGCTTATCCCTGTTCCTAGTTATCAGAGCTACTGTAAGAATTCCAGGATTAAAGCATAAATAAAAAATATTTAGGTCACTCAGCTAATCTCAAGGAGTCTGGGGAAAAAAAAAAAAAGATCTAAAACATGTGCAAACCAGATGAGACTTGAGATGCTTCAACTAAAAAGGATTAACATCTGGTTAAGCGACTTCGGAAGCGTTAAAATCACGTTTTACTCGTCTGAATTGCTGTGCAGTGGTGGTTCTGCACTGAACACTGAACCAAAGCTTTCTCTTCTTTGGTTTAAAAGAAATGTCCTTGTAGCACTTTGCACATCCAGGAAGAGAAAGGCTCCACAGGCAGCGACCTTTCAAAATCCTCAACGATGGTTTTAGTATAGGATTCAAAAATTTACTGCTCGAGCTCCTGATGATGTTTTTAGGAGAGGTTTTGATACCCCAAACGTGCAGCATCTGGCACCTGATTAGAACGTGACACTCGTCTATTTTCAGCTGTACGCTTTGCAGATGTGACTCTAGTTTGGAAATTTGGGTTGTTTCTAAATGGGCTTCAAGTTTTCCTAGCACAACCACGTGCCCTTGGCAGCCTGTGCTCCACAGTGGCCTGAGCAGCACCTGTATGTTGCTAGAGCCGTGAAGGAAAGTGTCCTTACGTGCAGCCTGCTTTCTGGGGTAGTTTTCGTTGTGATAAACATTACTTGCTCCTGAAAAAGGAGGAGAATGTGAGATGGAGACGGTCTATTGCCATCCAGTCCCTTTCATATGAGGCTATTAAAAAGAGATTTAAAATAACGTGCGTGCCCCAAGCCTCAGTTTCCATCGGCTGCATTTCGGTGATGGGTAGCTGTAGGTTTCACATGACACGTTTGCTCCGAGGGATCTCTTTGTGCACACTTTTTCCAGGATTAAGTGTCCTTTTTGGATCCAGTGCATGCCTGTGATTGCTTTCACATCAACCAACAAAAGTATCCTCAGCTAGAAGAAATGCAGTTGAGTCCCAAAATTACAGCTTGAGAAGTTGTTCATGTCAACAAGTCCTTCTGCCTGCTTTCTTACCCCCCTCACAGAACATTGAGGAGGGAAAAAAAATTCTGAAGCCTTTGGGTTCTCTTAGGAAATGAGATTATGGAAGTGTCGGTTATAACATAGATCTGAATGTCTAATTAATCGATAAAAATCTCTGGCCAACTTCTGAGGAGTCCATTCCGAGCAGCAGGCCTCCTGCTTGTGGTGATAAAGTGCCTCTCTGACCTTTTGTTGGCTTTAAGGTCTTCAGTCAATTGACGGGTTCCAAACAGCACGTATTCCTCTGAGCTCGGAGCCTTCGCATCCGCCGTCCGACGGCTGTTGTTGGGCTTTATCCCCCAGCACGTGGAAAAGCCCATTAAGAGGTTATTACATTTGGCAGCAAGAACGAGACAAAGTGCCAGAAATCCCCAGACTTTTTCTGGTATAACTGTTTGCTGTGGGAGCAAACTGGAGCTTACTGGCAGCCTCCTCAGAAGAGGAGTTAGCGCTACGTGAGGCCAGACACACTGAAACCGTCGGGTAACGGAGCCGAGTTCCTGTAAACAAGATCAAATCCAAAAAGTCGTTGCTGAGGGTGATCACAGGCTAAAGGGCTGCCTTCTGCCCTTCTTCCAAAGCAAAGATTTTATCTGAGAAGGCAACATCTTCCATTTGACTTGAAACAGTTTGGCCCCAGTTCAAGTGTTTCTTCCCCTTGTGCAGCTGTTAGGAGGAGAACACCAGGGTCCCTGCCTGCGGAGTGCTCTGGAGCAGATCCCTCCTCTTGTTCTTCTCTCCTAACAAAAGCTATTGTTGTGGCTTCCAGCTGGGGAGCTGTTCTCAAGGGACTTCATCTTGACCTCTGCCTAGCCGGTCACCGAGCTGGAGTTATCTGTGCAGGTGACAGAGCTCACGTTAACATGGTTCTTCAACACCAAAAACGTGTTGGACTCGAGCCAGGATCCCTCTGAGGACGGTCGTGTGAGGAGCGAATGTCCTGCCATCATTAGCTTTGTTCACCTTTGTTGCACAACTTTAAGCCCGTGGAATCACAGCCACGGGGATTTCATCTCTTCCTGCTTGTGATCACAGCACCGGTACCTCCCAGAAGTGTTCTCTCACGTCCCAGCAGCCACGTCTAAAGTAGCTGGTTTCAGAAAAAATAGACGTTGTACCACAGAACTAGAGCTTTCAAAAACAAATTCTGTTTTTGTTGGTGTAGCAGAAGAGCTTTAGCACTGATGAGATGTCTCTTGAGTGAGACAGGACTTCTGCTATGTCATGTTCTCCTGGAGCAGCACAGCTTGCACAGCCCCACGGCATCCTCACTTCATTACCCTGGGGCCAGAAGAGCAGCCCCAGAGGGGAGCTGACCAAGGCTAAGCAAGAGCTCAAGGGCCCCCGGGGGGCAAGAGGCTGGGTCCAGACTCTGCTCAGTGGTGCCCAGCGCCAGGACAAGGGGCACCAACTGGAACCCAGGAGGTTCCCTGGAAGCGGGAGGAGAAAATTCTTTGGTGGGAGGGGGTTGGAGCCTGGCCCAGGCTGCCCAGAGAGCTTGGGGAGTCTCCTTCTCTGGAGAGATCCCAAAGGCGCCTGGACCCTGCGCTGCTGGGCCCCCTGCTCTGGGTGACCCTGCTGGAGCAGGGGGGTGGCACCAGAGGAGCTCCAGAGGGCCCTTCCAACCCATGCTTGGGGTATTTCCCTCCTCCCTTTTCTAAGCATAACCCAGGGGGTTTGTAGAGGAATCGCACAGGAAGCCAACAAAATACACACGTCAGGTGATTGCCCCGTAACTCAGACATTCCCAAAGGTATTTTTGATCCATGAAATGAAGTTGGCAGTACCTGGGTGAGGCCTTGTGGTGACATGTGACAGTGTTTCCACCGAGCTTGACCCAAAGGATGATGTGCAGCACAGGGTTAAACCTCCTGAAGTTATAAAGAGTTGGTTCCCAGAAGAAAGAGAAAAAGTGAGGAGCTCGAAGAGAGCTGATCTGGGGCTTGTTCGGTCACTTTTGAGTCCCCTGGGCCTTCGTGTTTGTGCCGGATGTTTTGTTTTATCAAAATTTCCCCTAAAACTGCCTCCTCATTCCTTTTCCCCCCAGATTTAGCAGCGCTGCAGAAGAGGAGCTCACCAGCCACGCTGGAGGGGGTTCCGGTGGCTACTTGGAGCACGTCTACAAGCACGCGGCCCAGGAGCTCTTCGGAATCCGAGTGGACACGATTCGGTACAAGCCTTTAAAGTAAGGAGCTGGAAAATCCTCCGGGAACCACCATTTTCCCTGCATCTCTGCTCACTCCCTTCTCTCGTCCAGGGGCTGAAAACTTCCCCTGCAATGTGAAACACTTCACTCCAAGCGTGGGAATTGGCTCCTCACTCCCACAGCTGCCGGGCGATAAATCGGCCGGCGCTGGGCGCAGCCTTCCCCTCGGAGACTCCAGGCCCCTTCTCCACCCACACACTTTGTGCTGGCCTGAGGGACTGGGGTTTTTTTTGCCCAGTATCAAATTGCAGATCATTTTTAGAGTCATTTAGAAGACAGAGCTCGTGTGGATCTGGGTCTCCTCACCTGCAGATTCCTGCTGGCTTCCCAGTTGTGAATTACATCCCCAACTGGCAACCTTTCTGTTGGGGATTCTCTGGTCTAGGAAGCAGAAGAAACAGTCCCCTTGTGTCTCGATGTCAAATACTTGACAAAAATCAAATTACCTCTTTCTTTTCTCAGCCACAGGTATTTTTCCCATAACCTCAGGAGTCTGGAAACCTTCACTAGTCGTTTGCTCCCTGGTTTTATGACCTACTACAATTTAAACGTTTCCTCGGAGGCCTCGCTAATGTGTAAGCTGGCTGAAGCCAACTCAGAAGGCCTGTCAGAAGGAAATTTGTTATTTAGGCTCCATTTGCTTGGCCTTTAAGGATTTATTCAAGCCAGGTGTTGTTCAGCAAGCCCAGCTTGGGTGGCAGGTCCTCAAACAAGACTGAGATAGCACCTGGAAGACAGTTCCTTCGTCTGTTTTCTTTGAGTGACAAAGAACTAGGGCAGCTCTCTCAAATAAGATCTCGCAAAGAGAGCTTTGTTTTAGCCCAGGGCTCTTTTGAAGTTTAAAATAGAAGGTAATTTGGGTGAAACATTTGCTCTGCTCTTCATCCTCAGAAACAAGGACTTCCAGGAGGTGACACTGGAGAAGGATGGAGTAGTCCTGCTCCAGTTTGCTTTGGCGTACGGCTTTCGAAACATCCAGAACTTAGTGCAAAAGCTGAAACGAGGGAAGTCGCCCTACCACTACGTCGAAGTCATGGCCTGCCCCTCAGGTAGGGCCTCACAGGGATTTCGTAGCTGTCAGAAGCTGTGTGAAACTAGAACGAAAATATCAGAACCACAGGCAGGTCCTCACAGCCCGAGCCTGGTGGCAAAGCCTTCGAACTCTCGAGATGTAACAGTCACTGCGTCGGAATTTCTGAGTTGTTTGTGCGTTTATTTTCCTCTCCCTAGAAGGTGGTTGGTTCTTCAAGATTGAAGTAATTACAGCTCAATTCCATCGCACAACTTTTGCACCATTAGTGCTTTTAAGGAAGCTTTAACCCTCCTGGTTTTCTGAGCTTTTTGGGTACAGGAGCTGATCCTTCCTCTATAGTTACTGTTAGAGGACACTTGCTGGTGAAGAAAGACTCTTCTGATCTCTTCTATTCCTTTGTGCAAGGCCTCCTCTTCCTCCCTGGTGTTAGCACAGAGCACAGGCGGCTTCACCCAGCCTGAAAAGACCCTGAGCTCCTGCTCTGGGCTCTCTCCCCGAGGGTCTGCACAACTCTCAGCCCCAGGACGCTGCTTTGGGCGACCACACTCCACATAGCTCGACTCACAGCCCACCAGCAAACCCAGAACACAACCCCAGCACCTTTATCTTACCTTCTGTGAAGACTCTGAGGTGGTTCCCACTCAGGTTGATGTGCCAGCCCATTTCTGGAGGCATGAGATGGGCACCAGAGCTGCCTGTTGCTTCTTCCCCCATCTCCCTGGGGCACACCAGGCCAATGACCCCCACCCTGCTGGCCTTAGAGAACTGGGGAATAAACCACCCTCATAAGGGTGTTCTCATCACTGTAACTCTGTGCAGGTGCAGAGCAAATTAACTGCGCTTGGGCTTTTTCCTGACCAAGCTGAAGTGCTTTCTAAAGTGGGTGACGTTTTCCCTGCCTTTGTCGCACACAGGCTGTTTAAATGGAGGCGGCCAGATCAAAGCTGCCGGGGAATCCAGCAAGGACCAGCTTCAGCAAGTGGAGAAGTTGTACGAGTCTCTTCGGACCGAAATTCCCGAGAGGAACGGGACCGTGCGTGAGCTGTACGAGCGGTGGCTGGGCGGCGCCGACTCGGAAGGGGCCGCCAGGGCTTTGCACACCCAGTACCACGCCGTGGAGAAAACCAGCGTGGGCTTCAACATCAAATGGTGACCCCGCGAAGCCCGCGGGCAGATACTCGGTGCCTTTGTACTGAAGTGTCTCAAAAGACCAGCTAAAGCCGTGTGCTGCCCCGGGGAGTTTGCCGCTTCTGAGGCTTGTCAGGGGTGGGAAGGCAGCGGCCACGTCAGCAGGTGATTGTCAGTCCTACAGCTTGATCCTTGTGGAGGTGGTGGAAATAAAAACCACTCGCCGACTTAAAACCGCTGTCCAAAGGAGCAGTGGCGCAGCCCAGGCTCTACGCTGCCGTTACCGCCCTGTGTGACCCGGTCCCTCCCGGGACTGATGAGCTGAAGGCCCTGGAGGCCGCGGCTCACAGCAGACCAGCCTCAGGGAGCTGAGCTTTACGTGGCACGACGGTGTCGCTGCTCCGGGCCGGTGAAGTCACAGCACTAAGATTTGTGGCTCGCTCTGTCGGGACACCCTCATTTAGTTCTAAACGGTCTGGTGAGACCTGGGGTCGTGTTTTCCCATTTCCCTGCCCTCGAGGTCCCGCTGTGGCGGCCGTGCCCCGTCAGAGGGTGGGGAGCAGCAGCCCGGGATCACGGGAGAAGCAGCATCTCTGGGGCTGTTCTGGTGCCTGCTGAATGATGACAGAAAAGAGTATTCAGGAAGAAAAAGCTACAGTGATTTTTTTTTTTTTTCCTTTTAATTATAACAATTGTCTAGAATAACTGTGGGCAATTCCAGCTCTCTCTCTCTCTCTGAATACCCAGTAGAGGGAGTGACAGAATTGTCACATCTACCCCCTCCTCCCCAGCCAGTTACCGATGGATAACAGCCTTCGATTCAGACACCACCATTTTTCACGGTGTTTCACGTCAGAATTTCTTGCCGGCTTTCCTTCCAACAAAGGCCCAAGCCCTCGGTGTCTCTAAAGGTGTTACTACAGCGAGCAGAAGGCGGCCGCGAGGTGTAGCCCTTACAACGAGTAGTTTAACCAGAACAATCCCAGAGGTCAGTACAAACCCGTCTGCTTGTTACGGCACCGGAAGGCGGAGGGATGTGAACCGGGTGACTGGAGCCGATGACAGGGGCCTGCCTGGGGTGTTCCACACGGCTGTTCTCAGAACCACTCACGGAAGAACAACCCGCTGAGTAACTCTGGGTCTGTTTCACCTCAGTATCCCCTGTTCCGGAGCTACACGTGTCTGGGAGGGGGAGGCGGGAGCGGGAGGATTTGCGGCTGTACCCGAAGGGGAGTGGGACGCTGGGATCGCTCTGTGGGACCGTTGCAGCTCCAGGGGGATGTGAACTTCAGCTCCACGTTATCGCTACAATATTCCTCCATCTCCAGTGACCGCTGTGCGAGGAAGCGGGGCTGCGCAGAAAGAGTTCAGTGGACAAAACCTAAACTCCAAACTAAACCCCGAAGGTTTTGTTCCTTCGGAGCATCCAGCCCACGTTGAACCCTCGGCTGGACCCTCGGCCAAGACGCCCCTCACTCGGTCACCACCGACCTCGCTTGTGGGGCTGTCACACCTCGACCTGCCCCTTCCAACAGCTCCTCCGGCAGAACTGGCCCGTGCCCTCCTCAAAGCCGCCTCCACTCTTCACTAAAAGAGCCAACAGTGTAAAAGACGCTTTAAAAAAGTTTTTAATTAAAAGCTTTACATTTTTTGGTCAGGTGTTGTCGATGAATTAGTGACTTCACAGTGTTGTTAAGGCAGCAATCTCCCCCTCCCTACCCGATCCCTTTCACAAGCGAGCGCCTGTTCCTCCCGTCGGTTTGTAACACCCGGCGTCCCGCTGAACCTTGCCAGCGTGCCCTACAGCGTGAGCCGCCCCCGCTACCCCGGCGCTGCGAGAGCGCCACGCTGGCTCCCCGCAGAACACGGCCAAGCCGCACGGGCACGAATAAATAAAGCTACGTTAGCCGTAGATGAAACAATTCAGGCTGCAGATTTTGTCTCCTCAGCGGTTCCCGGGTGACGAAGGTGGAAGGACTCCACCCGGGGACGCTCCCGAGACCTCGGCTCCTGGGGGTGTTCTTGCCAAGAACAGCAGGAATTTCCCTCGGCCTTTGAGCTGCTGCTGCCAACAGGAGCGGGCTGGGGGCTGGTTCAGGCCCCCCCTGCCCTCCAACGGCCGCACACACGGGGGTGTCTCTGCTCCCGGCTAAACAAACTGTCAGGGACACCCACAAACTGCACCATCACATTTCAGCCGAGTGACTGCCAGGCGATAGCACTGAGGCAACTCGTGCAGCGGGGTCCAGTCTCCCCTCCTGGGACCGAGAGTAAATTCTAATTTTATAACTTAATAAAAGGAAAAAAAGAAAAAAATCCAACAGCTTAGTTTAGTTTCTAGCAGGGGAAGAAGCAGCCACGAACCGGAGACGCCGGCGACTGTAGCACAACCTGCCCAAGCCCCGACTCCACGGAGGGAATTTCACAGCTATTTACAGAGCTACCGCCAAAAATCACCCCAATAAAAAAAGACAAAAAGTACTTTGTTGGTTGATAACGCAGCTCCTCAATAAAAACTTCGCACGTTTCTCAAAAAATAAAAATACAGCACTAATCGTGCACAAGCTGCTTCCCAGCTCTTGTTCTAGAGACAAGGCAATGTAAATAGGAGGTTCAGCCAAAGCTTTTCCTTTTTTTTATCTTGAGTGGAAAAAAACCAAAAACAACAGAAAAACAAAGCAGCTCACACTTTCCTCCAGGCCCTGAGGGCACCTGGGCGGACTTGGCTCGACCTAAGTGGCTTCGATGGCTCTTGTAAACCAGTGACGGCGTCACAAACCCCTGCGTGGTGCTCTCGGGTGTTCTGCAAACATAGGGGAGGAAAAATACAAGGGGAGGGAAAAAAAGGGAGAGAAGGGGAGGAAAAAAAAAGGGGGAGGAAAAAGGAGGGGAGTAAAGGGGGGAAAGTAAAGGGGGGGGAGAAAAGGGAGAAGACAAGGGGAGTAAAAAGGGGATGAAAGGGAGGGGAAAGGATGGAGGAAAAGTGAGAAAAAAGGGAAAAAGGTGGGAAAAAAGGAGAGAGGGAAAAGGGAAAAAAAGGAGGGAGGAAAGGAGAAAAAAGTCCCCCGATGTGGCTGCAAGGAGGGTTTCTGTCAGCCCAGGTGCTGCTGAACACCAGAAACCATCGATCACCTCCCCAGCTTCTTGGCAGCCGAGCCCCTGCCTGCGGAGCCGGTGGGTGCCAGCTGGGCTGGGGGGGCCTCAGCACCGCGGTCCCCAAGGGTCCCAACTTTCCCGTACCCTCCCCGGGCTCCCGCCGGCAAAGGGGCTGCAGGAGGGGCAGCAGCCTGCGACCAGGGGTGTCCTCTCCCTCCAAACACCTCCTGCCCAGCACCCACGACAGCGCAGCACCCAGGGGCGGGGGGAATTTGCTGCTCGCTGAGGGCACCCCCAAGCTGCCTCCCCAGGGACTGGGTGCTCAGCAAAGCCCCCACGGGCTGGGGGAGCCGGGCACGGGGCTGGAGGGGGTGAAGCAGAGCAGCTTCCAAAGGAGCAGGTTCAAGCCAGGAGCCACATCCCAAGCGGTGAGTGGGAGCCGGCCGGACGCAGCCGGGAATGGGGATGCTGCGTTTCGGGAGCCGCCAGCACCACGGCTGCTCATTTCTTCTCCAGGAAGGGGCTGAAGAGCCCCCAGTCGAACGCGAGCATGGCCTGGGGGTGGGGCTGCTCCTTGGGCTTCTTGAAGTTGTCCTTCTCGGTTCGGAGGGTCCTCAGCACCTCCACCGGGTCCGTCTTGCCTGTGAACTTCTGCAATGACTCCTCCCTGCAAGGAGAGCAGCTCTGCTGCGACCACGGGGGATGCGGGATGGGAATCCCCCTCCTCACTGGGATCCCAGCGCGCACTGGGAGGGACGATGGGGGAGTCGTATCCTGGTGCTGGGTGGGTGCCGGGGCACGTGGGGCTTGTCCGTGGGTACCCCGTGCTGGGCAGCGCAGGACCCTGCATCCAGGCACCCTCCCCTCCCTGGGGGCTTGGGGCTCCCACCAGGAGAAAAGGTGACCCTGGAAGGACAACGGGAGCAGAGTTCGGTGGCAGGACCGTCCATCACCGGGGGCTGACCCGTGGTGGGGCCCTTCACACCCCCCAGGCCCAGAGCTGCTTACGTGACCCGCAGGAAGGGGTTGTAGAGGAATTCCTCCTGCAGCGTGGAGGGCACCGTGGGCAGGTCCTCGTCATCCCGCTGCTGCCAAGGAATAAGAGACGTCCAAAATCCCGCCAGCTCCCGACACCCGCCTCTATCCCCACCCCGCCAACTCACTTTGGCCCACATGAGTTTCTTCTTCACTGTTTCGTTCTCCGGTTCCACTTTCAAGGCAAACTTGAGGTTTCGGACGGTGCATTCGTGGCCGCAGAAGACTTTCTGCAATGCCGACAAGAAGCACCCAGCGTCACACGTCCACCCAGTTCCGGGTCTGATCCGTCCCAGTCCCGCCGCAATCCCAGCCTCGGGGTCCCTCCCAGTTTTGGGGTCCCTCTCCAGGCTGGGGCCGAGATGTGGGGCACTCACCGTCTCCTTCGGCAAAGCCCCCAGGACGTGGGTGAGGTTGGTGTACATCTGCTCCGCCGTCCCCTCAAAGAACTTCCCGCAGCCTCCCACGAACAGGGTGTCGCCTGCGGGGAAAGGGCTCTGGGCACAGAGGGGACCCCGGCGCCGCTCCCAGGGATGGGGCGCCGGGCGGGACCCCACACCGAGCCAAGAGCATGGGGGACAGGCAGGGAACGTGCCCCGTGTCCCCGGTACCCACGGGGCACACGCCGGCAGGGGGGATACCTGAGAAGAGAGCCGGAGCGTCCGGGGAGCCGTCCTCCCACATGAAGTAGCACATGTGGCCCGAGGTGTGGCAGGGCGTGAAGAGGCACCTCACCCGGATGGCCCCAAACTGTGGGGAGAGAGGGTCAGGACCCCACTGGGGTCACCCCGGCCCTGACGGGCAGCCAGGCCCCCCCAAACCCCACGGCATCACCCTCCTGGGGCTCAGCGGGTCACAGACGCCCCGGCAGAGGGTGGTTTGGGTGAGTCCCGGGTCACATAAGTGCTCCGATAGCATCGAGCAGCAGGATCCCAGGAGAGGGTTGGGACCCGATCCCAAATGGACTGCGAACAGGATGTGGTTTCTCCTTCATCCCAGGCCCAAATCCACGGTGCCACATCTGCAACCGCCCCACGGCACGAGGAGCCCGAGCACGGCCCCGGCCGAGGCACCAACCCCGTCAGTCACCGCTGGGGGCTGGGCCATCGCCAGCTCCGCGACCCACCAGCCGCAGCCCCCCCGTGGGGCAGGATCTGTGCGTGGGAACCGAGTCCCAGGGTGCTCCTGAGTTCCTACAGCCACGCACCGTCAGCTCCTGGTCGTGGGTCACCTTGTGGGTCAGGGCCCCGATCCGCTCGTCGGCGCCGTACACCTGCAGCCCGGGACACAGCCTGGCCAGCTCCTCGTTGCCCCTCGCGTGGTCCCTACACCGGCACAGGAGGGAATGGGCACCCAGTCCCTCATCCAGCACAGCGGCCACTGGTCCCCTCCGTGCGCTGGTGGCTCTTACCAGTGGTGGTGGGTGGTGAGGACAGCTCTCAGCACCACGTTTTCCTTCCTGATGATTTCCAGCAACTGAAACGGACCCAGAGCAGAAGGAAGTGAGGGCAGAGAGGAGGTGACACCCACACCACGGCTGCTACAGCCGCACACGAACAGCTGGCACCCGCCGCGCCCGTCCCAGCACGGGATCCGGCCCTCACGGCACCGCTCCGCAGGCGAGAGGTCCAGGGGACCAAAACCACTCGCTGAGGAACAAGAGGATGAGGGTGGGAGGAAGGCTCAGCTCTCTCGTCATGCCAAGCGGAGCAGGTGGACGGGGACACGCTGCTCCCACGGGTAGGGCAGCATTTTACGGCCGGCGGTTTGGCAGCGTGAGCACGAAGGTGCGGCCCGGGCCGTGCGCAGGGGCACCGCCGCAGCGGGGAGGCGATGGCAATGCCACCCGTCCTGGCTACGGTGAGGGCCCAGGTGGTGCCGCCAACCCCGCGGCTCGGCTGCCAAAGAAGCTTTTAATGCCAACTTCAACCTCATCGCCGCCAACAAAACCCTCTGGCTGCTCCCGATTACGTTCCGCAAAGAGGAAGGAAACGTCCGAGTCGGCAACAAACGCTTAAACACCGCGACAGCGTCGGCACCGCGACGTGCAGCCGCCGAGGGTGGCACAAGGGGGTCCCCAGGGGGGTCACAGTGCCGAGGGGTGACCCCGGCCAATGCCTTCCCTGCCCGTCTCCAGTGGCATGGCCATGCGCTGGCTCCTGAAAACGGGGCTTTGCTGGGAGACACGTCCCAAAGACCCGTTTGGGGTTATTCTCACTCACTTTGGGGTCTCGGCAGCCCCCAGCCGGGGCACCAGGAAGGCCGGGAGGTTATGAAGAAGGTGACATAGAAGTCACCCTGCAGCCCAGGGACGGGTGGGAGTGGGGTGTAGCCCACCCACCTCCAGCCCAGGGGGGCCGAACGGGGGTCACCCCACCACTGGGACGCTCCACGCGCACACGGATGCACCGGCAGCACACCGAGAGCCCGCACACACCGACTCCGTGAGGGGCCACCAGTGCGGACACGTCCCCGAGCGGGACCCCGCAGCCCACCCGGGACGTGGCTGCTCCGGGTGGGGGGAAGATGACAGACGACGCAGAAAGCACCTCTCACCCTTTTGGGGACAGCAGCGTCCACCGCGATGGCGTCGCGGGTGCTCTCCTCGATCACCAGGTACATGTAGTTGTCCTCCAGGACAGAAATCACCTTCACCTTCATGGTCCCCCCACCAGCGACCGGGGCGCGGAGGGGGGACCCCCCCCCACGCAGCAAAACACGGGGGCGGCTCCACGCAGCAAAACAAGGCGGGGCGGGGGAGGGGTGAGCGTTAGCCCCGGTCTCCCGGCAGGACACGCGGGGGTGCTCGGTCCCCGCGTGTCCCGTGTCCCGTCCTCCCCCCGCCCCGCAGCGGGACCCTCGGCGGAGCG
>VWZK01001305.1:0-22573 GCA_013396935.1 Baryphthengus martii | reverse complement strand
CCCCCCTTGTCCTGTCCCAACAGGCCCTGCTCCCAAGTCTGTCCCCATCTTTCTGACAGGCCCCCGAAAGCCCTGAAAGGCCCCCAGAAGGTCTCCGTGGAGCCTTCTCCTCTCCAGGCTGCACAAGCCCAACTCTCCCAGCCTGGCCTCCCAGCAGAGGGTTCCAGCCCTCCCAGCATTGCTGGGGCTCCTCTGGCCCCGCTCCAACAGCTCCCTGTCTCTCCTGGGATGAGGACTCCTGAGCTGGACCCAGCCCTGCAGGGGAGGTGTCCCCAGAGACACTCACTTTGGTGACACAAGATGGTACAGAGGAGTCCGGGACACAGGAGGTCAGTCCTGGGAGAGCCACAGCTCCAGGCACAGCCTCTGACCCACTCAAGCCCAAAAAATCACTGAAGGTGGGGGGTGGGAGCAGAGCTGGGCCCCGGCTCCCTCCCCAGTCCTGGCTGAGTGAAGGAGGAAACAGCACTTGCAAGGAAGAAACAAGCGCTGAATCTGCCCCATTCTTCCTTCAAAATGAAAATTCCATTTGACTACAGCCCCAGAGGATCCCCAAATACCACCCGCCCCCCGCTCAGGCTTAGACAGAAAGATGCTTCCAGCTGGTTGACTTCAAGCCCTAGTAGATAATAAACAAACACACACATTTGTGAGATAAAGAAGCCTTTAAAGAGACAAGGAGATAAAGAATCTTGTGAGATGAAGACCCCTCCCCTTCTTCCCCGACCGCCCCACGGGTAGAGTCGCGCCCCGTTGTAGCAGCACAGAGTCGAGTTAAGGAGGCAGGAAAGTTTTAGGTACCACTTTTTTTTCTGAATTACATGAAATTTACCTTTTTTTTAAGCAAATAAAGAAACGGCGCTACCCCAAATCCCGCTCACGCGCTGCCATCCACTGCAACGGCAAACCAGTCACACCAGTGACACCCAGGCGGCTACAGGCTCCGTGCTGGTGTTACCAACACCCACCAGGGAGAGGGGGAGAAAGCGGCACAGAAATCCTTTGAATCTTTTGCACATTTCAGCTGCAAACCATTTGCCTGCACAGCTCCTGCGCTCCCGCAGACCTGTGGCACGCGGCCGGGACCCAGGAACCGGGAAGGAACTGGGAGGAAGACCAGTTGAAGACACAGCCCGTGAAGCTGGGTCCCGCCACCCCACACTCACATCTCTCATTTGAAGACACCAAGCTGGAGGGTGGGAAGTGCAGGAAGGGGGTGACCCGCTCCCTGAAAAAAAATCTGCATTTATTTCTCCCCAGAGTTGATCCCTCTTGTCCACGTGGCCGGTTAGAAGCCCATCCCGAGGGGCCGCTCTCCAGCCAAGGAACCGCGTCACTCACAGCGAGGTGCGAAGCGGCCGCTCCGTCGGCGGCGAGGGGTCTGCCGGAGGATCCGGTCGCCGTCAGACACGCGGCGACTCACCGGGGAAGTTCTTCTCAGGAGTTTGAGGCAGCAGAGAAATCCTTTCTTTGTCGGGTGGCACCGACACAGGTGACACAGGTGACAGCAGAGAGGGGTCAAGCGGGGACACGCGACAGGTCGAGAGCGAGAGGGTAGAAGCAAAAGCGCGACGTCCGAGCCCCACATGCTGCTGCCTGGAAAAACCACTGCAGCCCACGAGAGGGAACGTTGGGAGAGGAGAGAAAAGCCGGATAAACCCCTCCGTGTGCCCTTCCCACCCCGCCTATTGCACAAACCAGGCCCTGAACCGGCGGTGGCAGAGCGGGGCCATCACGGAGAACTGGTTTTAGCGGAGCCAGAAGCGACAGGACTCAGGCAGGAGTGTGGAAGAGACGGTCAGATCTCCAGCTGGTGCTGCAGTCACTGCACTCGGCAGTCAGTCACTGCTCTTTGTCTCCGTTTCAAACAGGGACATCTGGGCCCAGTGCCCCTGTCTGCACCCGCATCGGGCTCCTACAAAATAACAGGAGCTTCCTCCTAGACCTCAAGGCCTGACTCTTGCCCACCCCAGGCTCTGAGCCACGTACGGACACGTGTGAAATGCTCTGCATGCGACACACGGGACAGCTGGAGAGCCAGCAATAGAAGGATAAATATTCTTCATCGTAATATAAATATGCCGTAGAACATCTCGACGAGGGCAAAGTGCTTTGTTTCTTTTTCTTAATTAAACCAAAATAAAAACCTAAACTAGGACTTGTCTCAACTACAACAGAAGGTTCAACTCCTAAAACATCTGAATAGCCTAAAATGACACTTAAACTGACATTAAAGTGCCCCAGGTTAGAGTGCTCAGTCCTTCGGGACTCGGAAGTTATCCTTCTCTTTTCGGATGGCCCCCATGGTTCGGACGGGGTCGGTCTCCCCAGCGTGCTGCTGGACTGTCTTCTCCCTGCCAGGAGGGAAGAGCAGGGACGGGCCATGCAAAAACGGCAAGATCAGATCGCAGCGATGAAGTCACCGCTATCGCCTTTCGCCCGCGTCAAGGGGAAACTCTGGGCTTAAAGATCAAAGCCTGGGAGCTTTGGCACGGGCTCGGCGGCTCCCTCGGCTCGAGGAAACTGCAAATGCTCTTGTGCCTTCAACAGCACCTTCTGCTGCACCCATCTGCAAACCCTGCTCGATGAAGGAACCTAATTATGCAATGAAACCCGTTCTGTCTCCGGAGGCAGGGAGTCCCGCCGCAGCAGGGATGCTCACCGCAAGCCCTCGCATTTATTTCCCAGTGTATTTTCAAGAGGTCTCGAGGGCCCTGGAACAGGACTATGTGAAGCAGGAGGGCAATTCCCACTTAGGGCTCTTTCTCTGGGGACCTCCCCACGTCCCCCCTCCAAAATCAAGGACCATTTCCCCAGCTGCACCCCCTCCACCCCGTACCTCACTCGCATGAAGGGGTTGTAGGTAAATTCTTCGGCAATGGTGGAGGGTATGGTTGGCTCCCCGCTGTCATACTTGGCCTGTAACCAGGGAGAGATCTCTGCTTAGTGAGGAATATTTTGGTGAGTGTGAAATGTCCTGAATATTAACCATGCAGGGTCAGAGCTGCACCAAACCGCCCGAGCTGCTCCTCAGGCCAGAGCTGGCCCGGGGGCTCACACACGGCTGGAGAGACAAGCACCGAGGTACAGCCAGACTTGGGACAGAGCTGACTCTCCCAGACAGACACAGATCAGCCTGTAACTACACCAAGTTTCCAGGGAGAGTCATCGCCTCCACCAGACAGCAAACTGTCTTCTCTGGGTCACACACAAACCCCGTTGCCCCACACATCGCTTCCCTGGGCACACACCATACTGCAGCTCCTGGCTCTCAACTCCCTTCCCTCGGTCTTTTTCTCCCCAACGCTCTCCTCTCTACCTCCCCCAAGAGGAAAGCATCAGGCTCTGGGGGAAGGATGACACCGCAGCTCACCTTGGCCCACGCGAGCTTCTCCTGGACAGCGACGTTATTGGGTTCGACGTGTCGGGCAAACTTGAGATTGTTGATGGTGTATTCGTGGCCGCAGTAAACTCGCTAGGGAGAGGAAGGAAGAGCGGCACCAGGTAACTCTGATGGTCCAAAGGCTGAGTGCCAGGTACCACCATCAGCGTTACGGCACAGCAGGAACAACAATCAACCCCCCGGGACAGTCTCCACTGAAGACAGGCGCAGGAGAAGCGCCAGGAGTTACCAGCCAGTACCATCTGCCAGTTTAACAGCAAACCTGATGGAGGAGCCCAGGCAGCCCAGCTCCACAGCCTTTCTCTCCGTGAGCAGCCCCTGCTCTCTCCCCACAATGGCTCTGGAGTAGGCACTCCAGCTATTCGGTAGCAAAGACAATTCCTGATGCAGGTGTTCATTCCGTCACCACGTGAGAAATTCACCCTTCGAACACCAGTGTTATTAGGAAACTTGCTTTGACGCCTGTTGAAATTTCTGGCCGGCGAACCGAGCACAGCGGGAGAACTTCCTACCGTTTGGGGATCCAAGTTGCCCAGAATCTCGATCAGCGCCCTGTACATTTCCTCCGGGGTTCCCTCGAAGAACTTCCCGCAACCAGCCACAAAGAGCGTGTCACCTGCGAAGGAGACGCGACGCGGCCTCAGCACCGGCCAAAGCCCCTCGCCCCACGGCACGAGCGCGGGGTCCCCGCGGGCCGGTCCTGCCGCCGCTGTCCTNNNTCTGGGGGGACTGGGTGAAGGTCTTGGGGAAGGGAGAACCCTACTCTCCAAAACAGGATCCAGGATCTCCCAGAGATGGAGCACCGGCCCTCGCTCGCTCCCCTCGTTTCCCTTCTCAGTTGTGTTAGACGTGAGCACAGACACGGGGAGAGGCAACGGGCTGTGGGATCGGCCGCGGCCTGGCCTGAGGCAGTAAAGCAACAGCTCTTGTTTTGAGGAAGAAAAACGCTGGACGTAGGACTCGGCCAGAGCTCGCTCTTCACGCTGCTTTGCAGGGCGTCCAGCAACCGTTTACAAAGCCAGAGGCGTTTCAGCGGTTTCATCTACGACTTGGCAGCACTCGGATGGGGGCAAGAGGTGGCCGCGGAGCGGCCGCGCCGGCAGCAAGCGACGGGCGGATGGACAGAGGCCCAGAGCGAGCAGGACACAGGAGGGGACAGGGGAAAGCTGGGCTCTCTGCGACGCGGGACTGGCGGCAATGCAACCTCCCAACTCCTCACCTGTAAAAACTGCAGGTGGCTCGGAGCTATTTGGCTTAGTCACATAATAACAGATGTGTCCAGAAGTGTGACACGGCGTACAGAGGCATTTCACATTAAGAGATCCCACCTGAGAAGAAGGCAGAAGACTAGAGCTTAAGCCACCGTTTGCTCGCGTTCGTACGGTAAAGAAAAGAATCGCAACGATTACGACGGCCCAGCGGTGCCTAAGAGGCAAATTCTCACAGAGCTGGCCCGTTAACATCAGCTCTGCTCCTGGGAGAGTCCAGCAAGAGGACTTGGAAGGGAGCTCTCTCCTCCTAGCAGGTGTTGTGACAAAGAGAACTGCCAGATCCTTTCATTGACATGCAGAGGGACTCAGCGCCGGGCCGGCAGCAGGAGCCAGCAGATCCAGAGCCACACACAACCCTAAACAAAGTTAATCAAGTGGAAAAAGCTCCAAACAAAACTGGAGCTGAAGGGAAGAAGTGGATGACGCTCAGGAAAAGGGAAGGATTAAACACATTCATGAGGCCAAAGGCCTATTGGGACAGGACAAGGGGTGGTGGGTCTAAACTAAGGGAGGGAGATTCAGACTGGAGAGAAGGAAGGAATTGTTGACACTGAGGGTGGTGAGAGCCTGGGCCAGGGTGCCCCAAGAGGTGGTGGCTGCCCCATCTCTGGCCCCATTGCAGGGGAGGTTGGATGGGGCTCTGAGCAACCTGCTCGAGTTGCAGATGTCCCTGCTCCCTGCAGGGGGGTGGACTAGAAGGCTCTCAAAGGTCCCTTCCCACCCAAACCAGTCTGTGACTCTGTTTCCCTCACAGCCCTAATCTGCACAACTTCCCACCTACTTCTGCGCTCCCCTCTTTGCTGCTCCCCACCCAAAGGTTCACGGCAGGACTCACAGTGACATTCACACCAGCCGCCTCATTTCTCCACAGCTGGTGTCACCTGCCAGCTCCTCTGCTCACAAACAGCTCGCTCCCAACAGGAAAAGCACCTCTGCTTCTACCCCGTGCTCCAGCCTTCGCTCAGGGAGCACCACTCACGGTTGTTCACTGCTAACCCGGCTCCAAGCAGAGCACGAGCCCTGTCCTTCCACACCTCGGTCCTGACAGTCCCAGTTAAGGCAGCTGGCAAGGAGCACCCGGCGCACCCCAGAGCTGAGCCACACCAATGTCCTCATCAACCAAGGACCAAGGGGCCAAAAGACGTGGTCTTGGTTCACAGGGGTCGTGGTTCACAGGGCTGGAAAAGGGTGAAAGCTCTACTTTAACCATCAACTACCTGCCAGAGATGTTAAAAGGCGGAAGAGCTGCGCCCGCGGTGTTAATTCAGGTTGGACCACACTGGTCCAGCTCCAGAGCTGTGACACAGACAGGAGACGCCCCCAGGCCGGTCCTGCAGCTCACTGCCCTTACCTTCAGCGAGGTGAGGTGGGACACTTTCTGAGTCAGCGCTCCCACTCGGCTGTCTCCTCCGTACACGCGCAGCCCCGTCTCCATCTTCACGAGCTTCTCGTTTCCTCCAGCATGGTCCCTGGAAGGTCAGAAAAATGGATTTGGAGGAGGGATGAAGATAAATTTATCGTAAGTCATATTGCAGCAGTAACCTCCAAGCGATCATTTCTGGTCAACTCTTCTCCCAGCGTCTCACACTCTCCTCCTATCAAGGGATGTGCCACAGCAACACGAGCGGAGGTAATTTCTCCAGTAATTAGGGCAGTGAGAGGGGGGAACGACCACCGACAAGTTCACATCTAGTTGGGAAACACCAGCCTTAAGCAGCTCACAGCCAACTCTCCAGTAACTAGGGCAGGAAGAGATTGGCATAACTGGGAAACTCGTAATCCCACAAGACACGGTGGAGCAGACACACAGATGTCCCAGAAGCTCCACACTCGCTCGCGGTGCTGGTCCTGGCAGACCAGGGCTGGTTCCACAACCACTGAGGTGGCTCCACCACGGCCCATGGGGGAGGTTACTCAGGTTCAGCACCGTGAACCTGACCGAGCACAACCTTGAGCTTTTACGTCCCTGGCGGAGTTGATCTGCAGCACGGGTAACCCTCCCACAGGCATGTCCTGGCACCTGGGGCTGGGTGTGCTCCTGCCCAGGCCCCACGGCTCCCTTCACACGCCTTTTATTCACCGGTCACCTGGGAGAAGTCAGGGTTTCAAAGGCTAAAGGTGCTGAGACACAGAGCCCGCTGTCTAGACGATGCATCTGGTCACAGCAAGCCTGAGGGGACACCTCCTGAGCTCTGATCCTTCTCCTCACGCCTAAGCTCCTGCTTAGAGAAGACCACCCGGATCCCAAAAAGCAGCAAATCTTGATTGCTTGTGCCTAGGCAGATAGTCACCAGTGATGATGTGTGGTCAGGACAGTGGTCAGCTTCACGCCGTGCTTTTTGACTGCATCCAAAACCTGCAGGCAAGGGAACAGGGAGAGCCTTACAACACACACAAAATGACTTTAGAACACGCCTGGTTCAGTCCAGACACGACTGCTCCAGGGTTTGGGCGCCACACCAGCAGCTCTGCAGAGAGCTCGGTCCTCTCCAGGTCAGGAGAGGAGCTCTCTGATCCATCCAGATGCGACTAAGCCCCCAGTCCCACCTCCCCTTCTCCACCCTACATCAAACTAAGGGCAAAACCCAGAACCAGGTCAATAACGCTCCGAGTTGGGGAGAAGCGGCCTCTGAAGCTCTCCCCGCACCTGCACACAGCCAGTATTTCCCAACTTTCCCCCACGCCTGAGTCAGCGTGTGACTAATTCTCTTGTGGATGCAGCAACCTCCCAGGGCCGGGGCGGTGAGCGTCCTGTCCCCTTGGGATGGCTTTACCTTCTGGGGCTGCACAGGATCCACGATGGCGGCTTCCTTCGTTTCCTCATCGATGAGGAGGTACATGTAGTTGTCTGTGAGGGCCGGCAGTAATTCCACCTTCATGTCGGCTTGGGTGATCGTCTTCGAGCTCCTCCGCTCGTGCTCCGTGTGCAGGAAGAGAGCTCGCAGCTGCGCCGGACCTGCGACCCCAAAACATCCCACCTCGGGTTAGCTCAGGGAAAGGAGCACATGGGACAGAGCACGGCAGGTCCCCCAGGGGGAAGGGGAGGGACACCCCAACCTGCCTTCTTCAGAGAGAAGCCACCACGGGACACAGCCTTAGTGCCCGGCCGTGTCACCTGGTGGCCCACGGGGTGGGAGGTTCTCGGCGCCCTAGAGCTGCAGCTCAGAGGGATGGGACACTCCGCTCCAGAGCCGTGCTCCTGCACGGAACGCGCTGAACCTCGACCGGAGAGCAGATTGCAAGGGGCAGGAAAGCAGCACGGAGAGGGAACAGCTGGACAAAGGTCAGCCTGGGACAGTGACTTTGCAAAAAGAAAAGTCCAAAAGGCCACATTACAACCAAAAGACGAGAAAAGGAGAACTACAGAAGCAGAGGAGCTGCTACAACAGAATATCTGGGTGGTTTACTAGGAGGAAATCACACCCTGCCCCGGCGCGTGGGGAGAAGACGGGCTCTCCGCAGGGAAGGCTCAGCCCCTCGCCCGGCCACGTAGCGGCCACGCGAAGCCAGCAGGTTTCTGGCTCAGGGGCCACCTTGATACAACAGCAGCGCTTCTCTATTTGCTTTTAGTTAAATGTTTAATCGGATCCAAGAAACAAATCTAATTCCAGATGCAAATAACCTGGGCTCCGCCGTCCAACTCGCGGATGTGTAGCTCTTAAAGAAACAACCGAGCCCTGAGAGGCTCTGCCAGAAAAAAAAAACAATTGAGAAGGGAAACAGAAAGGACAAGGTTTTCCATCGCCGGCATCGCAGGCCTGGGGCCACATCAGGGCAGGGAAAGAGTCAGAAATCGGCTGGTTTAAGCCCAAGGCCCTCACAACCCCCTGAAGGCGACGGTCTGAGCGGTGCCAGCTCAGCCACTGCTTCGTTTTGCCTCTTCCCAAAGCTCCCAACGCTCGGTCACCTCCACCAGTGCCAAAGGGAGGGGTCACCACACTCGTAATCAACCTGCCCCACGCTCCCAAAACAGGTCAGTCCTGCTGACCCCAGATAAGAGAGCAGAAGCCCCACACCCCCCCCTGCCCCACCGCAGCTCCACAGGCCCACGGGGCCAGCCAGGCTGCAAAACCCGGAGCCCAGTTCTGACTGGGGAGGGAGCGGCGCTGCTGCAAACCCAGCCCCAGGGTGGCCGGCAGCTGGAAGGTCCTTCTGGTACAACTATCCTGGCCAGAATTTTTTCCTCTTCTACCTCCATGTCTCACTTATGAAGGAAGGGAGGTAAAGTGAGGAGAAGGGAAGAAAATTAAGGAGACCCCAAGGCAAGACAGCGTAGGTGTGCGCTGGGTACCGGACCGAGGAAAGTATCCGTACTTGCCAAGAGTTCCTCTGGAGCAGGAGAGTCCTTTCAAAGACAGAACAAAACAAAACCAAAACAACAAAAAAAGCCCATATTAATTCTTGATAGGGAAAAAAACCTTAAAATATCACTTGCTTTGTAACTACTGCCTAACACGCCGCAGTTTGGGACGCTGTCAGTCACAAGAGCTAAATACACACCGCGTGTTTGTTTGCATGCTGGGGAAGAAGAAAAAAAACGCAAAAAAACCCCAAACAAAACACAAGCTCAACTTCAAGTCAAAAGAATTATTCACATATTTAAAACGCTTTCTTCTTACAGACCATTTCTACCCTTGGCCCTGATCCCGCCGCCTCTTTGCGTGTTTAATTCACAATTCTTGCAAAACCAACAAACAAGCTACGCGGGGGGCGGGGGGAAAGGAAATATTTTCTGAAATGGAATTTAAGCAAAGGAATGAGAAAACATCCAGCGTGCAGGAGGCTCACTCCCAACCCCCAGCTGCACCTTTCCAGCAGCCATCCCGGTGAGCCGAGCCAAGCAGCGCAGAGGTGCTTGAGCGCGCGCTCAAGCGCCGCTCTTACGTTCTCAGGCCCCCGGTGCTGCTCCAGGAAGCTCCCTGAAGCAGAGAGGATGGGGAGAGCAGAACTCCAGCGGCCTTGGAATGGCACGCTTGGCTTTCTGGAGTTAAGTGCAGCTTGAGCCACCAAGAGGAAAGGGTTTGCAGCTGGGAAGCGTTAGTGTCGCCACAGAAACGTCTCCGTGCTGGAGGCTGAAGGAGAGGAGGTAGCGGCGCAGCGGCAGAAAGATTCCCTCAGATGCGAGGCGCTTCGGACGTTTTCTCCACAGCGTTTTGCTTTCCTCTTTTTATTACATAAAAAGAGTGGAAAATTCCTATTTTGAACGTGGCTGTCACTCAAACCCAAGCGCAGGCACGTACCCAGAGGAACACCCCTGCACCGCCTCACGAGCTTTTCACGTATTTTTCGGATGCCCAGCGAGTTTGTGGCTCCTCACGATACCAAGTGAGCTGGTCCCCAAACCCAGGGCAACTCCCACTCCCACTCAACCTGCCGGCCCGGCACATGCTGCCAACGGCACCGCTGGGCACGCACCGGTGGAGCAACGCCTGCCTGGAAGGCACAGCACCCACCTTGCAACCCGGGGAACTCAGGAGCTGCTCCTTACTCGGCCTGACTTGTTCCCAAGAGAGCATCAGGGGTTCCAGGGCTGGTAGTTTAACGCCAGTGGATCCTCACTCGCTAAGGACAGGTCATAAAGTGACGTAAAAAGCCTCTGGCAAGAATTCCCAGAGACGCTGTGAAGCTAAAGCCCAAGCTCTAGTTCAAGGAGATGATTTCAGAATTTAGGCCCTGAGTTTAAATGCAGCTTAGCCAGTCTGGGCTTTGATTTTTTGTTTACGTTGCCAGTACAGTGCCAGGCACCAAATCCAGTTTAAGTGCCAGGCCCTGTCCCCGGGGCTCTCCTCCCAGAGCAAAAGTGAGCACTTTGGCAGCCCCAAAACCCACACAGAAGCCTCCCAGACGGGTTACTGATGCAAAAAAACACTGAGAGAGACGGAGACAGGCTCCAGCTGATCAGATACTGACCTACTTGGGGCTGTGAGTCAGCTTAAAAACCTGGGCACACCCCTGAGCTGAGAAGAGGAAAAAAAACCCTCAAATCCCAGTCAAACTTTTGAGCTGCCAGTGGGGCCGAGCCCCATCGCCCACCCAGCTCCCTGCGGGGCCCGAGGGGGGCGGGCACAGCACGGCCGGTCTCTGGTCCCACTGCACGGGGCAGGGGGGCACAGGAGGCCCGGTTCCCGGTGCCAGCTGCACGGGGAGGCCATCGCACCCCCCCTCGGTCCTGGTGCCGGTTGCAGGGNCCGGGCCGGGCGATTTGCTAACCCGGGTAAGGAGGAGGAGAGTCCGCCTCGGGTAACCCGCGGAGGGGAAGCGGCAGCGGCGGTAACGCGGCTCCGGGTCCCGGCAAGGACGGCCCAAGGGCGGCCGCGGTGCTGGAGGAAGGAGCCCCGCGGCGGCCATGGCCTCGTCCAAACCGCTGTCTCGCTTCTGGGAATGGGGCAGGAACATCGTCTGCGTGGGGCGCAACTACGCCGAGCACGCCAAGGAGATGGGGAGCGCGCTGCCCCGGGAGCCCCTCTTCTTCCTCAAGCCTTCCTCGGCCTACGTGCGGGAAGGGTCGCCCATCCTCCGGCCGTACTACTGCTCCAACCTGCACCACGAAGTGGAGCTGGGGGTGGTGATCGGCAAGAGAGCCCAGGCCGTGTCCCAGGAGGCCGCCATGGAGCACGTGGCGGGTTATGCCCTCTGCTTGGACATGACGGCCAGGGACGTCCAGCAGGAGTGCAAGAAGAAGGGTTTGCCCTGGACCTTGGCCAAGGGCTTCAGTTCATCGTGCCCCGTCAGTGATTTTGTGCCCAAGGAGAAGATCCCAGACCCTCACAAGCTGAAGATCTGGCTCAAGGTGAATGGAAAGCTAAGGCAGGAAGGGGAGACCTCCTCCATGATCTTCTCCATTCCTTATCTGATCAGCTACATCAGCGAAATAGTCACCCTGGAAGAAGGGGACTTGATTCTGACGGGGTCTCCCGAAGGAGTTGGGTCTGTGGAGGCCAACGACGAGATAGAGGCTGGGATAAGCGAGATCCTCTCCATGCGGTTTAAGGTGGCGCAGCAAAAGCGTGGATCTTAACTGGGAGCCTGGCTGGGATCCTGTCTGCAGAGGAAGAGGTTCTTCTGGGAACGTCTGGTGAATGAAGAGACGCACAAGGTGGCCTGTACAGGGAACACTTACGTGGCCCAAGCATCTAAAGGACTGTCACGCATCAAAGACACGTAGCCCATGAGCTCAAAGGGCATTTGAGTAAAACATTCCCGTTTCCGTGGAGAGGCTTCGGCCTCCTCTGAGGCTCTGAACCCGACCCAGCGTGGGGCAGACGGTCACTACCCAAACCATACCTTGGGACTGTCGATGGGGACGTTGGGCCAGGCAGCCGGGAGGGCACCTGGGCTGGCTGTCACCGCGTGCGCTGATGGGATGCTTTGAGCTTTGCCAGTGTATTGCCTTAAAATAAAAATTAAACCACTGAAATGGCTTTGTATGAACTAAAGCTCACCCGTGCTGCGTAAAATCCAAGGTGCACGTGTAACGAGAAGGCAAGAATTGGCACCTGCAGAAAGAATTTCTCTCCTTGGGGTATTCTACAATAAAAATATTTGGGTTTTAGATCAGTTTGACGATTCCTCCGTGCGTTTTTCAAACGTACAAATTAAATGAGGATTGCTTTCCCGCTCGCTCCGAGGGGTGATGCAGCCAGAAGCGTGCCAGGTGCTCGGCAGATCTTTTTTTCCTAAACAGCTTTAAATACGCTTCAAAAAGTAACATAACAAGAGATCGAGAATAAAGAAGCTTGTTGGTAAAGATCACCAGTAAGCGTCTCCTTACCCAATTTAAATATATTTTAAAAAAATATTTGGGTATTTTAATAACAATCTGACAGCAATTGCCATTAACTCACAAGGCAGAGTTGGTGATTTTAACCATTTCCAGCTGTTCCAAAGCCACGCTGTGTGACTTTTCCCATTTCCAGCTTCCAGCTGATCTAACACACTCTACCAGTTTGCATGATGGCGAGTTCTCCTTCGATTCAAAGCAGTGACAGTTTGCTTTGCAAACACCACGGCTATTGCGGTCACCGTAAGTTCCATGTTTGGACTCAGGAGGTGCAGCACAAACCCAGGCAGTTATTTCCAAGTGGGTCTTTATTTTTGGAACTAACACCGAAGTAGCACGAAGGTAGGAAGGCGGTTGACAACACCAACTCCACACTAGCTGTTAGTTCTGATTCCTTCAAAGAGATTCTCGATGGAGTGAAGAGAAAGTTTCCCTCCTCCTTGTAAGGGGTCAGATTCAGCAGAACTAACTTTTCTGAACCCTGTTACACTTTTTAAAGTACAATCACCTGGAAAAGGTCAACCCAGGAGCTCACTGACAGGGATTAGTAGCACGTACGCCGCCTTTAGCATCAGAACACAGCCAACAACATCATTCTACCTGTGATAATACCGAGAAGAAAGTCTTCTCCTGGCTGTTATTAATAGTGTAATCTCTTCTTTCCAGTCTCTTTTGCCAGCAAGCTCTGACTCGCCTCTCGAGGGTCTGCCAGCTTGCAGGAAAGAACGTTCACTTTCAGTCCAGTTCTCCAATTGGGTGACAAAGTAACCTGTAAAAACAAAGAACAGCCTTTGTTTTTCCTGCTGTGTAGCACTTTGAAATGTGTTCTTTTCAAACACGGCACAGCGTGTTTAGTGGACAGGTGTGATTATACGTATTTTGTGCACGCGTACACACATTTTATGCTCTATGCCTGCTACTACCAAAGTTAAAACACCTTCATTTTCTTCCTGGAAACAGGGGCAGAGGGTGGGGGAGATGGGAGAATAAGAACAGTTTTGCTAAGTTAAAAATAGGAGCCAGTTTAGAGTTTTCCTAGACCAGGGAATTCTGGGAGAAAGGAATCGAGTCCAGGGCACAACATGCAATTAAAAAAGTGAAGGATATTGTAAATAAGAGCAAATCTTTTAAGACTTGCTTCAAGTGTGGAAATCTACTATTGTTGTTGTTTTAAGAATTGCAGATTTTAGACGTAGCGAATCACATTACTTCCAAAAATACAGGTAGCTGAGAAATATCCTCAGGTAACCCCACGTGTACCCTGCACTCTACTGCAGACATTGACTATGACTTATTCTTGTTAACTTTATTTGTTATAAACCTCCAGCCACAGAAGTCAGTGACTGAATAAATCACATGTACTTAAAAAAAAAAAAAAATTAAAATAATGTTTTTGAAATAACAGCTCCTTAATCAGTGTTAGCTAAGGGCAGGTTGTGTCTTAGGTCGTTTGCCTGAAAGAGCCCTGCCGGTGTCTGATCCTGCAGGGACATCCCCTAAGAAATTACGACAAAAACTATTTACTTGGAATATTCAGAATAGGTACAAAAACTAACCCTTATTTTTAAAAGTTCAGCAGAACCGACATGGGATTTCTCAGTACTAAATATACTACTGAAGGGGAAACAGCCACTGGTTTAAGTTAACTTGAAATACTAACTTTAAAATAAATCTTGCTTCGTTCCAAAAGAAGCTGCCATTTCAATGCAGTCTTCTTGTCTTCTGCAAGACCAAGGAATTCATCAACCTGTTCATAGCATCACAGAACATTTCTTCAGAGTATAACTATAACATCTCCACAACAAAATGATGAGGAAAAGAGCATCTTACACATTTCTAAACCATATTTTTCTATTTTAAGATAGTGTTTGGTGTGATGTATGTACCAAGACAGTGAGATTAATCAGAATGAATTGCAGGATGTTCAAGAATCAAAGTTAGGCAATTGCAATGATGTTCTCAGAAGGGTGAATTAATTAAAATAAATCAGCATTCTGAATAAGGTATTGCATTTAACACATTTCTTTTTATTAGCAGCTACTGACTTCTAACTTTTGACTTGTTAAAAAGCTGTGTATGTGTGTCCATAGGTACCTGCATTTTTTTTTAACCAGTACACAACACTTTTTAACAGAACAACATTTACATATATTTGTAATTTTCCTCAGGCTTCCCAGCTCAGCACAAATAAGAACAACCCGATTCATTTCTACTCACCGTGCAGCCTAGCGTTTCCTCAGCAACACAGTCGGACAGGTAGCAGGAAGGGAGAGTGCCCGTGTGATCTGTCAGATCTACGAGGATGTCAAAGCTTGCAAAAGTTGACTTGGAATCCAAAGAGACGTCGCTGCAGAAGGAGCACGTGTTTGACGCTTCGTTCACTATCAAGCGGCATATCGAACTGAAACGTAGGGAGAGGATTCATGTACATGTGCAATTCCTCCCTGCTTGAAACTCTTTTCTAGGCTAACCTCCCAAGAGAGGCTTTTGTCTTAAAAAAAAAATTCTTCATCTTTTAAAATCTCAATCTGTCTGAGACAAAATGGCCTCTTTCTTCTGCTCTTCTCTAGGACCAGAAAGAGCAAGTCCTTCATAAAGCCAAGTCCTTCATAAAGCCATCTCCTCTTGGAAGTCTACACAACAGAAATCCACACGGCTTCCTCCAAAAGAGTTTTATTTCTTGTCCAGAACTGGGCTAAAATACTGTTCTGTCTAATTTGGGTCAGGGGGAAAAGGGCAGGCACTTTTTAATACAATTTTAGATCAGGCAGTTGCTTACCATCTGTTGCGAATAACTTTAGCTGCGTTATCATCAATGTCCAGCGTAGAAATGTAGCCATAAACGATGCCATAGAGTGGGTCAAGTTTCCCATCCCTTTGTAAAGCTTTTTCTATCAGCTGTTCCACAGTATAAACATCAACTATAGTCGCCACTAAAAGTTTAAAAGACACCTTAAGTGCATCTGAGAAACAACGCAGAAGAACAACAACAAAAGGCTCTTAAGGTAAATAAAAAGGAGAGGATTTGATCTAAAGCATCAGAAAAGCCACACACACCTTCCTTTTGAAGCAGAGACAAAAAAAATAAACCAAAAAGGAACTCAAACCAGAAGAATATCTAATATTTAATCTTTGCGTTCCCCAAAATGCGTTTTTGACAAAAACTTTGCCCTTTTCATACTTATTCAAGACATAGAGAACATGCCAGACAGGCTGCAACTGGCAGAGTCGCCAGCCCTGAAGATAGAGGACCGATGTTAGAAGGGAGAGTCCCAGTAGCAACCACCCAGACTTTAAAGATGCAGCCAGGTGAGACCTTAGTTTAGTTTCTATGAACACACAGAGCAAGAAGTTAATATTTCAGCTGCACTGTGAAGCTACACTACCTAGGTAAATAAAATCAAAGTGTTTGGCTCCATGCTTACGGTTAATGGATTCTTTTGACTGCTCCTCCATTTTATCCTGCAGAGCTCCCGATTGTGCACAATCTTTTATGAAGCTGAAGAGAATATTTGCTTCTGCTGTTTCTTGAAATTATATTTTAAAAAGTTATTAATATCTGTAGTACGTAAAAATAACAGCATAATTGTATTTTATAGTTATTTATTCTGATAGCACCAACACCGTTGTCTCTTGGAATTAATCAAGAGGTGCTTTTTGCTTTTTTACTTTAATTTGGTCCTAACATGGAATATGTGAAGGCTCCTTAGATAAAAAAATATAAAAATTCTAGCCCATAACGATTACTAACACCAAAGCAACACTTCCACAGCTCTTACCTGGGTTGGTTGTAATGATGGTTTTTGATATCACAGTCGCAGTCATACAGTTCCTAAATTTGTCAAAATTTATTCTCAGATCTGATGCAAATATTACTGTGCACAAAAAAAAAAAACCAAACCCAACCTTGTTACTGTAGAGTAAGTATCATGTTAAGAGCTATAGCAAAAGCATAAAAACTAGACTATTATACCTGTTTCTCGTGGGATCCAAGTCTGTGCCAGCTGGATAAATTCATTATCCCAACTAAATTAAAAAAAAATAAAAAAGACATTTTTGAAATAGCACTCAAACTGTTTAGTACTAAACATAATTAAATTGGTCAAAGGGGACACAACTCCTTGGTTAGATGCAGATGCAAGTGAAATGGTGTGGATATCCAGAGTTTGCAGCCAGCCACGATGCTGTACAGACGGTCTAATCCAGCCCTGATCTTATGCCAAACAGGATAGAATAAAGGGCTATTAGGTTGTTCAAAATGATTATACACAGAATATACCTGGAAAAAATACCGTATTTCAGAGTTTTGACAAAAGTAATTTCAAACTAAAGCAAATCACAGTTAAAATAACTGCTTGTCAGCTGAGCCTTTTTTTGTGGGAACAAGTTGTTCGCTCGCATCACTAGGCCAGATGTTCAGCTGGCTTTCCGACACTGGGACTCTTGTAACTGGGGATGACGAGACTGGAGTGAAGTCACTGGTATCCCTCCAGAAATGACAATGTGATGAGTACATCCCTTGATAAAATCTCATTCAGCTCCTCCTAAGTTTGGATGGCAAGAATACAGCCAAAGCACTGTTTTGTTCCGCTGTTTTTTGTTTTTTTCTTGTTCCTTAGAAAAAAGATTGAAGATATTACATTTAAAATATATATTGGAGTTCAGAGCAACATGCTGTAGTTGTAGATGTCCCTGCTCTGTGCAGGGTGGTTGGACAAGAGCTTGAAAGGTCCCTTCCAACCCAAACCAACCTGTGATTCTAAGATTCTGTATTTACTTTCCCTGTAGCCTTGCTCAGCCACCTCTTCACTGATGGCCGCTGAATTATCCTCACTACCACGCCATTGCTCAAGGATTTCCTGGTTCTTTGACTCTGCTTATGGCTTCATGAAAGGGCAAAAGGCAGAGTTCAGGGTCATACCAGCTCCTCTCTGCTTCTCCTGAAGCGTGCAGCTGGGTATGGCCACGTACCAGCGCTGGAACAGCAGTGTCAGCAGAGCTGCTGCTGCAAATTAACATTGCGGGCAGCTCAAGGGCTAGAAAACTTCACACCACAGATGCTTATTGGTGTTCGTGTGTATCCATTAACTGTGTTAAACACTGCAGGGAATGAGTTATCTCACTGCTCCTATCGAGGGAGCAAAGGTTATTTCCACCAAGACAGCAAACCCTGTGCAAACAGGTCACCACAGACCCTTGCACGTAGATAAAGCCACCGGTTTGTTGAACAAACTACGGGCAAAATGCAAAAGTTCCTGTGTAAACAAGTCACTGTTTACATGCATAAATGGTATGGACGTAGTCGTGGCTGTAAATGGGATGCAGTTTGAAAATACAGCCAACGTAGTATCAAAACGTTTCCACATGATTTTAAATATTTAAAGAAGATCTCAACATATTTCCATTCCACTTCTTAATTCTGCTTGGCTTTAAAAATGAGATGTACTCTTGAGTACATTTCTTTCTCTTCCTAAAATCTAAATCTAAATTATTTTTTTTCCCCTGTCTAGTTTGGGGAAGAAATGCAGTTTGCCTTTGCGACGGTTTAAATGCCATTTCCTGAATTAGTTCGAATTTCCACATTAAAAAATGTAACTATTTGGAACTAAACTTCATTTTGCCATTCATGAGCTAGCAGTCTGTCGGCAAGTCATAAAACTAGATAATGCGTATCCTGACGTGGAATTCACTCCGATGAATCTTTTTTTTTTAAGCCTCTGTTTAACATACATTGCTGCCTCATCACAGCTGCCACTCAAATAATCAGACATTTAAATTAAAAGGTAGTATTATAACAGTGTGTGTTATAGTTCATTTCTTTACCTATTCTTGCATTAATTTGTATATTCCAATGAATTAAAAAGTATTTTACCATACTAGTGGGAAAGACATCTCTGTTTCATCATACAGCTTTACTTCACACCTCTGACCTTTTCTCTTGTCTGAAGTTGTGAAATACTTTGGTTCCCCAACCTTTAAGAAGAAAGAGGAGCAGTCACTTTTATTGTCTTAAACACTTAGTAGAGGAAAAGCGATAACCCAGAAAACCGAAGAATTATAAAGGGGGAAAAAATACCCAAGTACACCATTAAAAGGAAGTCTATATAATACCAGTAAAAGTTTAACAACAGTAATTTTACTTCAGGATAAAGGGATGTATTTTATGTTATTATTCACAGATGACATATTGGTAAGTTCTCTACTGGTTTGCACATGCATGATTTGAAAAAGATAACTGAAGCAGGATATTTCCATTCCCTTCAGTTCCCCTCTCATGTTGTCGATGAAAATCACAAGTAGCTCATACGGTGGTTGGAACTCCACTGCTGAGCTAAACAACCAACCACAGTGATTCCTGCCCACTGTGAGTCCCCAAATCCATATTCACACTTAGATCAATTAAGTTACCCGTAGTACGGTAGAAAAACCCACCACTCTGTTGTTGCTCCTCAACTTACTGACATTACAGCTGCAAGCACGTTAAGGATTCTTCCATCCAGGCTTTGTCCATTCGCAACGATATCGCCCAGTGAATAATAATCCTGAGGGTCCTTGACAGGCAGATGCAACAGAGAGAGCAGTTTGGTGTCCGTTTTGTAACAGGGAGATGTTTTGACCACGGAATGATTTTCGCTGAGCAGTAATTTGTAGCAACTAGAGAGCGTGCACAAAACAAATCACACCCATCACCAACACAGGGACAGTGTAAAATGTGCATTCAGTTCACAGGAGAAAATAACTGCTGGTTTATTCCTCTATTGTTTTCTCTAAAGACAGGGAAAAGTTGGAATTGCTTCGTTCTAAAATTATCTTTAAAAAATTATATACTTCATTCTTATGGAAGACTTCTTATTGTGGGCTTTATATTTCTTTAGAGTTGAAAAGCCAGAATGAATTGTTAGCATTAAACAACACTTTTGCAAATGTTTCAGCCTTTATCGATCGCTAAAAATAAAATAAGGTCTGAAATGTCCGTAATCCAGGTAACTGAGAGGTTTTAGCATCATGACATCAAAAAGACTTTACATAGTCAGACTGGATTTGGTAAGGTGCTTTCAAAACTAACAGCCCGATGATCTCAGTACTATTTATAGTGTGCTGTCTGCCGGTGGAAATAAGATCTATTCAATATATCCTGGATGAATATATTTTACAAATGCTTGTGAACTCTATATATTTAAAGAGGAGCTCTTTTCCTCGGTGAAGTTTCTACCTGATATTTGTTCTTTTTCTTCTTTCCGTTGAGCCAGGAAATTAGTAGTGAGTCTAATGACTACAGCTCTACATTTCCCACAAAGCTCAGAGACGGTCAGTGAGCAAGAATGTAAAACTTCTGACTTGCCAACTTAATGTGCCTTATATAGTCAATATTCTTAGGCTTGCCATATGGCTCAGAATGTTAGAATATAACCAATGAGGAAAGAAATCCTAGTTCAAGAACTGGTACATGAGTCTGTCTTTACCTAACATCTACCTCGTAGATGTATTTTAACTTATCTTAGATCTCTAAGTTGAGCCTCGCAATGTTAGTTTCATGCATTGGTTCAAATCGTTCAGATTTTAGAAAAGACACTGAAAGACAACATAAATATGTTGTATGGGAAAAAAGAAATGACAATGCCTTATCAAATAAGTAACAAAGGGTATTATAGCTTATTAAAATACCTTCTAGATCAACCTGTCGTGTGAATGGATTTTGATAAGGATATGCTTCCATAAAACAGTTATGTTTAATAAAATACTTTGGGAATATCAACTCAATTTCAAATCATTTTAGTGGGCTGTACTCAGAGAATGTCATTTACTCTGTGTAGTTACGAAGAGCAGTATTATTTTATGATGAGATACCGACAGATACATTCTCTTTTGAGATTTCTTGCCCATATGTGGTTGAACACAGGAGGAATCAACAGCTGAAGACTCGCCCCAAATCCTTCCACCCGTTGCCTGCTGCTGCAGCTGGCTGTTGACTAACACAAGGATTAACTTTGATTTTCTGGGTAGAACTACCAGTCTGTGCTTTACATTTACCTGGGAGTCACAGGGTTGAATTTTTCTTCCCTTCCCATTTCCTTTGACTGAACTAAAGGATTTTCAATTGTAACTGAAATAAAACATGGGTAAGTGACATTAGAAAACTGACTATAGATACATATAAAGATAGATGGCTTTTAAAAATGGCTGTTTTCAAGGTTGATGTGGAAAGGAAAAGGTAGAGAGTCATGAGTTTTATCCAAACATTCTGTTCCAGCAGCCACAAGCAGCAAAATCTTTCTATTAACATAACAAGAGAAAAGGGCAGACTGTAAATAATGACAAGATTCTTTGTTGTGTTTTTAGGAACGATCACAGTCATGTCTATAACTATTTTACAAAGTTTATTGCTTGTAATTTATAAGAACTGAATATGACATAAGAATTTAGATCAATTGACTATAGGAAAGTTCTGGGCAGCTGCATTCAGCGGGCTTGTATTTGGTCTTTTTGTTGACATATTTACTGGTTTTGAATTTAAATCCTTGAAGTCTTATTCCTCTTTATACTTAACATAGCTGAACAATTTGTTTCCAATTAGACTGTTTTCTGAGTCCTCAGAGGAAAATATAACAAAACCACAAACCCTGATTTACTGGGGGGAAAAAGAGCGCGCATTAAAACAGAAACATGTTAAGAATAAACTCCAGCTTACCACAGTCACCAACGCTGAAGCTTTCTGAGAGTGGTTTGATATATTCTTCTCTGCCCCAGGAAGTTACGTTTATAAAATAATTTGGTGAGTCACGAATAGTAAAACTGAAGGTGTATCTTTCGGACCCAACGTCTGCAAAAAGAAACGGTGTTACTACAATTCACGAGCACAGCCTGAGCTCAATCTAGAATATATGTATAAAAAGAAATTATTTTGAGGCTTTCCTAGAATTTTGCCATGAATTTCCTCCCCGCAGTCTGGCGAGTACCACTAGAGGTCAGCAGACTGTGCAGTAAAACCACCGGTGTTGCTGGACGGCCATGGCTACAACCCAGGCCGGTTGTACCTGCACCTTCCCAGCCACCTCCACCCGTCGCTTCACCTTAGGCAACACCCTACAAATCTCTAAGGTTTGAAATCTCTAATGCCAGAGAAATAAGAGGGAATGAACATGAAGGGACCAAACCAATTCCAGCAGTATTTGTAGCACAGGGAGTTCATACGGGTACCACCTTCAGCCCCTGAAACACTTCCATGATGGAGTTTTTCCAAGGAAATTCTAATTGATAAGGTTTAGCCAAACTGATGCTGCTCTTTCATCTCCGTTCTCAAACACACACACTTTTTTTTTTTTTTCCCCCCTCTACATTTTGCACTACGGAGTCTGTTTATCATTTAAATGCTGATTTCAGTCATATAAGCCAAATTATACTGTATAAGAAAATGAAGTAAAAACAGGTAAAAGGGACTGTACTTTTTCTGTCTGGAAAGCCTCTGACATCTGTTTTCCCAATAACCACACCAATTACATTCTAAAAAATAAAGAGATTATAGAAAACAAGTATTAAACACAGATGTATATGATGAATTAGATTTCATGGACTTGTACTCTACTGATGATAATAAACATATTTCTGACTAGTAATCATTTTAATCTATTTATTCCACAGCACCATATGAACTAAGAGCTAAAACATAAACATACTATTTTACTCGAATGAAAAGAGCGACTTATAAAAAAAATATTAAGAGAAATACATCTGTTTCTGTTTGTAAAGACAATGGGAGGACGAAAGTTCACGGAAAGCATTGCCAGTGCTGGCGGCTCTGCAGCCATCTCTCCTCAGGTGAGCAGCAATATTGTTGTTTCACGCTCTCTGCACAGGTCTCAGATCTTCTTAAATGCACTGTGAAAAGTCTGGACAAGATTTATTTTACAGCTAAGCATCCCAGGTTTCCCCTGCTGTCAGCACCAGTACACACCCCCCCCCACATGTACAGCTACAGGCAGAACCATTTCTCCTGTCCACATCTCAGCAACAGAAATTTGTACAGGTGCCTCTTTCTTGCAGCCTGTCTCTCCAACAGCTGCAAAAGGAGCTTAGGCAAGGAAGGTCCTAAAACTGGGGAAAGGTCTGGAGCAGGAGTCT
>VWZK01001304.1:139623-184799 GCA_013396935.1 Baryphthengus martii | reverse complement strand
CCGGGCGGCGCGACCTCACCTGAGGGAGAAGCTGAGCAGCGGATAACGCGGGCGCAGCGCGACTCGCACGCACTGAGCCACCGCCATTGCGCCTTCCTGCCCGCCGACGGCCGCTGCCCGCCCCTCCGAACCTCCGCCAATCATCGAGCGAGCAGGCTAAGAGTGACGCGGAAAGGAACCAATCTTCAGGCCAAACAGACGAGGCGAGGCGAGGCTTCCAGGGAGGAGCGCTCCCGGGGCGGAAGGTGACGCGGGGGGCGGGGGCGCCATTTTGGCTGCTGAGGGGGCCCGGCGAGGAGGCGGTGTCAGCCCCGGGTGTGGGGCCTGGAGGGGCGTCGCTGCCCCTCCCAGCCGCTTCCAGCCTAGCGGTGTTAGAGCAGGAGGGTAGCAGCGAGGGCCTGCGGGAGGTGGCAGGGCGCTGGCTGACATCAGGCGTCCGTATTTGTCTGTCAAAACTGGTCAGCGCAAACCGGAGGCAGTTTGGTGGCCACAGGTGGCCCAGTCTAAGGATCCGCCCCTTTCGTGTGCGAGCTGTGACTGAAAAAGTTTGAAGTTGAAGCTTGCAGCTCAATTATTTTATTTTTTTTTTTACTGCTTAATAATGAGCGTGATCTAAAATACTGACCTTTCATTAAAAGGGATGACGTTGCTGATCCACTGCTTCCAGATTTGGCAGCCTGTTGGTGCAAGTGTCCAGCTCTTGGTGCTACTTGCAGGGTGACTGACTAACTTCAGCAGTGTTGGCAGTTAGTTTGCCTGTTAAAAGGAGCAGGGGAAAATCAAGGTCACACATTTATGGTACAGTCCCAAAGTGAGTGCTCAGTTATTCACAGATGCTTGAACACCAGCTATTACTGGTTTCTGCACACATTTGCGCGCTTTCCAGATGAAATCTGAAGGATGGAGAAGATGCAGATTCCCCAATGCAAACACAGTAACTGTTATATTAGGAGTGTATAATTATTACTAAAAAGAAGCTGCAGGAGACATTTCTGGCTTGCCACATGAGAATCCTGCAGAAGCTGGGACTTTGCTAAATTCAGTCAAGCTTTGGCAGAGTGCACTGTTCTCAGCATGACCTTTATTTGGCAGGTTGGCTTGTCTCTGATGTGTTGCTTTCCTGCCTCTGCAGAAACCAGCCTAAATGGTATAGCGAAGCCAGCGGCCTCATACCATGAGAACTAAAACATCCCAAGGAGTCTCGCTGTCTCACAGCGACACGGATGTGGATTTCTCCTCCTGTGAGAAGATTTGGAAGAGCTAGAAGCACACCAATAAATCCTCTTGGGTGACAACAGGCAACAGCTCTCAGATAAGAACCAAATGGTGTTGTAGTCTGTGGTTTTTAGATTTTGGTGATCACTGTGATGTGACACTGGTACAGTCCAGCAGCTAGCATAGAGAACAAAAAAAAGAAAAAGGATGCGTGCCGTGTGCCGGCCATGCATGGAGTTGCTGTAGCGCTGCCAGTATCTGCTTTCTGGAAAGCGGCTAGGCCACAAATTCTAGGCTTCACCCTCAGAAATAAAGCAGGAAATCTGAGGAAATTTTGAGGAAATGTGAAGAAATCTGTTAAAGATGCTGATAATACTGAGGAAGGGTCAAATAGAACGAGGAGCAAAATAGGAATAGCCATATAGGACAATACCGACAGAAAGGCATGAAAAAATGAGACAGAGAACGTAAGCGGATCTGATACTTTTTTTAAATCCTGGAAAGATTATTGGTTCCTTCCAAAAGCAGACAAGCAGTCTGCCTGTCTCATCTTTCTTGTCTGTTGTTTCCCTCTGACACCCTTCGCACATGGCTCCCTGTTTCAGCTTTCTTTGCTGTTGCCTACCATCTTTGGAAGCTGTGCTCGATTAATGAGTGACCATAAAATCACAGAATTGATAAAAGTTTGAGAAGAGCCCACTGCCAGCATTTCTCATTAATCACTTGAGTCCAGCGTATTTTACTCAGATTTTTGAAACTTCTTCCTTGTCTTTGGACTTGTTTACTCCAAATGTCTGTTCATAGGCCATCTGCAAGCAAATTTTCAAGGTGCTTCCCAGCGAAAACTTTATTGTGATTTTCTCAACGGGAACAGCTGTCAGTAATAACCTGCAGCTGACACACACCGATGGCTCCCGACAAAACCAGCACATGCAGCACACAAGGAGAGGACCCAAGTTTACATGGGGTCTGTTTGCATTGTGACTGATGTTGACCGTAAGTACTTGCACCAAAAAAAATTCTTTTTTCAGGCTTTTTATGCTACTGCAGTTTGCTCTGTTTTACTTGTAGTGCCATCTAGTGGGGTGGGTTTTTTTAAAACTTAGCTAATAAGTATTTGGTGTTTGTTGCTTGACCTATTTGGCAGCCACAGCTGTTCAGCTACAAGCACAGTTTTGCTTGTAGCACCAAGGAGTCCTCTCCATAGCAAGAGGTTTTTTTTTTGCTTTTCACATAAACCCTGGGTTTGAATATGATTGAATGCTGAGTAATGCTTATCTGGAATTCTAAAACATTAACCAGCTGGTGGTTTTCAACTTGATGTGGTTAAAAATACCTCTAACATTTCATTTCTGTGGACTAGTGATAGAATCAGGTAATTAGGATATAATTCTCAGTTCCTCTAGTGATTCCCTTTGTGGTCTTGTGCAGTTATTGAACCTTATTTCCACATTTCTACAACTACAAATTAAGGGTAATATAGTCTTTCCGTACCTTACAAGAAGGTTGTTAAGAGAGCACGAGGGAATTTCTGTGATATTTTGAAAATTCAAAAATGTCAACTGAATGAGAAGTCTCTCTTTTTGTTATTAATGTCGCACTTGAAGCAAAGAGACTTGTAATCCTTTGAGATGAAAAATGCCATAAATGCAAGATTCATGCTTGAAAAGTTAAATGAAAGAATAAGACATTTCTATTTCTCTAAAAAAAAATAAAAAAGCCAGTTCTGTCTTGTAATGCTAAGGTAGAGTCTATGGATATTCAGCCAGCAAACAGAATGCCATTACATTTGTGTTTCAAATACGAACTAATTTATGAATATTTTGAGGCCAAAACCAAAAGGGTATCGTGTCGTCTCTGCTCAGATATGTTCTATGTTGTCCTAATCAGAACCAAATATTGAGCTGTAGTGGGAGCAAGTGGTGGGGGGAAAAATATATACTCAAAAATATCTTTGTAGATATTGTAGCAGTGACCTTTCAGGCCAATTACCAGGAAACAGCTACATCACATTTAAAGATGTTAATTTAGCTGTAAGAGTGTTACTGAACTAGAGAGCAGTGAAGACAAACTTGTTACTCATACCTGTGCCCTTTGAGAAAAAATTGCAGGTGAGACCGTTTAGCCATAGTATTCCATAGTCCGGTGTGGGAAGATGTTCAGTGCAAAACTAAGGGACTGATCCTTGTGTATAAAATAATTTTTAAAATTCTCTGTAAGGATTATTGAGACTGAGGATCAGCTATGCCCTGGATCCATTTGGGACAGAGGACAATAAAGATTAAATCATGACTTGAATTCAGAAACTTTAAATCCTGAAATGAAGGTTGGGGCGTGGTGAGAAGATAACTCTATTTTCTTTTAATTAGAACACTGCTAGAATGGTTAATCTGCATGTTAAGAATTGATAATTTTTGATGCAAACTTTTGAAGAAAACCCTCACAAGAGAGACTGTGTCATACCTACTTTCTGCCTAGTTTCTCCTTAGGCTGAAAATACAGAGTCATACATCTTACTCTGTTTAGAAGAAGTTCCCACAGCTTTTTTTGCAAACTAGTTCGAAAAAGTAGTTCGACATTTTGTAACTACCTCGTTACCTGGAGAATGTTGTCGCCGTGTTGCAAATCTAATAGCTATAGCCACAGGGCTCTGAAGAGACCTAATTAAAGCAATTTAGGATAACAAAAGTTCTGTTCCTGGGAGGACGCTGGGAGAGATCCTTCCCCAAAGCAGCAGGCCACAAGTTCAGAGATAATTTATTGTAATATTCCTGCATAAGTCATCTGGTATCCCAAGGATTTACAAATCTGGCTGGCTGTTATGGTTTGTTCTTTTAGTCCTCCTGTTATCAGGGGCACTTGTGTATGTCGTGAAACATTCCTAGGGGCAGAAGAATGGAAAAAAAGTCTGTCAATCAAGCTTTGTTTATCTTCCTTTAGTCTCGTTACCAGTCAGAAACGAGCTGTTCAAAGGCACGGCAACAATCGTCTGTTGTGCTGATGTGGCTTTCCACCTTGAGACATATTTATTGAGCTTGCAGAGAAGACTTTTCAAATCAATTGTGATTTACTTAGTCTGGTGTTACGGATTTTCTTAATGTTCTTCATCAAGAGAAATTGTTGCCTTTGAGCTCCTCAGAATAAGTTGCTAGGAGCTCAGCTCTCTTTTGGCCCATTCAGCTTTGCTGAGAAGACGGCGGGTGCTGGTATCCAGTTCTGTGCAGAGGCTAACTGTGGAAGTTACTGGAATGGTATTTTGACATTCAAGCTGACATTTTTCTTTCTTTCTTCATTTTTCTCTGCGATTTGATGAATCGGTTGCTGTGGGCCCATTTCCGCTGCCCTTGTGCACAAGTGATTTGTATTAGTCCAAGAGCAGGTTGTGCACCGAAGGACGGCCCAGCCAGGTGCTGGGCAAAGAGGCTGCCAGTACCACTGGAAAAGCCCAAGGAAAAGCCTGGCTATTTATTGCTCAAGTGTGACTTGTGCAGATGTTTCTCCTTTGCTTTTTACATGTTTTTTTTTTTTTTCTGATGACTGTCAGGATGTTGAAGAGCATGATTGGCTGGGTGCACGGAGCTCTGTTTAGCTGTGGTGTTTCAGAGCTCTGATGCAGGGTTCGGTCTCAGGTGGGCTGTGCTCTGTGAACCCAGCTGGCTCCCAAAGGAGGAGAGCTCACACCGCTGAGCTCTGCAAGGGTATTGAAAAGCTGTGAATGAAAGAGGCGTAAAGCAGAACTGAAAAAGGTTATCTTCTGCTTCTATTCAGCGCCTCTAGAAAGCAGCAAGAGCTTTAAATTGTGTTGCTCCGCGTAATTAATGAGTGGGTGAACACTTCTGTGGGACCTTTGCTGTGCTCCATTCAATCCTCATCTGGTTAGGTGAGTCTGGCCAGAATTGGGGACAAAGAGTTCAGCTAAAAATAGCTGCAGTGGGAGGGAATAAAAAGCTTCCAACAGTCTGATTGCCACATGAATAAAATCTACGTAACACCTTTTTGGTGCTTTATGTGGAGGTCACAGTCTCTGAATCTGGACTTAAATGGACTTAAATCTGTCCCTAAAATGAGTGTTTCACACTTTGTTCCCCCTCCACAAGCACCTCTGAAGGCAGAACTGCAACCCTGTTACAGGAGCACATATCATCACAGTCAGACTGGGGATATTCAAGGGCAGGGGGAGGGAGTGTTATTGTCAGATTTTCTTCAAAATCAATTTGGTTCTGGTACTGATACCTATGGTATAACTCCCTTTTTTTTTTTTTTGAGTTTATTTGAATATAAAACCTGCAGTAGGGGCAGCTACAGACAGAACTGACTGAAAGCCCTTGTTTTACATCCACAGTACATGCACCTTGTTCAAAAAGCAAGAGCAAGGCTGCTTGAAGTTTTCTAGTAGTTGTCACCCAAAGTACTTTCGCTGCTCTTTTAAAGGTCACCTCAGATATATGAATCACCTCAGCTTAATGTGTTATTAATCAGTCAGAAACTGGTTGAAAATTACTGGTTTAGCACTCTGCATGCTCTTGTGAGAGATCCTTATAAAATAAGATACCAGGAAGGGAATCTGTACTTCCGTGTTGCGAGTTCAATGGGAATTCTGCTGCTGTAGCTGAGACCACGTGGTCTTTCCCTCTGACTCCGTTACCAGCTCCAGGTCTCTGCGCTGTTCTCTGGTGTGACTGGACAAACTGCTTCTCATTGACTTCACAACCCATTGCTGGTCCTTGGATTCGCCCAGGCTTATGCTGTCCTTTCTCCTTCTTCCTCTGTCACCTTCTGGTCTGCACTTCCCATCACCACATCCGCTCTGTTCAGAGTGGAAGAGCCTCTCTAACCCACGGCTTCCATCTCTGCTTACTCACTCATTCCCAGGATTTGCCAAAGCTGTCCTTGCTGATGATTTCATCGTGAGTTGTGATCAAGAACACCATCACCTTTTGAATATTAAGCATTGCTTCAATGACTCTGTTCATTTCTGGAGATGGTGTGACTGGTACCCCCTGCTCTGGTTCGTAGTACTGCTGGTTGATAATTATGCTTGGTCTGCAGTAAAACGTGAAGGTGGAGAATCCGTGCCCTGCTGTGGCTTCTCTTTCAATTCATCTTTATTAATGAACCAAGCAGACTCTTCCACTTCAAAGAACTTACAGCTTTTTTTTTTTTATAACTAGTGCTGTCTGTTGTTTATTAGACCACCTTTTCCTGCTTGCTTAATTTGCATTTTAAGTCTGTTTTAAAAATGTTATTTCCATTGTGACTTTTTAAAATATGTATTTTTTACTTTTCTATGACTCCCCAAGTGCCTTGCCTGGCAAAGTCTTAATGAATAAAATTACTGTCGTGTTATAGCTATGAAAATCCACTCCTTCTTTGGAATGGGCATCCAAGTTTGAAGAAGCTGAGGAAAAAGAGTATTGTTATCTTGGAATTATTTTAAATGGAAGAGGTTAAATACCTAGGAAAACGCTTTGTAAAATTATTTTGTAATTATAGAATCGTAAACCATAGAATAGTTTGAGTTGGAAAGGACCTCAGTTATGAACTGTTAATGTGTTGATCTTCCTAATTACACTGTTTGCTTTATGGGCATAATGTAGATCTGTACCGTTACTGCAGGGATGTTTGCTCTGTAGGACAGAGCCACCACAGGCTAACTTTGGTACTTCCAGACTACTGTCAGTGTTCAACTTGTACAAAGATGCTGAAAAAACCTGGCAGTGTCACCAGCCGTTGTCATGCTAATTAGCTCTGAATTGGTTGTGCTTCTGGAAAGCAGCGAGTATCAGAGTCAGCTTGTATCTCGTACAGCTCTGTACTGCTCTGCAGAGACGTTGACGACTGTCTACACATGGATTTGATACCTGTTCTGGTATTCGGAACAGAAGGAGCTGGTTTGCACTGCTGGGTGTTGTTTTTTCAGTAACAATTAATACCTTGGTACTACACCAAGTGAACAAAAGATGCAGAAACAAGAAGTTGAGGTTTTAGCAATAACTGAGAGCTGTAAAGAGGATGCCGTACTCTTCTGCCAGGAGACGGCGTGACAGACTCAGAGGATCTGTTCTCCACACTGCAAATAAATGTGTTTCAGAGCCAGCTTTTCAATAAACTCCAGCCAAACTATGTAGATGGTGTAAGCAATTGGCCAGCACAGCTCTAAGCAAGGTCAAGGAAGAGCACAGCACGGGAAATATTAATGCCTTAATGGCAATTTCCTTGTTAGAGCTGATGGTTTGTAAAGCATAGATTCTCAGTTGGGATCGGTTCTGAGGCAGCGCACGAATTTGCCCAGATTTTTACTTTTCAGGTATTACCTGCTTTTGTGAGGGCTCTGCAGATCACTGAGTAAGTGCAAAATGCTGATAAAATTAGGTAAGGACTTGAGGCAGCCTCAGCTTTTCAGGCAGAGTCGCTGAATGAGAGAGACAGGACACATTTATCCTCCTCTGTTGGCACAACGGGATGGACTAAACCCGGCCAGCAACAAAGCACCCACCAGACACTTGATGATGTCCCCCCACAGCAGGAATGAGGGAGAGAGTCAGAAGGGCAAAAGCAAGGAAATTTTGTGGGTCACAATAAAGACAGTTTAATAAGTGAAGGAAAGAATAAAATAAAACCTCCACCAAGTGATGCAAAGGTGATCGCCGCCTCTCACCAACAGAGGCCAGCTTCTAAGCAGCGACTGCCTTGGAAAGACTCTGTCCTCAGTTTTCTTGCTAAGCATGACATATGGCATGGAAAACCCTGCGGTCAGTTTGGGTCGGCTGTCCCAGCCGGGTTTCCTCCCAGCCTCCCATCTCTTCCCCAGCCCGTTTGCTGGAAGGGGCAGAGGGAAAACCAGAGAAGGCCTTGGGGCTTTGTAAGCACAGTTCAGCAAGAGCTAAAACACTGTGTGTTATCAGCACTGGTTTGGTCATAAATTTAAACCATACAGGTTGCTGTGAAGAAAATTTACTCCATCCCATCCAGATCCAGTGCATGAAATAATAGAAAGGCCTGATCCTACAGTGGGATAAACACGGTGCTAACTAAACACAGCTTGACTGCATTTGTGTAGAATCATAGAGTGGTTTGGAAGGGACCTCCGAAGGTCATCTAGTCCAACTCACCCCTGCAGTGAGCAGGGATGTCCTCAACTGGACTGAGTTGCTCAGAGCTCCATCAAGCTTGACCTTGAATGTCTCTGGGATGGGGCCTCCACTACCTCCCTGGGCAACCTGTTCCAGTGTCTCACCACCCTCAGAGTAAAAAACTTCTTCCTAATGCCCACTCTAAATCTCCGCTGCTCTAGTTTAAAACCATTGCCCCTTGTCCTATCCCCACAAGCCCTTGTAAACAGTCCCTCCCCAGCTTTCCTGTAGCCCCTTCAGATACTGGAGGCAGCTATAAGGTCTCCCTGGAGCCTTCTCTTCTCCAGGCTGAACAATCCCAACTCCCCAAGCCTGTATCTCCTGATTTTCTTCAGTTCACGTTAATGACATGTATCCAGTTGCTACAGAGAAATACCAGTGTCTTAAACTCCTAATAAATTTTATGAAAGCTATAAGCAACATTTTCAAATGGAATGGCTGAAATTGTGCATCTGGTCTCTAGTTATGCACATAAATATTGTGGTCTTTGGGCATGTTCTTCGTTTGCAGTTCCAGAGAATTTGTAGTAGTCTTCATTTTACAGGCCTTGTATATTCATGAAGTTTTGCTTGCATTCTGTGATATATTTTCACTGTATATTTAGGTGAAATTCTAGTTTTAGATAAATATAGATGTTATCTAATTATAGGTAAATATAAACCTCTGGTTTAGAGAAGCTTACTCCTGTAAAACTGTCTCTCTTTCACCACAGGGCGCAGACTTCTTGGAAAATGTCGCTCTGTTTAGAGACTTCCTGAAATGCCATTTCTAGCATTCCTCCATTTGATCTGTAAATGCTCCTGCTTTACTTGAACTCCTGATTTGATGTGAAATTTGTTACATTTATTTTTGGAACGAAGATCACTTGGAGCAGAGGAGCTGAGATGACATGTTAATGGGAGACAGACGTGGTATTAGGCTGGAAACAGTAATACCTTAGGAAAACCAAGCAGTGTTTTGACCTACAAAGGGTCAAGGGATAAATTGAGCATCAGGCTTTATTTCGTTTGGCCAGTGATACCACTGTGGAACTTGTGTATCTGTTGTTTGGGCTGGCAGCAGAGTTCTCTATTTTTTCCACCATGTAAGTTACAAAGCGAGCGATTCAGGTGCTAAATGTGTGCAGTGCCCTTGTAGACACCCCACATACACCAGCTGGCCTCCAGCAGCTGTTCCAGATGTGCACAAGCCTTACTAAGTCTTGTTTTGTTTCCACCAGCCCCATTCTGATGTTTCATTTAAAAATGGTTTTAGAGAACTATTTTTAGGCACCTGAATCACTCTTCAAACCTTCAGTCCTAGCAAATCCGTCTACAAAAATCCTGTAAGCCACAGTTCTACACTTGGCATATCAGCTATAGCATTGCAGCTGGTGTACAAGTGCGTGGCAAAAGAAGGGCCTCTCAAAGATATTTATGTCCTTTCCAGTCTGCCTTCCAGAATCATCCTGAGGCCTTTGTTTGGCTCAGTCTTTTGGTCTTCAGCCTGTTTTCCCTGGCTCTGCTCATCTGTTTCACTCAGTAATTCTCATGGCTATGCTTTTTGTCAGTGGTTTGCCCGGCTGCTTCAGGAGATGGCCTGTCTTTTGACTCTTGCATTTTGTGCTCTTGTCTTGTGAGCTGACTAGAAATGTGGGGATCACCATAACCTCAGTTTGAGTCGTCTGAGTGCGTCCCTGTGTCTCATGTTGAATTCTCATGTTTGCTTTGAATCCTAAGATAACCTCAGGAGACAGGCTTTTAAACCTAACCAGAGGCCTAAGAAGGCTTGGGACGCTGTGTTAGAGCCTCCCTCTACAGCTCCCCCTCTACTGCACTCTGATGAGACCTCATCTGGAATGTTGGAGTCCTCAGCACAAGACAGGCATGAACCTGTTGGAACAGGTCCAGAGGAGGGCCATAAAAGTGATCAGAGGACTGGAGCACCTCTCCTATGAAGAAAGGCAGAGGGAATTGGGGTTCTTCAGCCTGGAGAAGAGAAGGATCCAGGCCTTTCAGTACCTAAAGGGGACTTGTCAGGAAGATGGGGATGGTATTTGGGCAGGGCCTGTTGGGACAGGACAAGGGGTAATGGTTTTAAACTTGAAGAGGGGAGATTTAGACTAGATACAAGGAGGAAAATTTTTACAATGAGGATGGTGAAACGCTGGCATAGGGTGCCCAGAGAGGTGGTAGAAGCCCCATCCCTGGAAACATTCATGGTCAGGTTGGACAGGGCTCTGAGCAACCTGCTGGAGTTGCAGATGTCCCTGCTCCCTGCAGGGGGATTGGACCAGATGACTAAAGGTCCCTTTGAACTCAAAGCCTTCTGTGATCTTTGGATAGCTAGTTCCTTCTAGGTCAACAGGGAGGAAGATCAAATGTTTGAGAGGAGTGAAAAAGTAGTTCAGTGTCAGGAAGGACTTCCTAAAACTTAGCAAAGGTTGAGTTTGTTATTTCCAGACCAGTTCTTCTTTCTTCAGCAAGATTTGTGATGAGCCAAATGCAGATGGCTTATCCTTGATGATGTTTCTTGGTGTCTCTAACACACATCGGTGCCAGAGATGACGTGTGTGTGTAGTACACGTAGAAATAACATGTAATGCTCAGGTTTATAGAGCGTCAGGATACTCCAGTGTCTGTCTGATGAGCATATTGATCTGTATCACAGGCTGAACTCAACACTTAAGATTCATTTCCTGCTTTAGAAAGCATGTAGTGCTGGTAATGGCATTACAAAGATCTCTTTGCAGTCATGTCAAAGTTGATGCATTTCTTCCTACTTGTTAAAAAAAAAAAAAAGACAATTTTGATTTCTGTGATTTTAACCATAAATATTTACCTGGTGTATGGACCATATTGAAAATAAACCCCATGGTATATAACAAGAAATGTTGCCCCATATGCCGCACAGAAGTGGCAGCCAGTAGGCAGCAGATTGGAAAGATCTAGTATTTTTCTAAAGTTCTGAAACAAACAGAACACGCCTGTGAAAATATTTAAGTAATATATTCTTCTCACACTATACCTTGTGTTCTGTAAATGCCTCTGAAAATCAATAGAAACAAATTGTACCTAATGTATTCTGTGTTTTGCAAGGAGTGCAGGCCTTTCCCCCTGATTTATTAATGTTTGGAAAAAAAGTCATTGCACACAGAAATCCTATACTAAAAATAGAAATTCATGATTTTTTTCCCCCTAGTTAAAGAAGAGTAGGAAATATAGGAGTACTTGGTTATTACTGCTATGAAAATATTTCTCTCTTTTTTGACAGTAACTGGCATTAAAAAAAAATAAAAAATAAAGCCATACTGAATATTCCTTCTCTGATGTTTTACATCTACTCAGAGAAGCTACTGACAATTGTTCAGCTGTAGTGAAGTTCTCATTTTTCTTGTGCAGAGCTAAATTTACCCTTGCTGGAATTTGTCTGAAATCAGGAGATTAGTGACTTCTGCTAGGCAGGACAGTGACCTGCTCTGGCCGTACTGCTCTCCTAGGAGAGACTACGCTCAAGCGGCGTTTCTTCAGTTGAATACACGTGTAGGTGTGAATTGTGTTTCCTTCTGCAGCTGGTTGTGTGATCATAGCCAGCACAGGCAGAAGGAGAGCACAGCAACTTGAATCTGGGGCTTTCAGGTGGATGAGCTGAGCTCCTGTTGTTTCGGAGGAAGGATGCTGTTCCGTGTCACAAACTTCAGCTGAGATGCTTCACAGCACACCTGATTAGGCAGAAGCCTTCTTTAGAAACAAATCGGGTCAGGAATCATGAGATGTTCAGGCCTGGTATTTTCTACAGAGTATCCAGAAATCAAGAGGAGGGGGAAAAATTCATTTTAAAAATAAATTAGTTAATAAATTAGTTTCTGGTGTTGTATCAGAATATTTTTTTGTTATTGAAAAAACCAGACCAGGTGATGCAAAAGCAAACAGGCTCATGGGAGTTATTCCAAAGCTTCTATTTTAATGAAATAAATGTGTCAGAATGGAATAGAGGGATAGAAAGTTTACACAGAAGTAGGACCAAACAGATTTGACATCCAGTTTCTATTTTGAGGTTATTAATTTTCTCCTCATTAGGCTGTACAGACCCACATTGAGAAAATTCCCTGTAAACTGAAGATTCATGATTCACTCTCAACGTTTCGTGTTCAGTCTCCCTTGTACAGATGTGAAAATGTGGATTTTCAGTAGAGCTGATAAATTTTTTTCTCCTCCCTTGAAAATATCATGTGTCCAGAAATGTGTATGATTCATTTCTGTGCCTGCTTATTTTTTAGTTATTTTTAATAGATTCTCTCACTCTCATCAGTAGTTTATGTATGATACAGGTTGCCATGGTAAATATGAATGTTTATTAACATTGTAAACATTAATCTAAAACATCAGAACCTGGTAACTGAGATGTTAACACTGCTTCGGAGATTTTCCTGCTATGGGGTTACAAATGTGAAAAGCAACATGTCTTGGGAAGGAGGTCCTATAGTGATGGTACAGGAGCCCAAGGGCACAGAAATGTAGGATATTTGGACTGTGAAGACAATAGGAGGTCAGACATAAGCTGCGGAAAATTAATACTAGAGATGAAATGGAACCAAAGTTCAAGATTTAAACTCCTTCTTTACATTTCTGGACCACTTGCAGTCAGTCCTTTGCATCAGAGGATGAGCAATTGGTTCAACTGAAGGCAAAACAAAAAAAGAGTGTGAAGAGAGGTGGTCAGCTTCAAAGCAGGGTGGGGCAAGTTTCGTCTATGACCTTACATCCAATTTGCTGTGCTAAACAAGTAATTTTAGGCAGATTTTTGCAAACTCCCAGTTACCCAAATTTCCTTGAGCTCAATGGGAATTACCTGCTGAAAAGTTCTTGCAAATTCACCTTTCTAGACGTATCTTCTCTCTAAAACTCATGTCTTTCACCCTCTGTTAGGCTGTCTGTGAAATGAGCCTGATGCTGCTTGTTTTCTTGGGAGGTGAAGATGCAGAAGTACTTTGGATAGGTAGTATCCTGTGATTCCTGATAAATTTCTTCTGTTCATCCACGAAGTCCCCGGTATTATGTCAGTGTTAATTTTTCACTGTGGATTCACTTTTGGAGCAGAAAGTGATGAGGTTGGTTGTTGTCCTGCCCTGGGACGTTGACTTGTATTTGACGCTGTCACTGAAGAGTGATTTCAGGAGAAGCTCCATGATGAGAGGTACTGTCTTTCAGCCGATAATGTTAAATTGAGGTCACTTCTGTCAACGGCCCTCTTAACAATCACCTCTGCATCTTGTCAGACATTCCATTTCCCAGTGAAATTAATTCTAAAAGTCAAGGACTTTGTCTGAGATATTACAAAGCCTGTAATGGTGGCTCTGTTTGCCCTGTCTTCATTGCACTACTGGTATGTCACTTAGTATTTTTGTCAGGACTTATAATATAAAACTCAATTTTACTCCGTTCTATATCACAAAGCAGCATATGTCACGCTAACTCCGCTGAGCAGAGTAAGATTACTATGTGAAATCTTATATCATCTTGTGATATATACACACAAGATTACTCAGAAAATAACTTGTCATCACTGTAGACACTTCATGGTTGCTGGAAAAAAACGCTCCGTGCTGAAGGTGACGTGTATGAGTAGGCAGTGCTGGAACAGCTCTAGTCACCCTTTGCTAGAACACTGCTGCAGGCAGAATGACAGGAAACCAGGAAAGCTTCGTATTTTCACGGAAAACTTTCTCATCCCTTCTGCTTAAAGCACTGAAATTCCTTATATTAGAAGGAAACAGAACTCAGTAACTCCATTATTCTGTGAAAATAAAAGCACCCTCAGCTCCGTTTGACCTTGGGCACTATTGAGACTCCAAATGTGTCACACGTTGCCATACAGCACAACTTAGGGATTGTGGCATTAGATTGGACACTTTCCGATTGTTAATCGTATCATAGAATGGTTTGGGTTGGAAGGGATGTCCAAAGGTCATCTAGTCCAAGCCCCCTGCAGTGAGCAGGGACATCCTCAACCAGAGCAGGTTGCTCAGAGCCTTGTCGAGCCTCACCTTGAATATCTCCAGGGATGGGGCCTCAACTACCTCCCTGGGCAACCTGTTCTGGTGTTTCACTATCCTCATGGGAAAGAACTTGTTCCTAACATCCAATCTAAATCTGCCCTTCTCTAGTTTAAAACCATTGCCCCTCTTCCTATGACAACAGGCCTTTGTGAACAGTCCCTCTCCAGCCTTCCTGTAGGTCCTCTTCAGGTACTAGAAGATCACTGTTAGGTCTCCCCAGAGCTGAACAACCCCAGCTCCCTCAGCCTGTAATGCCCTGATTTGGATCACATTGGGGATTTTATTTATTTTATTTTTTTTTTAATACAGATAAACAGTTCAAATAGTTCAGTGTCTCTGGTTCTTTCAGCTGAGATATTAAAAAGCATAGTCCTCTCAGATTCTTTTTAGACTGAAATCTTAGAACCCGTTCCAGCTTGAGAAAGCTGGATTTGGGGGCATCTTTCTCCTTCATACTCTGTTCACTGTACTATGTGCTTTTCTCCTTGGTGTGTTTCAGTAGTGATTTCAGGTAAGAAAGCTTCCTTTCTACTGCTCTTAGGAAAAAGAAACACTTAGCTTTTGCCTGTTTGTAACCTATTGAAGTCTAACCTTCGTTATTCATGTCCTGTGCCTTTGCAGTGTCCCCCAAAAGCCCAAGTCTCTCAATGGGTTCCATGCATTCCCTGCTGAGATGGTTTTGCAGACTCACCCTTTAAGTGTTCGGTCTCACTGTGTATCTAGAACTAAAGTTCCTTTTGGCTATGTGACACTGATTGATTCTTGTCTTAAAACATTTCACAAAACCAGTAAGTTTCTTATGTTTCTGTGTAACATATTTGATGATAAGCAACATTTCACGTTCTTTTGTCAGTATACCAAAATTATGTCTTCAGTGACTTGGCTTCTAACAGACCCACATTCAGTTTTTCAAAAGGTTCTGATCTAGCTTTGTGTTAGCTGGTTTTGTTAATGGTTCCAGCAATATCTTACAACAGAGGAATGGTATAAGTAACCCAGTAGTGTGTTCTTTGTAGTCCACTAATCAATAAATGCACTTAAACTAAACTCCAAAAACGTTATTTATAGATATAGGCAAAGGTCACTCTCTCTGTCAAATTCCTCTCCCTGTCCTGTTTCTAAACAAAGAAATTATAAAGCAGCACGCAATTTGTTGAGTCTAGTGACAATGTTTATTTTTATTAATAAATTAGGCTGTGAGGGTTCCATTTTGGAAATGGAATGGAAAAATCTCAGTGAACAGAATTCCCTACCTGTTTAATAAAAATGGAGGTGTCTCCTAGCACATCATGCAACAACAACAAAAACTCTAGAAACATTATTGTGCTCACTGTCAGTATTTCCACGTGGAATTACTTCTTGATTGTAAAATGGCAGCAGAGTCTCTCAGCACTTTCACAGTAACCAAGCTGGGACCTAAATTGGTATTCTACCACTTCCCTTTAAATTCTAGCAATTATATAAAATAAATAGATAGACACCTTTTGGTATTTTTTCAAGCCCTGGATGTTGAATTATAATGTGGAACTTCCTAATTATATCCAATGCTGTCATGAAGGCTTCACTTGAAAGCAATTCACACATTACAGAGAAGGATATGGTTTAGTCAGCTTATTATTTCTTTCACTTAACTCGAGTCCTAATATGAAATTGCTTTAATAGCTTTATCGCTGTTTTAAATGTTTTATGGGCTTTCCTTCTCCACAAAAATTTTAGTCGTTGTATTTAAAGTAGGAATCTTTCCTTAATGAAATCAGGATTTATAAAAGCTGGCAGCCTTGTAGGGAGAATTCTGTGTTTATTCTGAGGACAGATACAGCATAGGCGAGAAGAACGTAGTGCTATTGCGAGATAGGCAGGGTCATTCAGGTGCATCAATTAAAGTCATTGCCACAACCCCTGGAAATGGCAGCACCGTGCCCTGTCCTGTGTGGTGCGTTGTGCAGGTGCTCTCAAACCATGTCCTGGCAAAGTCAACTGAGCCAGCCAGCTCTGCACTGAAGGGAAGGAGAAGATTGGAGGTTCCGCCTCAACATGAGGAGAAACTTCTTCACTATGAGGATGACAGAGCCTGGGCCAGGCTGCCCAGAGGGATGGTGGAATCTCCTGCTCTGGAGACTTTCCAACCCTGCCTGGATCTGTTCCTCTGCAAGCTGCCCTGAGTGATCCTGCTCTGGCAGGGGGGTTGGACTCGATGATCTTTAGGGATCCCTTCCAACTCCTCCCATTCTGTGATTGTACTAGCAAAGCTTTGGGGGCAGTAGCGTATGGCAAGGGCTAGTAAGAAGCTGCTGTAAGTTGCTGATGCCTGATGCATGCTTCCTTGCAACATGAATGTGAATCATGACCTGAACTTCCATTTCATTTGTTCAATGAGACTTCACTCTTAATTCGAAATAGAACAACTTCCAGCATTATGAATATGCTCATTTTTCTGTAACTTTGCAGGATGGGTTGTGGTACAGGCTGTCTACACCGGTGTAACATGAATGCAAAACACTTTTATCGTGAGCTAATGACACAGAACGCTTCTGCCTTATTTTAAATTGCTGAAAATTATGCAGAGCTATGGATTTTGGGGCTTTGGGATCTTTCCACAGTAAGTAAAGGGATTTGTGCGAACTCTGTGATAACTAACATGTAAAAAACCTAATCATTACACGGTACATACACAGTCTGCTTTTCTATAGCAGACATAATTTTGTTTGGGTTTAAGGTAGCATTTACAACTAATTATTATCGTGCTCTTTGAAATGTTAACTTCTGCACAAGAACCGTCTACCTGCTTTGACAATTTTGGTTTGGCTTAAAAGGGCAGTACTGAACCAGTATTTGAATCTGTGCTGGAGTAGATGTTGATGAAATGTGGGTAGACCTGCTCTGCAGAAGGTGGGTAAAGGGATAGATCCACTCTTCAGCTCGAGGTGAGCACACCTGATGCAGTGCATCAGGCTAGTAAATGTGCAATGAGGTGCAAAATCAGCCAGCGTAGCTCCAGCCATGACTGGCGTGGTTTGAGGTGACCCAAAGATCACCTTTGCCCTGAAGAAATGAGGACTCACACATTCTGACTTCTTGGCTCTGATGCAAGGGGAGTAACTTCCAGCCAAGAGATGGCAACGTGCAGCTTCAGGGCAGTGACACCGCCTAAGGCAGCGTTAGGGCAGTCACTGCCTCAGACAGCTGCTAAAAATCTAGTTTATATTTGTTACTTTTGTACCATAAAAATATAGATATAAATTCTCAGAAACTCATAGAAGCAGATGCAGACTCCGCAGGTGTAAGCCAGATTTGCTGTTAACGCAGGAATGTCATAATATTCGTGCAGGATACTTCAAAATATCATTCATTGAGCCCGTGCAAGCCACAGAGGGCTTTGGGGTGAAGAAAGGGTACTATATTACAAAAATTACTAAGCCCCACTGTCTGAATCAACTCAGGTACTGGAAAGAATAAATGTCATGGAAAGTCAATAAGACTTGGCTCCTGGGTAACCTATGTTATTTTAAATGTCATGCTTTGTGCTAAATAGCGACTCATTTTGTACATGTTACTGAATCTTCTTGGGAAGTGATCTGGATTGAACTAATGCCTGTGAGCAGAGCAGTCACTCCCTGGCCAGCCAGTTCTGATTTGTTGATTCTTTAAGTATCTGTACCTTTGCAAGTGGTCTAAGAGAAGAAATGGCTCATAAATAAAAGGTGACCCAGATGCCTAGTAAATATCGATGACAAAGAAACCAAAGGTGTCAAATGCCATATAAATTCTGAGACAGGAATGTTATGCACAGAGCCAGACACACTTGCAGCTCTTAAGTGTAATTCAGGTCTGAAAGAGGGTACAATTTTTCAGGAAATATTTCACTGAGGTTGTATTTATGCTAAAAGAAACATCTTTAATTCATTGGGCTGAATAGTGTAGTGTTTTCCAATTTTTCCTCTTTAAACTCTGTTTAAGTGTCCTCAAAGTAACACAGATAGTTTTGATGATGTTAACTTTGAATTCTAGCTTGTTTTCTAGAGGAAGGTTGTTTTTCTAGTTCTGTCAGAACAAAAGGCATCAGATTGTGTCTGTGCTGGTCTCTTCTTCCTGTTAATCCTGTACTCAGTGCAATCAATGTCTCAGTCTAAACACACAGTGAAAGCGGTAGGAGTTATTCTATTGATTAATAAGAGTTGGACTCATCAAAGAAAAATCATCCTCTGAGATGAAAATCTGGTATCCAATTTCCTTTCTGCAATTTTAAGTATCTTCCCTGACTTTCTTTCTGTGAATGTGAGAGAGCTTTTAGAGAATCATCTTTAAGTCTACAACAGGCGTTGAAGCAGCAGAAACGTTTAGTCTTGTTTTTGTTCTAAGCAGCTACATGCTTGGTTATACTATTCTCCTGTATGACACCACAGAAAAGAGCTGGCAGTTCATAACTCTGTTCTGAAAGCTGTGTACTTTGGCTGTAAATAACATTCCATGTGGAAAATTGGCACAGCAGGTGTCAGCTCAAGATACTCAGAATTCTTCCTCTCTCCGCTACCGAATCAGGCACAGGAAAGGCAGTAAGGCTTTTGTGGTTTCCCGTTCCACTCTGCTGTTTTTCATTCTCACTATTCTTGTTTTATCTGACATCCAGCCTTCCACAAGTTTCTTAAATGAATGAGGTTCTTAAAAAATGCAAGGAGGTGGACTGTGGGAATCGCAGGCTTGGTAGTGTCACTTCAGTCCCTGAAGAGATTATGGAGCAATTTGTTGGAAGCTACTTCCCAGACATTTGAAGAGCAAGAAGAGAAGAGCACAGATTTACCAGGACAAATCATGCCAGACCAATTCATTACCTTCTAGAATAAAATGAGTGCTCTGTGGTTGAAAGAATAGCAATGGATTTTGTTTATCTCTACAGGGCTTCCCATATTGTGTGTATAGCTAAACTGGTGAGACATGGAGCAGGTAGTGGATGAAAAATTGAACTGTTGGCTGAAAGAGGAGTGATCAATGGCTTGGAATAAAACTGGTAGGCAACTGTAAGTGATCTTCCTCAGTCATCAGTACCAGGGCTGATACTGTTGAACAACTTCATCAGCTTGAAGGGGCAACATGAACTTGCTGAGGGTGAATGAGTGACACCAAATTGTGTGTGTGGGAGAGGAGCAGTTAGTTGATCTGCTGGATTGGAGCACACCTTCCATACAGACAGACCTCAACAAGTGGGAGGAGTGGGCTGGTAGAAGCCTCATATTGTTCACGATGCAAACGCACTGTTCTGCCAAGACATATTAGTACAGGCTGGGGGCCAACTGGCTAGAAAGCAGCTCTGCACAAAGTCCTGGGGGGGTCCTGGTGGACTATGAGGTGATCATGAGTCAGCAGGAACAGTCTCAGAGCCATGGAAGCCAACTGCATGCCGGGTTGCCTTGGCAAGACTGTAGCCAGCAGGTCAAGTGGTTATTCCCTTCTATTTATTACTTACAAGATCCTATGGAGAGAAGTGTGTGTAGTTTTGACCTCCTGTGCAAGGGAGAGATGAATAAACTGGAGCAAGTCCAGCAGAGAGTGAGTAAGATGGTTAGCGAGCTGCAGCACAGGAAAATTAAGGAAAGTAAAGACACTGCAAGGAAAAGTTGAGAATGCTGTGCTTGTTTACACAGGACAAGTTAACGCTAAGGGAGGATCCGATTGCAGGCTTCCACTGCCTGGAGCAGGGATTTAGAGAGGATGGAACCAGAACTGCACAGCAGAAGAACAAGATGTAGTGGATACAAGTTGCTACGTAAAAAATTCAAAGACATTGGGAAGATTTCTTGGATATAAGGTAGTTTTATTTCACAAGGAAGGTGCTTAAGTACTGGCACAGGTTGCCCAGAGAGATTGTGGTCTCCATCCTTGCAGATATTGTAACTTCCTAAGTCCCTGAGCAACCCAATTTCTCTTTGGAACTCACCATGTTTTGAGGAGGAGGCTTGTTGATCTTCAGAGGTCTTTTCCAACCTAACTATTCGTAATTATCCCATTCCACAATAAGTTTTCACTTCTGGACATGATATCCTTCTCAAATGTAGGAGAGATGGGAAAGCAGCGTGAGGTTTGGAAGTTATTCTGTGCCCTTTCGCAGCAGATTTTTTTAGATTTTAGGTTGGTCCCTGAGTCAGCTCTCCTGGTTTCCATGGATGTATCGATCCCTAGAAGTACCATGGAGCTCAGTTAATGCCTGAAGAGCAGCATGGTCTAGCCTGTGGGACACAAGACTGAGCTGCCTTCTGGACCTGACCATGCTGCTGCCTTGATAAGGTACAAATCACTAGTTTGGTTTCTCCTCCCATTCTTTATCTATTCATCCTGCAAACTTTTTGGATCAAGAAGTGAATTTTTGCAAGTTGTTGAGCATACAGCAGCCAGGACCTTGTACTGCGTAGGGCTCTAAGTGCTATTTTTTTCATAAAACACCATCTGAGGTGAACAGTGTTGTAAAAATGCAAAGTGTTAAGGTGGAATTTCCCTCTGACTACATTTGTTGTGTAACACAGAGAAAATAAAAGTCCTCAATACTGTACTGCTCCCGATGAGAAAATTAAATAAAATGGTATTATATAATGGAAATGTTAGACTGCAGACAGGGATTGAATTAATCTGGAGGAGAGAGGCTGAAAAGCCTTGTTACAGTTAATGGGGCAAGGGGGAGGAGAATAATCTGTATCTGTTTATAAGACCCTGCTAGTCCTTTGACTCCCTTCTCCCGAAATAAAAATAAACCCACAGGGCTTTATCTGGGGCTGAAATCCTTACGTGACTTGGTGGAAGACTTTCAGTTGATGCTATAGTGTTAACTCCTGGAGGCTACTGTGACCTCTTGACTTCCAATCAATGTTGATGTAAAGTGCTCACCGGATTTATGAGCCAAAATTAAGAAAAATAACTGAGACAGACTGTTGCCATAGGCTCTTGAGACTCTCTTGTAGCCAGCTTTGCTGCCGCTAGCATTGTTTCTGGCAGGGCACCGTGTGGTGGGCGCAGCCTCCCCCCGGACAAAGCAGGCAGAGCACGTAAGGAGTGCTGAGCCGCGGCACTTTGGTGCCTTGGCCAGAGAAGTTGGAGGCCTCGGCCATTCAGCTGCACCTCACAGTGCTTGGCTGGAGCCCTCAGCAGACAGGCTCGGGATTTGAGCTTGTCCCCGTTCTGCCATGTTTTGCCCAGGTTTGTCCCCTCAGCCAGCGGGAATGAGCACAGAGCACCCTCGATTAGGGTATAAATGGGGTCCTGCCCGAGGTCCAGAGGAGCTGGTTCTTGGCAGAGCAGCCAGCCTGGCAGTTGGACCCTCCCCTTGGACACACTGCCTAAGGACACTTCCATGGATTAAGGGAGTTTCGTGGACTGAGCGAGCCTCGCCCCTGCCCTCCTCCCCCCCTCCCCCTTTGGGTGAGTGGTATCTCGGGCACTCTGGTGTGGGAGGTTTCCTTTTTTATGGGTGAGAGTTTGCCCAGTTTGGTTTGTCATTCCTTAAAGTCAGGAATTCGTTGTGTAGTAATTATTTCCCAACAGACATCCAAACCTGTATTTAGTCAAAAGGAGCGCTGGCAACTCTGCTTGCAATAAACCCAATTTTAGGATAGCGGCTGGTGTTGTTTTGTGGGTGCCTTCGTGATACAGTGCAGCTTCATTTATTTCCTTTTCCAAAATGGAAGGAAACGTCTGACCACGCTGTGTGCATGTGTGCCTTGCAGCTTCTTCGAAAGGCAGCTGGTATGTGTGTTGAAATGAAGAGTTCAGAGACCCAGTGAATAGTTCTAGTAGTATTGCCACCCAGGAAGCAATAGAAGAACAGCCACAGATCCCTTTTCAGTGGCACAAACTGGAATACAGGAGGTTCCACCTCAACACCAGGAAAAACTTCTTTCCTTTGAGGGTGACGGAGCCTGAACAGGCTGCCCAGAGGGATGGTGGAGTCTCCTGCTCTGGAGACTTTCCAACCCTGCCTGGATCTGTTCCTCTGCAAGCTGCCCTGGGTGATCCTGCTCTGGCAGGGGGGTTGGACTAGATGATCTGTAGAGATCCCTTCCAATCCCTCCCATTCTGTGATAAAGCTGCTCCACAGCCAGAGACAGCTCAACTTACTGGCGGAACAGCCTGGGTTACTACTTTCCTCTGAACTGTGTTCACTGATTTCCTTACCTTTCCCAAACTGAAAGTCTACATCTGAGACAGCTCAGGGTGGGGCTGAAAAATTTAAAAATATTTGTTCCTAGCAATTATTTGTCAGCATTCACCCTTTTCTTTAAAAAGAAAAAACATTCTTACCTATTGAGAGTATAAAGCTGTGATTTAAATGACTCTGGAGATGGTATTTCTTTAATAACTAGTCTTAGTTTATATGAACTTGTGCTTTGCTCAGTTGTGCTCTGATGGAACTACAATGAACATTTGACAGATGACTCAGAAAGCTTTGAATTTTATTTTGTTACTGCCCCTGCTTGTCTCATAATTCTTACGAAGTTCCCAGATGTGATCTACGAGTAACTTCTAATTATATGCTACTAGAAAGGTATTGCTGGTCTTGCAGATAAATCACAGGACTTGATGGCAGGAGATGTAGATTCTTTCAGCTTCATTACCTTTGTGGCCTCCAGCAAGTCACTGGATTTTGGAGTTTCACGGTACCTGTCTGCTTGAGTGGGTTCAGGAGCCTTGGCAGGTACAACAGAGACTCAATATATAGATTCGGTGAACTTTGATTGAACTGTTGTGTGAAAGATAATGATACGATTTTGTACGTCTCAGACCAAAATTGAGAGTTTACCCCGTAGCATGTTTCTGCTGAAAATGTTGCTGCTCGTAGTGGTGGTGTTCGAAAATTGGATTAAAGTGCTTGGAAGGAAGGGAAGATGGCAACGATGTGTGAGGTCTGTGAAGAGATGGGGCATAATGCAGCTTCTGCCTTTAGGTGGGAGCAACAATAGCTTTTTCTGGTTGTCAGTATTACAGCGTAGCTTCAGAAGAGGAACTGAAATCCTGCTGAAATTAATAGGCTATAATGTGAATACCTTCACTAAATACATAGTTGAGACGAGATCTCTTCCAGTAGCAAATTTTCTGACAGAAAATTCTTGACCTGTGATAATCCTGGGAAAATTGATCTACAGCTTAATCCTACACACAAAGCAGATTAATAGATGTGCTGAAGTAATCAGATGTCTTTATCAAAGACAACATCCCAATCAATTAAGGATATTTTGGTTGGTTCATTCTGTTGTAGATTATGGTGACTGCTGTGCACAGTGACACCTCAGAAAGAGCTCTGTAAAGAGAGACTAAGCATCATCTGTCATTTTTCCTTTTTTGTTGAAACATGTTGGTGATAGCAGCTTATTGTTACGTTGGCTGAAAAATATCTGTGTGCGTAGTTTGGTAAAATGTAGTTGGACTTCTGAGTAGCGTGGTTTTGTGAGATAAAGAGATAAAGCAAGCCAAGAATGATGAGTGGAACTGTACTGATCACAAACCATGTGCTGGAGTCACAAGTCCATTTAACTGCACTATAGGGAATTCTGATCCCTCAACACATTTTTTAGGGTTTTTTTTTTTTTAGTATGATGATTTTTAAAGAAGCCTTTAAAGTTTCTGTATCTTCAAGGATTTTGTAGTTTTCTTAAAAACTAATGGATTGACTTGTTGCATAGAAAAGGCTGAATGAATTTTTTTCCTTAAGTTTATGGTTCTGGTACCTTTATATGTCTGTCCTTCTAGTTCATTGAAATTTGTATTGGTAACAGTTGGATTTGAGAACAGATGCTAACCTTAGTGTCCTTCACGTGTTCATACTCTACAAGGATAAATGCTTATTCTGGGGTTTCACAAGTGGTCTAATTTATTTCACAAGACTCAAGATTTTGGATGTGTTCAGGGGTTTTTAAATTGATTCTAAAATAGTGCAATCCACTTAACTTCCCTGTGCAGTTGGATGTGAAGTGTGTTCTAAGCTCTGGCATGGAGTGGCAGAGCTGTGCACTATTTAAGTCAGCTGCTGTGTCTCACTCCTTGTGCTTGCTTGTGATTCCTGTATCTCCCTTTAATTGTTCAGTGAACTAATGGCAGGTGTTACTGGTGTTTGTCAAGTGTTTTGAAATCCACGTGTGAATGGTGCCGTGAAAGTGAAAAGCGGTTCTTCGGCAATGCCTGGGAAAAACAGGCGTTGATTTGAATGTGGCCCGTGAAGTTATCCCTGATCGTTCCCTTATTACTTGGCTTTATGAAAAAATAAATAAAACAATGGGGTATGACTGGGCTCATTAAAAACCTATTTTGTTATTAAGCATCCTATAAAGAACATACTGTATTATCAATTTCTGGCTTCAGCAGTTTTGGGAAACGGGAGTGTCAAAGTACGTGAAAGCCAATAGACTCCAATGGTATAGTCATTGATTTTCCTGCGACTATGGGAGTCAAAAATAGAAAAAGATATTGCAGTGATGTCCTGGGTAATTGACCATTGAAGTGATTCAGGAGTAGTCCTGTAGGCAAAGAAAGAGGTGCCCTTCTTGGGTGCCTGCTCCATAGTGATGAGTTTCATGCTTAGTCTTTTACGCTCGTTTCCGTTCTAGTAGAGCTCTGAGTACCTGATCTTGACTGGAGAGTGCTTGGCATCTTGCAGGATCAGGAATTGTGCCTGCTGAAGCTTGCTGCATTTAATTTAATTGTATCGTTTTATTCACTGTTACTCACTCCATCTATCCCAAGGGGAATATTGAGAAAGGAAAAGCGAAGGGGGAGTGTGCCAGTAAACTGTAATAGCAGAAAGAAGGAGCTAATTTTAAACTGCTTTGAAACACACTTTCTGTGAGCAGCGGTGTCCTCCCAAGTGGCAAAGAGTTTTACTGTGGAGAACTGCAATAAACTTAACTTTTCTTCCAATGGCATAACGTAGTGTGTTGGTCACACCTACTTACATGCACTGCCTAAAATGGGTTTTCTAACCTAGGGAAGTTGTCAAAACCCAAACCCCCAGAAATCCTTATTATGATCATAATTTATAGTGAGGGTCATACAGAAGGTTAATAAAAGACTTAATAGATATTTGAGTAAGAGGCAAATCAGCCAATAGAGTCCAGTAGGTTGCATATGATCATTGCCTTTGACTATGCATTAAATTTTCTAATGATACTGTCAGCTGTAATATCTATATCTTAGAACTATACCATCTTTATAACCTGTTATAGTCATTTAACCTTTATAAAATATCTATAAATGGAACCTTATTAGAAGCATAGACCATATTTTGTGACTTTAGTTTCCAGTCTGCAGAGTGCAGCTTATTGTGGAGATGGGTATTGTCTTCCCTGTATTCCCCCATCTGCCTGGATCTAAGAGGATTTTCTTTAGACTAGCATCCCCATGCTACTGTGGAATTGTGCAGATGTGTTTAGTTACACCCACAGATACTATGAATGGCCTCCAAAAGATCGGGGTCAGCAAATGCCCCAATGTCACCTGTCCCAAAAGAAGCACGTGCAGCCCTGACGTGAAGGGCTCCCGTCTCGCACTGTATGAAATGGAGAGTTAAGCCTCTGTGTGATATACATGAAGCAGTGTTCCTCCTCTTCCTCCTGTGCCGTGACATCCTACCACGTGGCAGAACCGGAGTGACCATGTGGGTGGAACAAGATCCAGGCTTAGTGACAGGTCATTTGGGGGATTCACTGTTAGCCCCCTTGGAAGTAGATCTCCCAGCTGTCAACACTCACTGCGCATTTCTTTGCACCATAGAGCAGCTGCAGTTTGGATGACCTAATTTGTCTTCAGAGGAAACTTAAACCCAAAGATCCACTGTGAATATGTACCGAATATACCCCAATCCCTAATGATGAGGACTGAAACCATGAGTTGCCCTCAAGACTTGACTTGTTTTCTCCCTCTTCCTTGGCCTGTGTTGATAATGAACAAACAATTCTGATGAATCATTTGTCCAGCTTGCTTGTAATGATAAAATAGAATGAAGAACAGATAATTTAAAATGATTTTTAAATTTGAAATTGAACATATGTTTTAAAAGTATATATATATTTAAAAAAAAAACCCACCACCTTTAAAATTTGACTATATACTAAGCCCTGACTTTAGTAAAAAATACTTTGCTATTTTTATGCATTGGAAGTTTATTATCTTGTTGTCAATATTTTCAATAGTCAAACCACTTCAGTCACTGAGTCAGTGTTTGAAACCATAGATTACTCAGACTGTAATACCAGGTTAGTTTTTTTTCTGCACAAAAACCTGCTCCCTTATTTTGGCCTTTTCAAATAGTTCAGTTCAAAAATTATTTGACTCCAGCTGAGAAACTGACTGCTGCTGGAAAAGCAGGAAAACTTGGTTTTCTCTCCCAAACTGTTGATAAGATAGGATGATCAGATCTACTACCTAAACACTTGGAGACAACAGCTACAAGAGACAATCAGATTAGTTTGCTAATATTAGATTAGTAAAGCCTTCTTTATCAATTAGAAAATTTTGAAAAGAAAATGTGAGTTGACAAACATTGTGAACTGAGGGTGTTTGTTTACCTCTCAAATAGCTTCAAATGCTGTGTTCTACATCAGGGGTGAATTTTTAGAATTTTTAATCTTAATTCAGTTTGACAGAAGCCGCAGAGAAGCAGATACTTAATAAACAAGGCAGATGCTATTCACAAGAGTCTGACTCTAAGATCCTGGAGAGTCAAAATAATTTTGTATTGCTTAAATAAGGTCTTAATTTATGTTTTGTCAGCAAAGAGAAAATAACAGTGTGTGCCAGCAATGAAAATTAACTAAGCAAAGAATACAGTCGCAGAACAAAAGTAATGATTATTTAAGGTTTTCTGGTTGGTAAATTCAGATTATCATTAAAATCTGTGACTATCAGCATAGCTACAATTTATCAGTAATCCAAGGACAGCAGCTTAACTTCCTTTTACTCTTCAGACAGTTTCAGTTCTCAAGGACAGAAATTTCTGTGGCAAGATGGGAAATAGCAGAAGGATTCTGTGGAAGGAGACTGCCGATAATGTTTTCAATAATTCCTTGGGGTAAAATGCTTACTCAGCAGCTAAAGCTGAATTGAAATGTTTTCCATCTATTGAAACGCCAACTTTCTCTGCAGGAAATCCCAGTCATTGCAGCATCTTGTTCAGTGATGTTCAGTTCAGTCAGAGCCTAACCTTTTGCTTTTTTTAGTTCCTTCTTCCTCCTGGTAACACTTTCTCTGTATTTTTTATCTCTAAGTAGATAGAAATAGACTGACCACCATGAGGAAATTGAGCCAACAAAAGCAGTTTACCTTTGGATATGAACTTAATGGAAAAGCAACAACAAAAGCCCTCAGAAAACCATTAATTTGGACTGAAAAGCCTGAGCTGTATTTTTAATTGTAACACTTTTAAATGCTGTGCTGTTACCTCAGGTTGTTTCTCAATGGAGTTAAGTGGGATGTGATGAATAAAATATTGATTGGTGGTTTCGGATGACAGATGCTTCTAAATCTGAACAAACATAACTAATATGAAATTCAAATTATGATCAAACAAAAAATGAATATGAATTTTGTATTTCCCAACTTTTAATAAGCACAGATGTCTTGCCAGTGGTTCAGGCTCTGTCAGGCATCACTGCATCAGTTTCCGTGGGCTCAGACATAAAGGTAGAGAGTTCTTTTTATGTATGTGCCTTGCATGCAGAATCAAACTGCTTGATATTCAGGCATAACTGATGTTGATTTTCTTGAATGGTGATCGTGGTCCCAATGTAAAATTTCTACTGTAAAATTTTTCTCCTCCTGCACTCTTGGGTGTATTTCAGCTTGTTGCATATTCATGCTAATTGCAGCTAATGAAGCTGGAATCCTCAGGCAGAGGTGCCTCCTAATCAGAATGTATTATTACTGCTGGATCCTTGGGCCATGGCCACAGTCACCAGAACATCTTTAGGCTGAGTTTGTTACTAAAGGAATGATAGAACATAGTTTTCTGACTTGTTGACCCAAGGAGCAAAAGACACTCAGGACATCACTTTGGGGAGGGAAGAACTATCATTTAAGTCCCTTGACTGACAAAAAAAATGTAAATCTGAAATTCAAAAACCTGAAATCTCAGCTGTCAGTAGGTACCATTGTGATGAGAATTGTGTCTCTGATTTTAAAACTGCTGAAAATAATTTGCTTTTATTCAGAGATTTGGAAGGAGAAGAGAAAGCTATAAATAGAACTATAAAGAAAGCCAGTCCTAGATGCAACCATCACATGGAAGAAGGAGTGTTGCTGGATGACCACTTCTGTGTCATCTGACTAATATCACGTGCTCCTCTTGGTCCACTGCTTTCCCCACAGCCACTGTAGTGAATCTACCTTTGTGACTTGTAGGGAGAGAGGAAGGAGTCAAGTACCACGCCTTGACTTTCCTCCACAGCCAGTCTCACAATAAGAAACTCCTTCCTTTAGGGCCAGCTGCTGAGCTAGAAGGAATATTTCTCCCTCTTGTCCTTTGCCATTTTTTATTTTTCTGCAGCTACATCTGTTCTATTTATCTAGACAACGATGTTTTTGCAGATGAATATACCATTCTGCTTTGAGCTTCCTCTGTCCTTCAAGCAGCATCGAGAAATTTGTTGGGAGTCATTTGTTGACACTAAATAATAACAGCGTGCTTTCCTAGGGAAATGATGCAGCCGGGTCTTGTTTCACCAACAGTAATGTTGAAATGGTCTGAATTGGAAGGGAAGTAGCTCTGTCAGAAGTACATTCCTGCACATTTTGGGAGAACAGGTTGGCTGGTGAAGGAGAGGTAACCTGGTAGTGCTGGAATACCTTTGATTCAAACATATTCAGGCATCGGTGTCAATTCAGCTTATTAGGTTTTCTTAATGCTAGTAATTATAGAAATACGTGTTTTAAATCAGGAGAACTCCTTACATGGTGGGTTATTTTGATTGGCTTCTTCCAGGAGATCGACCCATGTTGATCCTATCTTCTTAATCTTTGCAACTTTATCATTTGTCTGACTGAAATTCGAGAGCTATTCTTTGTGGGTTTTGGAGTTCTCTTTCCATTTGTACTGAACAGCCTGACTTAAACTCCAGATCACGAGGACTGTGATTTATGTAACTCAGTTTCCCAGCTTGTTTCCCTCTCCTTGTTGAAACACTGTGTGGTTTGTTCCATTACTGAAATCAGCTGCCCTTAGTAGTCAGGCTTTCAACAGGGATGCTCAGGGTCTCTGTGTGAATGAAAGGAAAAAATCCGAACTTCATACGCCGAAGCTGTAATTCAAAAGAAAAAAAAAAAAGCAGATACCTTTCAGGACATTTAATGAGGAGTAGTCATTAAATAGAGGAAAAATCAAAGCTTCCAACGCTTCTTCTATGTTGAGATAGATAAATTAGAATAATAAAAGCTTTAGTAATGAGGATCAATTAAATGAAGTCATATGCAGACTAAAAGTAACAGAACATTCACCACCACTCTACTAAGAGGGCACCTGATTTTAGTAGAATGTGCTTTCTTTCTATGCCATTAATTATATGTGGTTTTAATGGTTTGGATCTAGAATTTTTAGCATTTAGCAACTACACCTTACTTCTGTTGAGGTGGGTATTAATTATATAGTAGAGATCATCATTTCTGGTATTACTAGTTGATGACAGGACTTTGCTCAAATCGATCTGGAACAAACTTTGTACCTTATTATAAAGCAAAGAAGCAGATAGAAGCCATGTGATGTTTTAGAACAGCAGGCAATATAGAGGAGCAGATAGAAGCCATGTGATGTTTTAGAACAGCAGGCAATATAGAGGAGATAGGTGTGCGGCAAAAACTCTGAAACAGAAGTCCTCACTCTGCATGGAGCTACAACTCTTTGTTCAGAAAGTTCATAGTTTGCAGGTTCTTTTCTCTGGTGAGCTCTACTAGAAGTTTACTATCGTTATGCACTAGGAAGAGTTCAGTAGATTTTAACTGAAATTATTCCTGAAAATGTCCAGTGACTAATAGTAATCTGACAGATAGAGATTTTGTTTCTGCAGTTCTGTTTTTACCACTATGTCTTTAATCCTGTTTGTCCAGAATACGCACTCAAGTCTAGCCTTACAATTTCTGAGACACTGAATCTTTTCATTTCCCTAAATCCCTCTGTGACTAGATGGTGAATTCCTGCAACTCAATAATCTTGCACCATTTCCCTCACTGAAGCAACACAGTAAGAGGGAGACTTGAACTGAACTTGGTGCCTTTACACCGAGTTTCTTGGGAACCAGATGATCTTGTGGCTGACTCGCTTAATGTCTTGCAAAAGTTAATATACTATTTCATGAAACTAGTGGGACTAGGACATAATTCTGGTAGTTGTCTGGCTAATTTGATAATGCTGTCTGCAAGTAGTGGAAAATGCCATGGAAACAATTGTATTTCAGGTGCCTGCGTTGTTGTTTTCTTATTGCTCCATAGCTGTGTGTAGCTTCATAGAGATAGAAAGGTGTGCTTGCTGCTGCTCTCTCCTTTTATAGTTAAATTACTTTGTAAAGTTAAAATGGTGATACAAGGAAAGAAAAGCAATACAAATAGAACACAGTCTCTCAATATCCAGTAACAGATGTTTGGAAATAGGAAAAAAAACAACAGGGCAAATACTGAATAATCTCCCTGGTACCATTCAACCTTTCTGCAAATAGTAACAGGGACTTTCAGCCCTGGATGTTTCATCTGGTACCATGATGATTAAAAGCCTTTATGCCCCATTACCTCGCTCTAATATCTCTTTATACTTCTGGCTCCACAGCATCTCATGTGGAATTTATTTATGTTAAGAAGTGTTTCATTTTGTATGTTTTAGACCTGCTGCATGCTGAATTCATGAGCTACCTTCTCCCTACCAATTATTTCATGGGACTATTCTGTATTCCTCTTCAGTTATCCTTCATCCGAGCCCAAGAGTCTGACTAGCCTCTTCTCACACAGATGTTGGTCGTACTTCCAGTCATTATTCTTGCACATTTCCTACTTCTGGTTCTGCTACATCCTTTCTGAGCTGGGAAGATCAGTGCTCCAGATGGTGTTTAAAGTGTAGGCACACCATAAATATGTACAATAGTGAAAACTGTCTTTGCATCTGTTCTCGATTTCTTTCTTAAAAATGTGGCCATCCTGGGGGAAGGAGAATGTTTGAACACCTTGTCATGCCATTTACAAGGTCTTCACAGGGCAGGTCATCCAGGAAGACCAGACCTTATCCCTTTGATCTCTTCTAATACACCTTTTCTTGGTTTTACAAGAGTTTCAGAGCTCCCAAATGGCCAGATTCTCTTCACTGGATGTGACTGGCCCTGGAGCAGGTACTACTTTGGCCAGTACTTCCTTTAGCCCTTTCCCTTCTGAGCCTCACACACAGCTACTGCTGGCCACTTGCTTGGTGGAACTGCTGATCCCCATCGTAAGTATGCAAAGGTGCTTCTCAGCTTATACCAGTAGTCTCTCCTTCTCTGTTGCTTTCTTTATTTGGCTTCTCCTACTGCTTTCAGATGCACAGAGTGCCAGGTTCATCCTTCACAACCTTCTCCCCTTTCAGGATCTTCCACTTCATCATTATTTTACTTATATTATTTTTGCCCTTCTCGTCTTTTTTTTTTTTTTTTTTTTTTTTTTTCTCTTTTTTTTTTTTTTTTTTTTTTTTTTTTTTTTTTTTTTTTTTTTTTTAATCAATGGTGAAACACTTACTGGGATGGAGGATGGGAGAGGTGTGGCCCATTTTGTCAAGCAGCATGGCAAACTTGACAGAAAAGGTAATCTTAATTCATAAGAGCTTACTATGTAAATTAAAGGTAGTGGGGGGCCTGTGACAAGAGAATTGGAGCAGAGCAGTGAACTGTAAAATTTAGAAGTAGTCATAATGACACTACGGCCATGGGTCCAAGTCTAACCTGGAGACCCATAGTACTGAAATGTGGTGTGGAAGGAATAGTCCTCATGTTTATAACAGGCAGAATCAAACCTTTGATTCAGATACCCCTGAGCACTAAGGTAAGACAGTGTTAAAACTGAGATAACATTTTCTCGTGCCTCAGATCTGTGTTCAAGTGAAGACGTTAAAATAAAAGCTGCTGCAGCTGTAGTAATAAAAATACTAAATAAACCCACTAAATACACTGTAAAGTTAATAACAAGCACTCCTTATCATAGTCTTGTACACATGGGTTTATGCACAGGAAGTCTTTTGTAACCATGACATGATAAAAAGTTATTATTGGTAGATGATGCTTAAAAAAGCTACAAAATATTCCACTAGTAACAAACTTCTACCTAAGATACACTTCTCTCCTCATAATCTTAGACCTGTATGTACAACATGTAAGGGATTTTGAGAATAATAAATGAAAGTTGCTATAGAAATAATACAAGAGTGCTTAAGAATGACTTTTAAATGGTCCAGTGAAGTAGATACTGGAACAGCAATCTAAATTCTATCAGACAAGGTAATGGAGGGAAAAGAAGCTGGCAAGCAGAGTGACTGGAAAACTAAATGATAGTATAAGCCTAAAGCGTAGAGGAGGTTTGAAAAACTCTATGCAAATGAGCCAGCAAACTAATGTATACGTGGAGGACTGGAGATTAAAAGGAGTAAAAGGAATTATCTGGTTGAAAAGGGGTCAAGGAAGAGCTGAACCAAAGGTGTTCCTGAGCATTTTTGCTTGTCGTCCGTGCAGCTGAGGGCTAAATTCCCATTTCTGGTGTTTTGATTTAAAATAAGGCATATACACTTACAAAATACAGCTGGTAATGGTCATCTGGTGAACCTCTTGGCTCCAAACCAGAAAGAGCTGTGCCCCAACAATTCTTACAAAGCCTTGTTCGTACTGGTCCTTAAAAACTTGCTTGGAGATCTGCAGCCACCAGAGGCATTCCCTTCCAAGTGCTGGCAATTCACCTTAGGGAACTTTTCCTGATACTCCACCTTAATATTTCTTTCTGCACTTTGGACTTTTTACTTCTAGCCCTATCCTTAGCTGACAGGAATGAGATCTTGCTGCCATATTAGCCTGAATCTCAGGCTTCATTTTTCTGCTCCCACAGTCATCCCAAATGTCTGTGTGATCCCCTTGGGCTCTATTCTGGAGTGACCCCCTCCCCTCTGTAGACAGGGAACTCAGGTCAGTGCCAGGATGGTAGAGGTGCCATATTTCTGTCTAAAGTATTTTGCACAGAAATATTTGCGCATTGGATTTGCTACCGGTAGTTCCTGTTTTGGCTGATACCCTGTGTATCAAGCAACCAATCACAAATGTATGGATCCTCCACATTAAGCCTGGAAGAAAATCCAGTTATCTGAGAAATAAGTAATAAAAATTGCAGAGAGGCATTTTCATTCTCAAGATGGAACAATGACTGAGAAAGTTGTTCTCAGTGCTTTTCTAGAACCAGAGAAGTTTTCACAGCTTGCTTTCTTTTCTCTTTCTTTTCTCTGAAAAGAAAGCTTAGCACCACAGTCCAGCCACTAGGCAAGGTATCCTGAGGGAATCAGTGTGTCCCATCACAGGGGAATCTTTGGAAGGGTGGGTGTGTTTTATAGATTTGGTGTGTATTGATGGCCTGGCTGCTGTTGAATACAGTAAACCAACAGATTCTGTGTTGAAATCTTGTTAAATGTCTCCTCCGGTGTGGTTCCTGGAGGATTTGGAAGGAAGGGCGTTCAGGCAACGTGGCAGATGAATGCCTTTTCTGGACTGGTCAGTGCTACAGCTGTCCTGGGTCTCTAACCAAGCCTAAGCTTCTCAACACATATGATGTTTGAACAATTAACTCCACTGACTTCAAAAAGGATAAGAATTTGATGTGATTTGCTCTGGTTTTAGCCAGTTGGATAGTGCCACACGTTCTTTAGATTAGCTTAGCCAATCCACAGAGCTAGTAAATGTTAAACACTTCTATTCATCATGCAGCAGTGCCACTTCCAGGCTCTCGGCATCCCGATCTGTAGCCAGAAGTGCAGGTGTGCAAATGAGGAATGTTCTGGCTTTAAAAGCCAAACCATTCTGCCTCTCACACCTGCACGGGTTTGGAAAATAAATAGAGCCAACAAAAGCTCTTCTGAAATATTGTTGTCCAAGGATTCCCTAGCCAAGCGCTTGCAAGACACACGTGAAAGAAGCAGATGCTATTTTGAGAAGTGAAAAGCCTGCATTCTGCACAGAACTTGATGGGATCTACTCCTACTCATCAGCTTGTAGGAGGTATTTGATTACCTGCAGAGTCTGGCACTGGCTCAGCAGACTAGGATATGATTATCAAAAAAGCCTCATCTTGCTCCCTCTGAAGTCAATGACCGTGTGTTCTCATCTTCTCGTCATTAGTGGCTCATCTCTTGGCAATATTTCATTAGGTTGTAGTCCACATACATGAGCTTCCAATTAAAATCTTTGCAAAAATTTCCTTTTTTTTTTTTGTTTTGTTTAAGGGAGACACTTAAACATTTCTACCTGCCTAGGCATTATTTCTTATGTTCTTGTAGATTCGTTTTTTCTGTTTTTTAACGCTCAAAATTACAGGGTCACCCACAGGAGGTAGTGGCATGTCACTCTGCTAATTTCAGGAAAGTTATAAATGCATAGTTGACAATCTGCATGGCCAAATGGGGCAAAATGCAGAATCTGGTATTAATACATCTCAGTTGTTGCAAGAAAACCTCCTTTGAACACTGCTTTTTGCACTATATTTTGAAAGATTGTTAGCTCAGAATGAAATAGGAATTTGGTAAAGCGGAGATAAGAAGATCAGAAGTGGCATGGAACATTCAGCAGCAATAAACCATTTATGAAGAGAAGGCAGATCCTGATTTGCCCTTGCAGGGAGATCCCAGAAGGAACAAAGCCAGTGTGTGTGTGTGAATTTCTTCCCAGGGTCCAGTGAGACAAGCGATTCTGGCCGGGATTAGACAGCTCACATTGGGCCATCCTGACTATGGGAAATACTACTATGAAGTCAGTCCTTCTCCTTTGAAATGCTAATGCTTAGTGAATGCAATGGACACGAAGTAGGGATTTTCTCTATGTTTAACCCTTTGAAAAACTGTACAAAAATGTTTTGTTTCAAGGGGTGCAAAGGAAGATTCCTAGTGAAATCAGTTGGATCCAGTTCCATGACTTAAATATGTGCTCAAGGTCTCTGCAGATTTGTGAGCCTTGGCAGAGGACCTGCCTTTATTGGTTATTTTTCTGTCGTTGCAAAGTCAGGAATGTATCCAACCTATTTTCCATAATTTATAACCCAAGAGTGACAAGCACCCTATTCACAGTAATTCTCATATGCCTACAAATAACTACTAATACAACTTAGGTGGAAAACCTAGAAAATGAAGGTGCTTTGAAAATAAAGTGGTAGAAATAAACTAAGGATGAGAAAAAGTCTGCATCGAGCCCAGCTACAACTGAGTATCTTCACTAATATTTTTTTTGGCTGACAACAGAGACCTCGTGTGAAGACTTTTTTTTTTTTTTTTTCTCCCCAAAACAGAAGATTTGTGTCTTGTGAGGCAATTCTATACAGGCTAAAACTACAAAAGCACTGCCGGAAAATTGCAGGAACAATGATTTATTCCTGGATTGAACGCTGAACAAGGGAAAACACATAAACACTGCACTATAGCACAAAGGGTGATTATTTTTGCCACATGAAACAGTTTTAAAATTCATGGGAAAGAAAAAGTAATTTTTGACAGTATAGTGTAGGTGGTTTAGGTCTTATAAAAATAGCTATGGATGGTATGTTTGCTTTTCAAACTGCTATCTTTGCTCTACCATTCAGATATTTTTAATGGGTTTTCTTGAATAAGACTTGGAGTAGTTATGTTTATTGATGGATGAATTTATGTGATTACAGCAGACTAAAATTGCAGAATTTTTACAATAGCAGAAACAGACCTGCAGCCCCACTGTATTTTTCTTGAGCAAGTCATCTTGGGAGAAAAGATCTGATCATTCTATTTGATAGATTTTTTTTTTTTTCCCCAGTTGTATTTATTATTATTATTTATTTATGTATTTATTATTATTTATTATGCTTTTCTGGATGCTACATTCTGAATCATAAACTAAATTAGAATGTAGTACGGGAATTTAGCAAGAGATTTGCCACTAAAATATATACAGATAATTCTTTTTTTCTTTGTGATTTTTACAGGTTAGGTGATGCAAATTCAGGTTTCATATACTCTTTCATAAACTCTAAGTAGATTTGTTTTGTTAGGCATTTCCTGACATCCACCTTTCCCAGATTTCCCATTCCATCTTCTGTAAATCAGGGATACAAAACTAAAAAATCTTCGTTCAGGTCCTTTTTTTCCTCTTAAAAATTATTTCCCAAGTATCATTTCAAAACCAGAAGAAATCAGCTCCGGTCCTTTAATGTAATAACCACAAAAAAGCTTTTGCAAGTTTAGTCAGGCAGGAGAAGACAGTGAGGAAATCATGCTAGACCTTTCTGCCACAGCACTGCAAAAGAAAATTGAAATGTTGAAAAATCGTACTGACGTTAAGATGAAATTCTTAACTCTGCTTTGTCTTCCAATATCCTGAGTCTAGAGGTTTAATTTATTTTGTGTTTTCTGTCTTTCTTTGAAAACATGAAGACTAGTCCACTTCCTAAATGCCAACACGGAGATTTTTATGCAGTCTCCTGATTCCAACAGCTGGAGCTCCCAAGGAAAGTACTGTGAATCTATAAGTTTTCTATATTGTTCCTAGTTCCTATGTGTCATAGATACACATTTGCTCTTATTTATGTCACTTACAGTACTTATTCTCTGTTTCCAAGTGAATGATATAGCAGACATATGGAAAAACATACAGGTTTCCCAGACTTCTCTGGTTTTGATAATTCCAAAGAAAACTGCAACAGCCACTTGTGCCAGATTTCTAAAGGCAAATTCATTTTCTAAAGCATTCGAGCTCTTAGCTCCCATTAATCTTTGTAGAAGTTAGGAGCCGTAAGCACTGAAAATGCCAATCTGTATCTTTACAGATTTAGGCTCTTTCAAGATTCTGGATCCAAGGGAACTGCAGGGTAGGCTGCAACTGTTTGGGATTGGAGAGAAAATATTGCACAGGAAAGTCAAAAAGAGAGAGAAATGCTTTTCTCCTGGATATTTTTTCATCCTGTGTGTTTGTAAGAGGTACTGATAACGGAATTTATAGAGGGCTGATCAAACCAGTTTGATATATATGCACCAGTTTGTTTTTTTCAAGCTAATTGGGTCATCCTGTATTCATAAGAGAACACTAAAAGGTACCTTGTCTTTGGGAAAAGGTAACCTGGCTTGGTGTATAAAGCAAGGCTTTAAGATGTTTTTGTTGTTGTACTAGCTCAGATGCAGTGCAAGAATGATCTAAAAGAAATCAATGTTTTAAATGTAGATATAAAATTGCTAAGGAAAGCCTTGGAAAGTGTGAAGTCCTTTGTATTTCTCCAGCTTGTGATTCCAACACCCTCCAGCCTTTTACGTCTCCAAAACATCTGCCTTTGGCTGTTCCCCTTTTCACGAACAGGAACTTGTAGGAGAGGAATTGCTGCCAAGTTGTATTTTGTGTTGCTATTACTTTAATTTTCACTAGTAGCCATATGGCTTTTTTTTTTTTTTTTTATAAATAGTCTTCTCCTAAAGGTGTGATATCTTCCCTGGCATCTGATAGTGTATTTTTTTCATGGTGCTACATTACTTTCCGTAACTTGCTGTTTTGAGGAAAGGGGAGGAAAGACTTTATCCATTCATCTAGGCCATGCAAATCTGTATTGCAAACAAACAAACTAAAAGCCATGAAAAAGAATAAGCTCAGAAAAAAAGTACTACCTAAACAAAATTCATGTACTGTCCTGTTATTTATTTAAAACATCTATTTCTGAAGGTTGTTACTTTGAGTAAATCTATTTCACAGATTGAAAATAGTGTGGTCTTCTCTTTAGTTCAGTATGTCTTCTATACAAAACTCTTCTCAGTTTTGTTGGTTTGGCTTTGAACCAACCACTGCTGTATCTGCAGAGCTCAGCCATGAGGCAACATTTAGCAAACTCCCTGGAAAACTTGGAGGAAAATCCTTCCCCGCCTCTTCAGATGGGCACACGAGACCACTCAGTACTCAGTCCCACACTAACTTAAGCTTGATTGCTTGTAATAGGAAGGATTTGTTCTCTTGGTCAAAACCTATTTACCATGAATTGGAGCCTACTCACATCTGCATTCCTTAGCAAGCTCCTTCCGTGAGGAGTTCAAGAGGATGGAGGTAGCTGTAACCGTGTCATACTGACTTCCCACTAAACATTTACTTGATAAGAAGGTCTCCTGTTTGAAACATGGAGCCTTCAGGGATCCTTTGCGACAAAGACAGAAAGACTGCTTTAGAATGGATTGGTTTTAGTTGAGCTTCGTATTTAGTTATTTATTCTGATACCATTTTCTCAGAAGTGCAACCATATGAGCAAAGTGATTAATAAAATTATACTGGTAAAATAGAAGTGGTTGGTAAGACATTAACAGCATTTTTTAAATAAAAGGAACTGCATAGCTGTGCCTATATGAAACTGAACGTAAACCTGAGAACTATGTACTTCACACCACACTTTACTTACCTAAATACTCAAATCTTTCCCAGCTTTCCATATTTTCTCAAATAAGCTCAATGAAGTTGGTTTTTTTTTTTATTCTCCCAAATGGAACAACTATTGAGAAAAGTGTTAATTCACCTAGATTTGTTGACTACAGAAAGATTTTTTTGTTGTTGTTGTAATTGTAGTAATACGAATAGAAATTATTTAGGACAGAAGCAGCATGAGTGCAAAGCTACTCTGTGAAAAAAAACCACAAATTCCCACAGTCTAGCTAGCCACATAAAAGAAAAAAGCTCTTCTTGTTCTATTGTGAGCTCTTAAGGTGTAGACAATTAATCCAACTCTCTCATGTTTCCAGAAGTCACCTCATTAATTGTTGGTGAGAAACGATCAAGGCTGAAGACAGATAATCTTACAATAGCCAGCACATTAGGTTTCACCAGGTGGTTTCTGTTTCAGACTAAGCCACTGCGTCAGGCTCTGTGGCATAACAAAGTTACACAGGTTAGTAAAATTTCTGTTTTGGTTTTTTGTTTGTTTGTTAGCTTTTGGTTTGTGGTGGTTTTGGGGTCTTTTTGTGATCGATGGAAGATAAAGCTTTAGGGGCTCAAGGCAGCTTGTATTTATTGTTAGTTTTGTAAGTGACAGCAATTTTACAACTTTTTTCTCCTTTATTTCGTGAGCTAGAACTAGAGAAAATTATAGTGCATATTTACCTACTCACCAGTAAAAATCCTGCAAGGTGTTGAGCTGTTCAGTTACTTTAAATGAATTAGATGAGAGCTGAAGATCCTCAAAGGAGGAGGTTTCTAGTCTACCTCAGTGACTCCTTTATATACTACTGGTTTATATAAATGTGGGTGGTGGTGTCAGTTTTTTCTGTGTACATACAGTTTGCTCGCTTGATACTGATCAAATTAGAAGCTCTTCACCTCTCCCTCAAATCATTTACAGCTCTTCCAATTTTTCCTCAGAGGTGTATGTCAGTTGGTGCACTCGTACCTGGGCACAGCCCTCCGCAATAATCAGAGATAATACACTGTACTGAAATCCTTTCTCTTCTATATTGTTCAAATTTGAATAGGATAATTGAACATGTACCTTGTAGCTTAGTCAGTCTTCCCTAGAACAAAGGCAGCTACTCACTTTTTCCGCTTCAGAACTTCCCACAGAAGTAGAGTTTTATTTTTCTAGTGACAAGTATAATTTCCTATTAATTACGCCGCCTTCTGTGGGCATCTGGGCTGGCTGCTGACAGCGATGTATTAGTGAATTAATGTGAACAAAACAATCTGACATCTGCTTGATTTTTTTATTCTCTCAAATGGAACAACTATTGAGAAAAGTGTTAAAGACACCTAGATTTGTTGACTACAGAAAGATTTTTTTGTTGTTGTTGTTGTAATAGTACTAGTACAAATAGAAATTATTTTGGACTCTTGAGAGGCTTCACAAAATAAAAGCGCTGCTGTTTGGCATAGTGGCATTATGTATAATAATTTGCATTTAACACAGAAGAAAGCATTTGTTTTTTGTTAATTGGGTAACAAGGCAATAAGGCTTTGCCATTTATTCATTTGATAGCTTAGAATGTGGTCAGAGTGAGTAATAAGACTGTTTTGGAGTCAGGCGTTTTGATAAGATAAGTGTGAGATCAAGTTGTTTTCATGCATGAGCATTTTGTCAACAGCCCCGCAGGTCACTGTGCTCTTAATGATGTTGTTAACGTAACCACAATGGAAATGGAAATTATTTTGTAGCTAATGGATAGAATAAGATATCCTAAAAGCATTTGATATATTAATTTAAATCAACCTTTAAAAGATGTAAACAATCTATCAGGAGTACGCTTAAAAGGGTAATTTTGTGATTTTTCTACCATATTGTGAATCTGGGGTCATCTTGTGTTATCAACCTAAGGTGGCTGTGAGTATGAAAGATATAAAAAAATTGTTACTAGTGCTTGTTGTATGCAAGAGCACTTCTTAGGTCCAGAAGCAAAAGGAATTTGGCATTGAGTTTTAGTTCCGGCTCAAGCAGGACTTGTGGCTTTCTGTAATCCTTCCAGTGTTTGATCAGAACTGAACTTGGTAAAAATAATGTGGGTTCATTGAAGCCTTTTTAATCTTAATCCAATCTGACAGTCAATAAAAATGTGAGTAGACTTTCTTAGTACGGCACTAATAATTCTGCTACTAACAGAAAGAAACTTGCCTTGGATTTACAACACACCAATTCTTTTCCAAGCTTTTTCTATTTCTCTTCTGGGACCAGAGGAGCTCAGAGGTATCTGATAGTAGGTTATTTGTCTTTTTGTTTGCCTGTGTGTTTTTGCTGAGCGAGAGCTTATAGGAGACATAAAAGGTGACAGAAATTTAGGGAAGCCTCTTTGGTTTAGGATCCTTAAACTCGGTATAATCTAGTTTTTTGAAACGCTTAAGAGGTTCCAGTTAAGCAAGCTTTGAAACTGGGAAAACCCTTCGCTTCTCAGAGTTGGTTTCTTACATTGGTTAGCTTGCCTGGGCTTTCTAGAAAAATTATACTCACTGGTCTTCCTTCCTTTATTAACACACTTGATGTTAACAAACCTCTAAGAACCAGTGGCAATTCTGTTCTCTTCTGTATGTGTTTCAGCTGGAATTGTCATTAACAGAGTAAGAAGTAATTAAATACTCTGGTGGTGCTTTGGACTAGAAGTATGTTATTTTGATTGGCCTTTGCGTAACCAAACATTTCTATGTAGCCCTTGTTTGTTCTTTTTGTACAGAACCTGCTCAGCGCAATTGGACCCTGAGCTGTGATGTGATCCCTTGAGTCTGGACAAAACAAACATACAGTTTAACCTCTTAGGTGATTTAGCTACAGGACTTTGAAGGACAATAGTGGGAGTTAGATAACAAAACGGAGTACAGGAACTGTTGCTACCATATCCCTCGTCTAGAGTTACACCATTTTATTATTGTGAATTGCTGATATATTAAATATGCATTATTTATAAGATTGGAAGACTGAGTAAATGGGTATTCATTTGGCTGATGTAAAAACTGCTCCCATAGCCTTGAAGAAGCTGCCAGGTAAAAAAGCCTTTCACTTAGTGGCAGAAGTCCCCTTTATCCTGAGAATATCTATTGCGACGACAGGAGATGGTGCAAATATTTCATAGCGTTGTCCAAACTTCTGTCTTGCTTATGATAATCTCTACAGGAGGAAAATAGAGAAGTTACCTTTGTTTCCATTTAATCCTTGACCTCTTAAGGGCTTGATACTCAGGGTTTCAATTAGTGACAAGCACAGTGGTAGGTTAAGTGATTCATCCCCGTGTGCTCAAATCTCACGATTCCTACAGAGAAGTAAGAATGACATCCATTTCTCTCTGCTTTCAGATAAGATTTTTAATTGACTTGCCTAGGAATAAAAGACCTGTGTAATTATTCTTTGTGAGTGAGAAGACAAAGTGGCTTTGTGTCTGTCTGTCTGTCAGACACTTTCTGGTTGTTTGTCCACCTCGGTCAACATCTCCTAAACCTGTAAGACAATTTCAGATAATTGGCAAACAGGGGAGGTCACAAAAATAAATGGCAAGTTTTGTGATTGGGCAGATAAAGAGGACTTTATTAGTGGCTTTGTTAGGTTCCTGTGAAGACACGTGGGAGAGAATTCGGACAGTGGGAAAAGATTCAAGCAGACCTTGCAGTTGAGTGTAAGATGCCAGGCTGGAGGAAAACAGGCCTCATTAGTTCTAGAACTACTACTTTTTTTTTTTCTTTTTCAGTCTCCTTATGGGAAGTGTCAGTTACTGACCGATATAAAGAGCTTGGCTCTTAGGACTGTGGCTGTTACCGTCTCTTCTGTCATCTGCTGCTCTCTGGGACCCCTACCTGTGGAACGCAGCGGTGAATGCACAATGGCTAAGCATGGCAAAGTCCAACTCTGTTCCTTCAGATGAAGTATTAGTGATAGTTTTAATCCGTTAGGGACTCAGGCTCTTCCACCTACTCTTTAAGTGTTTTAAGATATTCTGCAAATGTTGAGTAATCTTCACAATTCCATGGCAGATATGCTATCATGTCAGAATCAAAATGATTCACTTCTCAATAACGGACAAATCACCCTTGGTGTTGGTCAGTATGATTGTGGTCAATCCGGGTTTCCTTAACAATTCAGCACTGCATTTTTATGCTGTTCCCTTTTGTGCAGAGGTGCAAAAGCTGAAAGGTGACACACTCAACATGAGAGTGAGTGACTTTCCACTTGTGTGTCTTCTGCGAGGGCTTGAATCTCTGCCTCGTTTCTGTAGCCCCAAAGAACACGTCCAAACAGCAATGATTCAAACAAGCGTCCGACCACCACCCTGTCCCTAAGACCAGTTTTCAAGAGCCAAGGGCATTTTGTCTGGAAAACTAACTTTCTGCACACTAAACCCCAGATGTTTTTCCCTGGTTGTGTTTCAGAGGGATAAGATACTGCGAAGAAACCAACTTCATGCACAGATCACTCGTCTCACACTCCTGTTTCACTTCCTTTAGACAGCTCCCTATAACTTCGCCTAGCCCTTCTCAGCTTTCATCTCCAGAAATCAAGATTTAAAAAAAACAAACAAACAACAAAACCATGCTTTTTACACGAGATGTAAAGTGCTTCAGGAATTAGTTTAATACACAGATCCTGCTGCCTGCCTGAGTTCCTGCCGGCTGCCCGGGCTCCTGCTGGCAGGGTATTTGGGGCAGAATCTCTGAAACCGGCAGCTGGAGATTCCCAGAGAACGGGCAGTTTCTGCTGTTAATTCAGACGCCACAGTGGTGGAACAAGGGGGAAGGCTGCGCTTGAGACTGAAAGAGGACTTCATTGGGAGCTGCAGAAAAAAACACGTGGGATTATTTTTCTTTACCTTATTTTTATTCTTAACCTTCATTTATTCTGAAATGCAAGAGTCATCCTGAATTTGAAACTGCTTTATAGTTTGAGCCACTACAGAACTAAGAGGGCAGGTTACCATAGGTCTGCTAGCACTGAAGGTGTACACCTAATACCTAACCTATAGCTTGCTGAAAGTAGTTTTTACATGAATTTGGGATGAGCAGGTTATTTTAGGTCATTATGGTAGTCACCCCAGAGCTGTAATTGTATAGTTAAATCAGTGCATACTATTTTTTCTATTAATCTTCCTAGAAAAGCCTTTGTAATCCTAATTTTCTAGGCCATTAGGGTAAAGGCAGATTACAACTAAAGCTGGTTTACTAACTTCACTCACCTTGGTTGTGCCCAGCCCAGATCTCTTCAGTTAGGTGGCATCTAACCTGGCTGCCTATAGCTGGAGCCATTACTTCCCTCAGTAGTCTTTCAAGTGTGTTTTCTGACATTCAAGGCCTGAGCGACCTTATTTTACTGTGCAGTTAGATTCAGCATCAGGGTTGCTCCTGGACTACACAGTGGGTTGGACCAGGTATCCTCTGGAGGTCCCTGCCAGCCTCAATTACCCCGTGACTCTAACCAGCTGCTTCACAAGCCCCCATTGATAGTCACCGTTCGATAGCAGGGCAGGAAGAGCATCCTCAATCTTCCACCGCTTCACCTCGCTAGTTTGAGTTGTGCCACACCGCGCAGATTCGGTCATTGCGCCCTCTGGCTCAGACCACCCTGCCCCGAGCGTTGCCCGGTGCTTCTGTGGATCGGTCGCAAGTGACAAGTCACACATCCCCACCGTGGGCCATACTCGATTAACGGTTGGCTCTGGGCAGTGCTGGTGAGGAGCCTGCTGCCTGGCAGGTACAGCGGGGCACAAGGAAGGCCAGGCTGCCGTGTTCCACGGAAGCCCTTCTTGTCTTCACCCCAAGAATCGTTATTTTTGCACCTACTTCACTCGTTCCTGGCTTCCAGCTGCTGACAAACAGACAGACCCCTTCTGACTTTTTCACCGCAGCCCCTGGGTCTCGGCACCAGCCCGGAGCCATCCCCTGTGCCGGACGATACAGGGTTTGCGCGCTCGTCCCCGGCCACCCCCAAGGTACCGGTGAATTTTGCTCTGAGCGCTCTCTGAGAACCTTTCCTTGGAGCTCCGCGGGACGCTCCACCAGCGGCGGGCTCTGCCGAGGTCGGCACAGACCCGTCTCTGCCGCTGCTCGCCCGGGGCGCTGGCGGCTGTGCCCGTGCCTGTCCGTCCGTCCGTCCGTGTGTCCGTCCGTCCGTGCGTGCGCGGTCCC
>VWZK01001304.1:21654-139089 GCA_013396935.1 Baryphthengus martii | reverse complement strand
CGCGGTTCAATCGATTCACCTCGATTCAATCACCCCCGTGTAATCTTCTCCGCGCCGCGCTCTGCCTCCTCAAGCGCCGGGCAAAGAAAAAAAAAAACCCCAAACAAACTCAAAATCAAATAAACCCGCAGCCCCGGGGTTAAGGTGGATGCGAGCGGCGGGACCGGGTGAGCGGGGCGGCCCCGCGGAGCCTCCGCCACGGTGCGTGGAAGGGGCCGCGGTCGGTCGGGTTTCTCCCTCCTCCGCCCTGCACCTGCCCCTCCGCACGGGGCTTCGCCTCGGCGGGCCGGCTGCGCGTCCCGGGGCCGTGGGGAGGTCCCGGAAAGGTCCGGGAATAGCAGCAACTCTCCGAGGGTTGTTCCAGCCTCAATCGATGGATAAAAATCACGCACCGGGAGCAGTGTTATTGCACTAGAGCGTCAGCGTTCGCAACTTTTGACAGTTAAGGCAGCGTGCCTTGCCTTCAGTATGTAGTTCTCTCTTTTAGACAGCGGCTCTCACGCTGAGCGCTCGTAAACTGATTTTCAGTTTCAGGTAGTCTTCATTTCTTTTATGTATCGACCCAGTAATGATTGTGTGCTTGCACGGGTGGTTTCAGGGATTTGCTGCTTCTAATTTATGCGTCGCTGAAACGTTATATCATAACAGTGGACGTCATAGGTAAATATTACACAGCACCTTGCACTGTCTGTTTAACTTCATAGACAGGAAAACAGTCCTATGAAGGCTCAAGATCGACTTTCTCCTTGAGGATTTTAATGTTTCTGGAAAACTCTCGTGTGTTTTCATTACAGTTCAGCTAAGCTCCGACTCTGCTTGAACTTTGTGAATTTAGCGTCAAGTTTACTTAAACTTGGCTCGATTCAGAGAGCTTGTGTTGTACTTCTCATAAGTATGGGAATTATCACCCTTTCTCTAGGTTCTTAAGTCCTGATGTTTGGCTGTTTTGCTCGGGAGTCCTTCAGGCCGTGGAGTTGCTCAGGCTGGGCGGGTGAGGATGCAGTGATTCCCCTGAGCACGCTCAGTGCTTCTGTTAATACTTTTGGATAATCGGGTGTCAGAGTTGGAGTCAGCATCATAAAGCTTGACACTTTCAAGGGAAGTTTTTGGCTCGCTCGGGAAAAAAGCGTAAGATGATGGCCATTTTCTGTGGAGAGAAAATGTTGCAAATCAGCAGCATCAGCTGTTGTGATTCTGTCTTTCCTCCATTTCTCTGCTGTTAGACTGCTGCTGTTTTTTGTGGACAGTGCTTGCAGGCTGTTGACTACTTCCTTGAGGAATTCTGTGTTGAAAAGTTGGCATAAGTTCATTTTTTGGACAAAAAAAGGCAAGTAACAGCTTTCGTGCAAAGCGCTGTGCGCTCTAAAACGAATATAGTAAAACCTTGCTAATCCACGTTTATGACTAGTGGTCTCTCCTCGCCTCTGCAAAGATTTAATAACAGATGCTGCAGTGAGGGCTTGTATTGCTAAAACGATATTATTTTTTCCAGAGCGTGCTACAGTTCACTTACTAGACTACTACCAAGTAGTCTCTTCAAAAGCAAAGATAGATGGCAGCTGTCAGAATAAATGAGAGTGGTTATAGTCTTTCTGCAACTTAGTTCTTTTTTTTTTTTGGTTTGCGTAGTTCCTACCTGCTAATGCAGTCCTGCAGGATGCTACTCTCATCGTGACTGCTTGCGGACGTTCTCTACGGTGTTTACACATAAAATGAAAACAAAAACATCATAAAAAATACTTCTGCAGAGTCGCTTAAAAAGTGTGTTGCTTACTGTGCCTACCGTCAGGTGATGACCGTCAAGCAAGACAGGATTTGAAGGAGTCACCTGATAATGCAGGACTCTTTGCTCCCTTAACCCAAATGAGAGCAGCCAGGCTTTTTGCACTAGGATGTTTTTTTTACAATGTGACTGTCAGTGGGGTTTTTTCACCTCCTTTTTTTTTTGGTTAACGTTGTTTTATTGAATTCTTAGAGTCGTAAAGCTGATTTTAACGAAGGCGTGCAGAGAGAAATGGTTTGTAAGGGTAGTCCGTAGAATCTTTTTTGGTGAGAAGTGAAAGAAATACGTTAAGCCTGATGGAAGCAGCGTAGGCTTGAAGGTTTTGGACAGAATTTTACTGCCTAGATGTGTGTGAAATTAAAACAATTGAAAATAAGTACCTCCTCCAAAAGATATTTAAGGTGGTCTTGAATGTTTGTTTGTTGACCTCGATATTTATTTATTTGCTTGTTTGCTTGTTTCTTTATTTTGCTCTGGATTGAATATTTGGAGGTAGGAACACTAAGATCCAGCGCTCCTCAAACCTGACACTTTACGCTGCCTTCTGAAATCCATGTGCAGCGTTGCCCTGCCTCAGAAGCGCAGGCTGAGCCGCGAAGCCCTGGTCTGTCCCAGGAGCCTTGCAGTCAAGGGGAGGACTGTCTTTCCTAACAGTGGGGATTTGAATCAGGCCCTGGGAACCTCAGGAGGCGCTCAGCGATCTTAAAGTGTCACCAGGCGCATTTGGCACCTCATCGAAGGTACTCAGCACTTTGTAAACCAAGGAGCTAAACTTGTTCCTTTACCCTTTACAGCTGCATAGCTGGAAATTTGACAGTGATGAGCTCCAGATGACTGTATATCCTCTTAAACACCTCACCTAGTAAAATAAATGAAGAAGAAATATGCAATAGGATTATTTCTTTGTGCTCTGTGATGGAGAGACAAGTAAGTATCAAAGCTGACGGGGCAGCTGCTTCTCTGAGGGATATTCACCTGCATGAAGAGTTCATTGAAGGTGCCACCATGGAGTACTCGTATGTGTGGATCAAGGGCAAATAAATAGATGAGAAGGGGGCAGAGGTTAGCTTGATGTGCACATGGAGCTTTAAAAAAAATTATTTACATCTTGTAAGTCCTCCTGTGCCGCAGTAACGGGAGTATGTAATTTTTTTTGGTGGCGTGAGATGTCTTGAAAGAAACTGAGGAGGCTATAAATTAAATCGGTCCTCTCTCCTCCCCCTTCTTTTCTGTACTGCAGAAGTCTGACACGTACTTTGTTATCGTATCGCGATGCCGTTCAGTTTTGTGAATTAGGGAAGCGGTGGATTTGATAGCAGCAGAGGCTGTGGTTGCACTGATTGTAAAGTGAGCCTGGGTGACTGGGAGGATCACTCTACACACACTTCGGGAGAGAGCCATGCAGGGAGGAATGCAATTTGCGTCCTGTTTTGTGTCCTTATTACTTTTATTTTCTATTCTAGTAATTAATTATGAATTCCAGAAATGATAGGCCTGTCCCCAAACTTTTTTGACAGCGGGATGCGTGGTTCAAACCATCACTAGTGACACAAGTCTGGCAAAACTTGTAACATCAAGAGTATCTGGTGAGTGAATTCCTACGAGTAGTATTTCTGCTCCCTGTCCCCTATGCCCACAGAAATCTGTGGCTGCACTCTTGCTTTGAAACAAAGGCTCATGCAAGTGGAACTAATTTCCTTTCTAGTCTTTAAAAAATATCATAAACTGAAGGCGTGACAGGTGGGTGGTGCAGCGCAGCGCTGACTCCGGTAGGGACTAGTGATTGACATTCCTGTAACTGATAAATAACAGGGAGTTGTGCATCCAAGTGTGTACAGGTGGTGTGCTCACTGAGTAGCCTCGTGCTATGTTAAGCTGAATATGCGTGTTCCCAGATTCACTAAAATACACTCCCCTTTTATGGGTTGGGGAAAAACGGTCAATTCTTGACAACTTTAAAAAACTCTGCTTTTCCTTAGAAGAGATCTTACAGTCACCCCAGGAGCTTTTTTCGTGTTAGGTAAACAACTTCCTTTGCAAAACTCTGTTCCTTTTGACCCTCCTGGAGAATTGCCGTTGTGCATTAATACTAGCTGATTAAAAAAATAAATAAAAAGAAATCAAAACCAAAACAGAAATTGGGGGAGAATGAGACTTGTACACACGATTGATTGGGATTCCTGGGCTGCTCTTCGTGCTGCGTGCAGATTGCTGGAGTGCTGTGACCAAGAATTTGGCCGACTAGTTCCAAGTCTGCAGATTTATGGTGCCAATAGTTCCTCTTTTTTTTTGTTGTTGTCAAAATATTAAGTCCATGCAGTCAATTATTTGTTCAGTAAGCTGATACCATGATCCCTTATAAATATGTAGCTCATTGTTATGGAAAATCAACACAAATATACAGTTTTTTCCTGTCGTATTTAGCAGCACCTTATCAGAAAGGCAGGTTTGTTGTACAGAAATTTCTACACAAAAAAATTTAGCTGATGCAGAGTTTTCTGTATTTGATATACAGATAATTTATTTAATTAAAAAAAATATTACTCTTTGCAATACAGTTTCACCATATATGATTTATACAGCCCAGTGATAATGAAATGTATTCTTCTGGCAGATATTTTCTTTAATTGGTTTTCTGTTTTGTTCAGTTTGCAATAAATTTTGCTGAGGAGATCTATAAAAAGCATTGACTTCAATATTACTGTAGCCGTGTCTGTAACAGTAAATGTAATTATCTCTCCAAACTGGGCAGAAGTCCATTTGTGGTGAGGTTTTGGTGCCGTTTCTCTAGAGTAGCCAGACTACTTTTTTTGAAACTAAAGGAAGCGTGAGGTCAAAAATCCTGGTGGTTCAGACCTTTGATAAATGGTAGATATATTGCAAAGTGAAAGGCAGATTTCCCATAGGGATTTTTTTTTTTTCATTCCTTCAGATGGTAGCGTGATAAAAACCAAACAGAAAGCAAACCCTGTAATCATATTTGAGTAGAACAGCAGAATCTCATAGAGAAAGCAGAATGATTTTTGTCTGACTGAAGTAACTCGGGAATTTAACATATTTTTTTCCTTATTTTTTTTCATGATATAAAGTTTATGGCTTACTTCATTTATTTGCTTCTGCTTGCATCTCTCTTCCCTCTCTTCCCCCCCCCTACAGCTTGCTACCTTACAGTCACTGCTGATGTATTTATTACATGCGTGTGATAAAAGAAATCTGGCTCAATGCCAATCATTAAATATGTTTTTAGACTCTTGATAGGAGGTTCACCTGTCGCAGTGGGAACATAATGCATTCTTCCCAAGCTTGACAGTGTTAGGAATCTACTGATACAGATCTTTGGAGAAAAAAGCGAGGACATGTCTTTTGATTCTTTTAAAATTCAGTATACTAGTAGATTCATCTTGAAAGAACAGAAGAGGAAACCAGTGAGCTTTTCAGAAAAACAGTGATTGTTCTGCTAAAATGGGAACTTCTGAGGTGTGCACTGATTTATGAATTTAAAACATGAAACTGCCCAGATTACAGAAGTTTTTATGCCAAGCCCTTCGTATGTCCAAATAAAATATTTTCATAGAATCATTTAAGTTGGAAAAGACATTTAAGATTATTGAGTCCAACCATAAACTGAAAGCTGCCAAGTCCACCAACACTGCCAAGTCCATCCACCACGGATCTGTCAGCTGAGGCCAACGGATGTTAGCATAAGGAGAGATGATCTGCAGGACCGGACCATGCAAGTGAGATCCTTCTGGTGCCTGAAAGCAGGAATTCATTTGAAGCCAAAGCTGAAAGTGTAGGTCTAAAGTAGTCTGCCGTATATGACTGCTTCCTCTAGCTCAGGATGAGACCTGATGACCTGCAACATTCCTTCAGCATTTTTATTGTAGTCTCACATTCTTTACCAAACACACCCATCCTCACCCCCCTGCCCCAGTAATAATAATTTAAAACCCCAACAAATCACCAATGACAAAAAAGCTTTTGGAAGAAAGAACGGCCAGGATCTTTTGTTATGCCTGACTTCAGCCTGCAAGTCAAAGCTTTGACTTCTATGGTCGGAAGGAGGTGGAGATGGTCCCTACATTGATCTCTCCCTTGACAATCTTAACATCCGTACTTGAGAGAGCTTGGAGGAGTCGACTTCTGAAAGCAGGTATCTCTCCCTGCCTTTTGAAAAGGGCTTAGATGACAAACTTTGATAAAACACAGAATGTATTTAAAGTTATTCCTGACCCAAATATCTGGAATTTATTGCTGCTCCAGTTATTTCCTCCTTTCCTTCTTGTAGCATGGCTCTTAGAGTTTCACGTATGGATTAAGACTGTTGTGGTAGGTACTGCAGAACCCCAGTGCAAAAATACAGGTGCAGCTCTGAAGGTTTTATCGTTACCCTTCTACCTGCGTACATCCCCGAGAAGCAGAATTATATCCTGACAGAAATTGCACAAGGGTCTGAGTTTCAGTCCAAGGGCTGCTCCAGCAGCTGTTTAAGTATTTTTTTATCTAATGACTTGGAATATTTGTACATAAGCAGTCATCGGGGCAAGGCCTAAGATTTCCCCTCTGAGTTGAGAGTTGATGGATCCTCCTGGATTTTGTCAGCCCTAGGTGAGGCGGTTGCAGAACGAGGAGAGCTGCGGAGGTACTGCTCCCTTGCAGGGCTGAGAACGTCTGTGCTGCCCTTGGCCAAGGTGGGGATACTCGATACAGCCTCACCATCATGTGTGGCTGTGAGCTGTGAAGCAGGGCTATGGTGTTCACTGTGATACCTTGAGGAGTCAGAATCAGAGAGTGGTAGGAGTTGGAAGGGACCTCTAGAGATCATCCAGTCTGACCCCCCTGCCAGAGCAGGATCACCCAGGGCAGGCCACACAGGAACAGATCCCGGTGGGGTTTGAAGGTCTCCAGAGAAGGAGACTCCAGAGCCTCTCTGGGCAGCCTGGTCCAGGCTCTGTCACCCTCATAGGAAAGAAATTTCTCCTCATGTTGAGATGAAACTTCCTGTGTTGTAGCTTATACCTGTTATTCCTTGTCCCACTACTGGGCACCATGGAAAAGAGCCTGGCCCCTTCCACTTGATATCCACCCCTCAGATATTTCTAGACATGAATCAGATCCCCTCTCAGGCTTCTCCAGACTAAAGAGCCCCAGTTCTCTCATTCTCTCAGCCTGTTCTCGATAGGAGAGATGTTCCAGTCCCTTCATCATCCTCGTAGCCTCCGTTAGACTCTCTCCAGTACATCCCTGTCTTTCTTGAACTGAGGAGCCCAAAACTGGATCCAGTATTCCAGGTGTGATCTCCCCAGGGCAGAGTAGAGGGAGAGGAGAATCTCCCTAGACGTGCTGGGCGTAGTCTTCTTAATGCCCCTCAGGAGTCCATTGGCCTCTTGGCGAGAAGGGCCCATTGCTGTCCCATAGAGAACTTATTGTCCACTAGGACTCCAAGGTCTTTCTCCATGGAGCTGCTTTCCAGCGGGACAACCCCTGATCTGTACTGGTGCCTGGGGTTATTCCTCCCCAGATGCAGGACTCTACACTTGGCCATATTACGAACGGCTGTTGGGCCGTGGTGAAGCTGAACAGGCGCACCAGGGAACTTTGCCAGTCAGCTCACCGGCGTCCTCTGAAATAGCACTTGCATTACATTGGTGACTTTGTGCCTTAGATTCCTACCTGCAATGTGAGAATAACAGTACTTCCCGAGCTCTTAGGGTTGCTCTGGCTCTAAGTAAGCTGTGCACTTCCATATGAAAGTAACGGTTATCATCTGAAAGAGGCAGGACCATAGAAAATCCCATCTACGGTTTCTTTGTTCCTTTAGTCGTTTCACAGTCCAGTCAAGGAGTTAGAGAAGAAAAGGCTCTCACAGTTTGTACAAACTTCTCCACTTCTTCTGATGTTTGTTTAGATCAGGGCTCCTTTTAATGTGTAGTCCAGTTTAATTTAAATGCCTAGGCTCTGGCACTTCAAAGTCATTGAACAGCTTTAAGATTACGTGACTCAAAACATTTTTAGTGAAGTTTAACCCGTACTTAACATGGGATTGTCTGCCATTGTTTACAGATATCCTGAAGTAGCTGTGCTTCTTTCTCAGTGCTTGCACCTTTTCTACTCTTGTAGACTAGTAAATATTTATCTGGATAACACTTCTTTTGGCCTTTAAACTTTTCTTATGTTGTTCACTTTTGTTAGCTCTTTAATTGCACCATCTGGCTATGAGAGTACCTACCTATAGTAGTACCTCCCTGTAATAGTACCCACCTATAGTAGTACCTACCTACCCTGTATTTGACTGGGGAAATGTACATATAGAGATCATTATTCTTTTCAGGCTTCCCTATAATCTCTCTGATGTCCTTGTTGTCTGTGTTTTCTAAAAAGAAAACCAAAGAACAGTAAATAGCTCTGGTGTTTTTTTTTTAAAGGATAAGCCATAAACCCAATTAAATAATTTGGTCATTAGTGCAAAAGCTAATTTCTGTGGTTCCTATGCAGTAACATTTTTAAGAGTTTGTTCTAGTAGATGAAGTAGATGTATTTAATTTTTTTTTCCCCCCATTCACTTTACAAAATTTGTTTCTTTTGTGGTCTTTGGGAGCTCATCAGAGGTACAGTAAAACCACATGAAGTGTTATATTTGTAAACACCAGCTCCTGTGATCTGTTCTTATTCCTACTGAGCAGTCCGCCCGCGGTTACTGGCCAGAGTGTTCGGTTGTAGTGGCTGGTGATCTACACTCTGGGAAAACACCTTTTTTATCCCTCTTACTGTCTCTTCTTTGCTCCCCAATCTCAAAGTGCCACAGGCAAAGAGCAACCTTCCCCCACATGTGTGTGAGGAAGATACTGGGGCTCTCCTCTGAGCTGCTGGCATTTAGATGCTTCTGTAAGACCAATAAGTAATAATGATGATGACTGAGGACTGAGCTGTTCCACTTGTAAATTCCAGCAGTGCGTAGCCTGACATTCCTGACTGAGCTACAGTAAAGAACAGTCGCTTTTCTCAGCTACTGAGGAACAGCCTGTTTATGGTTGATGCATTCCCACGCTTGCCTCCACCAGCAACTGTCACTGCACCGCAGATGCCCAAGGAAATGGAGGAAAATGCTGGAATCACTCTTTGAGGCTCCATGGATGAGACATAAACACAGAAATGAACCAGAGAAGAACAACACAAGGCAGTGACAGGTGGAAGACTTCCTGGCGGCGTTGAGATGTCGTTGCCAATCGGTCACCTCCCCAAGGCACTAGGGACCCGTTGGGATGCGGTGCGCACACACACAGTGCTCCAACATTCGGCCTGGTACTGAGCTCATGAGGGCAACTCCAGTGAGATTTGTAGCAGCAAATGCCTGGAGATGCCTTGAGATCTTATAGTGGCCTCTAGTACCCGAAGGGGAGCTACAGCAAAGCTGAGGAGGGACTTTTTAAAAGGGCCTGTAGTGACAGGATGAGGGGTGATGGCTTTAGTCTGGGTGAGGGTAGATTTAGACTAGATATTAGGAAGAAATTCTTTACTCTCAGGGTGGTGAGACACTTGAACGGGTTGTCTGGAGAAGCTGTGGGTGCCCCCTCCCTGGAAGTGTTCAAGCCCAGGCTGGGCAGGGCCTTGAGCAACCTGGTCTAGTGGGAGGTGTCTCTGCCCATGGCAGAGATGATCTTTAAGGTCCCTTCCAACCTAAACTGTTCTATGATTCTATGCCCAGGGACCTTTAAGCACATGCGCTTGGGTGGCCCAGAAACACTAATGCTCTTTTGCCCGACTCCTCTCAACCTGCAGTGATCTCAGTGGGAGAGGAAGCCAAAATCGAACAATTTGGATCTGCTTTGTGTTTGTTTGTCCTTAACGGCCTCTAATCTCAATGGTTCTTAACTAAATAAACCCCAGTACCCTACAGCAGAACAAACTGGTATTAGCATACTACTGCCTGGAGTTCGCAACTGGTTTTTAGATTGATCCCACTGTGCTCTTTCTGAGCCCTTTATGGGGCCCTGTGGAGGCTGGGAAGGGTTCCCATGAGATTCAGCTGCTCCAGATTGGTTGCAGATATGGTCTGTGAACATCGTTCCTTCTGCCCGCTCTCATTTCGATCTTGTAAACCGCGGAGTTTAATTGATATGTACAGGACTTTGGAGGCTTGAGTATTGTGGCATTTCGTGTGGTTAGAGCAAAGAAGCCAGCAGGCGTATGAACTAAAAGCTTTCCTCTCCCGGACTCAGCTGCCCGCTCTCTGGCACTAGGACTTCACCAGAATTGCAACTTTGGGTTTAGAGGGCCCTTTCTGGTTTTCCTAATTTGTTTGGCTTTTCAGCAGTGGTTTCCTCTGTCTCCCTGCCTGTTCTCCCACCACAGAATGGCAAGCGTGTCAAAAGGTCTCAGCTGCCTTGAGAGCGTTCTTGAAACATGTTCTTTGCCGCAAGTGGGAAGTACAAACTGTAACAGAAACTGCGCAAAACATCGATGTTGGGAGTGCAGCAGCTTTGAACAGCCTATAGACGAGTGACAGGGAACTCCCTAGTTGCCTGTGGCTGTGCCGGTGCTGGGGGCAGAGAATTGGGAAGGTGTTACCATTGGTGGTTCTGAGCTTTTCTTTCCCTCTGGATGAGGGAGGCCAATACTGGCAGAGTCAGCTGAGACACGATCCTGTTCTTTTTGAGATTTCCCAACCTGATAGGAAAGACAAATATGAAAAAATCCGGTTACGTTTTCCTCTCTTGTATGAGAAATCTCACCATTCACTGAGGTGCTGCTGAGCACGTGCAGGAGGGAGGAGGATGGAGCAAAAATACCCATGTTTTTGGAGCAAGTAGCTTGCTCTTGATGTTTTAAATTTCTCTTGGGTCACAGATATTGTTATTATTAAACTCTGTGTAAAAGCCCTGTGAAAAAGAGAAACAAGAAAGTGTGGTGTTTATCAGCCGAACGGCATTTTTGTCGTTCCGTGAAACCCACTTTGTGATTCACTGATTAAACTGTTGGCTCCCACCAGCTTCTGCAAAGGAAGATGCAGAAGGATTGTATTCCCCTGCTTAAAGGCTGAATCGGGCACTGCTGCTTAAAAATTGATAGATGTAGCTCAGCGAAGACATTTTCGGTTCCTAATGAAATACATCTGTTCATCTTCATGCAGCATCTCTCAGGGGCTACTGTGCCGAGCGCTGAGGGCCACTAACAAGATCTCCTTTTCCTTCCTTCTTCCTCTTCCAGCTGCTTTAAAACAGATGTTTTTTTTATAAGGTGGGCTACGTTTAAGAGGGCTTTGAACCTTGCTATTCTTTTTAACAATCTCGTCACTCCTGGAGAACTCGGAGAGACAGCATTTTTAAAATTCATTTCCTAAGCACCTTGTGCCCTCCGTTCCGTTTCCTTATATAAAAAACTCTTGGGTTAGAGGTTGGTTGGTATCAGGCTCCCACATACAGTCAGTGTGAAGAGCTAGGTTGTTAGCTGGTAAATTAGCAATATAAAATATTTTTTTTTGGCTTTAGCTAACTGCAGAGAAGCCACTTCTGAAACTGGCACAAACTGGCACAATTTCAGAACTGGATGAAAGGCGAATTTCTTCGTCAGCGGGCCGACTCGGTTGGGCTTGGTCGATCTGCGAGCGCGCAGGAATGTTCGAGCTGCTTTTGTCTGCCCTACTGATGCAAGAGATGTTTTAGGAACACTGGAACTGCCTGGAAAGAAGACCCTCCACTTCCTGTTTGAATCAATGTCCATATTATTATGAGGGATTACATCTTGGCTCTAATGTCCGTGACTGCAAAGAGCCTGTTCCTGGAGATGGGAATGTGAGCCTAGAGAAGGATATAATCTTGATCTTGTTTGCAGAAACTGCCAGCAAGTCTGGTTATTGCCTTGCTGTATTTTGTGAAGTATAGTGAGGCTCCCTGAGGGAGCAGGACTCAATCCAGCCTGGTGTTTCACAGGGGTCGGTAGCTCAGAAGTCAAGCCCATTCAGATGAGAGCACTGAAATTCACATTTAGGCATAGACTGTGTGCCAGGAAAGAATATAAAGAGTTCATAGTCTTTGATCCACAGTCTGGTCTATATGGAGGGTTTTCACAAAGTATGCGAGCTTTTTATTTTTTGTGGCAACTAAATAGACTTGTATTTATTAACTGAACCTGACTGTCACCATCACCATCACTTGGTGAGAAACTCAGCTCCCCTTTAGGCAACTTTGGTGGCTGTCTTTTGTTTCTGTTACTTTTCTGTCTGCTTTTTTTGTGTGTGTCTCATTCCTCCTCTCTCCTCTCCTTTCTCTGTATGTCTCCTTTGTTATTCTCCCTTCATTTCCTTCTTTGTATTAAATCACCTTTCTCACCCCTGAGGGCTTAAACAGCATCATCTTCCCAGTTTCCTCTGGAAAAAAAAAAGATCTTCAAAGACGTGGTTAGTAATGACACAGACATGTCATTGGTTTGGGAGTTGCCATTCCAGTGAATATAGACGTTCACACTCGGTCACGTGTTGTCTGCAGACTCGGGCAGGTAGCGCGGCGTCGCTTCAGGAAATCTCACGTTCGTGGCAGTGTCTGTAGCCCTGGAGGGTTAAGCAGGAGTTTAAAAAAACCCACACTGTCCCCAGAATACATAATCTAAATTGAAACTGGCCTAAGAGCAGTGTATTTCACCTCACGTCCCCAGCCTAAAGCTGGGACCTCTTAAACTCCCCTAGGGTGAGTTTGGGGGACATGAAAAGAGATACGCTGCTGCTGTGTCAAACTTCTGGGCGAGTTTGATCGTAATTAGAAACAAAAGACTCAAAATCCCATTTCCAATCATCCAGTTCTGTAATCTGCCCATGCCATCTAATAAGAACTTGTATCCTACCCATCGCTGGAATGACTGTGCTGCTCATCCAGGTTTAATTGAAAAATAATCATCATCTATTCAGCGTAAGATTTAATGCATAAATGAGGCATTGTGAGCAAAATACAACTTCTGAAACGGCTGTTACTGTGGCTTTGATTGTTTGGATATGTTCAGGTGTTAGTGCCTGTCATTCTGCTACTTGTGTGATGTCATCCCAGTAGGTGGCTACGCCAAGTATGCCTCGTTATCACTTTTCACAACCTATAGGGAATGAATTCTTTTCCCTTTAAATGAAATCAAATATTTACAAAACTGTTGCGTATCGCAGGAATTTTCACGAATGCAGCTTCTTTTGAAAACAAAGGCAGGCCGAGGAAAGCAAAGGCAGCGGATGAGTGTGAAGCTGTCATAGGAGGACAACTCTGCGGCTCATCTAGGCAAGGTCTGGGGCCTCAGCTGAACGTTGGAAACGCAGGAGTCAAAAGTAGGCAAATGCTAAGGTCTTGGTTTCTGGCAGAGCTTGTTTCTCTAATGCGAGTGCACTTGCTGTGCAGTCACTACAGTTCATGGACTGAGAGAAGATGAACAGATTTCAAGTGCTTTTATCTAACATGAAATTGATACTGTCTTACGGGAATGACTTCTAAGAAGAACATCAGAATGTCTGTAGCTGGCTAGAGCCGTGGATATCTAGGGAAGAGCAGCAGACTCAGATGAATATTTTGTGATCCTTCACCAGACAGCTTTTCTGGCCAAGAGCAATTTGTGGCTCAGGGGTAACTAAAAAGCTTTTCAAGTACAAGGAACATGCCTTGTTTATAAGCTCGTCTTCCCTCTCACTTTCATGTTTATGTCCTTCAATGCAGCAGGCAGCCAAAATTGCCAGTACTGACTTTCTATTGATTACATCATCCTTTCCCCAAACCTAAATTAGTTCACATTTTGGGGTGTGTTCTAGAAGTACATCAGCAACGAAAAAAAGGGCTAAGGAGAATCTCAATCTTTAATTGGATCTGGAGAGAAGCATAGTTACCAAGGACGAGGAAAAGGCTGAGGTGTTAACACCACCTCCGCTTCGTTCCTTAATAGTAAGATGAGTTCTCTGGATAGCCAGCCCACTGAGCTGGGAGTTAGGGATGGGGAGCAGGAAGAAGCCCCCATAATCCAAATGGAAAGGGTTAGCCGCCTGCTACGCCACTTAGATGCACACAAGTGTTTGGGAATGGATGGGATCCACCCAAAGGTACTGACTGAGATGGCAGAAGTGCTCATCAAGCCACTTTCCATCATTTCTCAGCAGTCCTCACTAACTGCGAAGGTCCCAGTTGGCTGAAGGTTAGTAAATGTGATACCCGTCTACAAGAAGAGCCAGAAGGAGGATCTGGGAAATTAAAGGCCTATCAGCCTGACCTCGGTGTCAAGGAAAGTTACGGAGCAGATCAACTTGAGTGCCATCACATGGCACATACAGGGCAACCACATGATCAGGCCCAGCCAGCATGGGTCTATGAAAGGCAGGTCCTGCTTGACTAACCTGATCTTCTGTAACCAGGTGATGCGTTTAGTAGATGAGGGAGAGGCTGTGCATATTGTCTGCCTGGACTTTAGTAAAGCCTTTGACACTGTTTCCCACAGCATTCTCCTGGAGAAACTGGCTGCTCATGGTTTGGATGGGTGTGCACTTTACTGGGTGAAAAACGGGCTGGATGGCCAGGCCCAGAGAGTGGTGGTGAATGGGGTGAAATCCAGTTGGTGGCCAGTCACAAGTGGTGCTCCTCAGGGCTCAGTACTGGCACCAGTTCCATTTAATATCTTTATCAATGATCTTGAAAAGGGCTCGAGGGCACCCTCGGTAAATGTGCAGACAACACAAAGTTGTCTGAGTGTGTTGATCTGCTTGAAGGTAGGAAGGCTCTACAGGGGGATCTGGACAGACTGGATCGATGGCCAAAGCCAGCTGTATGAGGTTCAGCAAGGCCGAGTGGTGCTGGGGCCTGCACTTGAGTTACAAAACCCACCGGCAATGCTACAGGCTTGGGGAAGAGTGCCTGGAAAGCTGCCTGGTGCAAAATGACCTGGGGGTGCTGATCAACAGCCACCTGAATATGATCCAGGATTGTGCCCAGGTGGCCAAAAAGGCCAACAGCGTCCTGGCCTGGACCAGAAACAGTGTGGCCAGCAGGACTAGGGGAGTGATTGTTCCCCTGTACTGGGCACTGGTGAGGCCGCACCTGGAATACTGGGTTCAGTTTTGTGTCCCTCACTACGGGAAGGACACTGAGGGGCTGGAGTGTGTCCAGAGAAGGGCAGCAGAGCTGGTGAAGGGTTTAGAGAAAAAGTCTGATGAAGAGCAACTGAAGGAACTGGAGTTGTTTAGCTTGGAGGGAAGGAGTCTGAGGGGAGACCTTGCTCTCTAAACTACCTGAGAGGAGATTTGAGTGAGATGGGGGTTGGTCTCTTTTCCCAAGTAACAAGCGACAGAGGAAATGGCCTCAGGTTGTGCCAGGGAAGGTTTAGGTTGGACATTAGGAAAAATTTCTTCACAGAGAAGTGAGAAACAGGCTGCCCAGGGAAGCGGTGGAGTCGTCATCCCTGGAGGTATTTAAGACACATGTAGATGAGGAGCTTATGGACATGGTTTAGTGGTGGACTTAGCAGTGTTAGGTTTGTGATTGGACTCAATGGTCTTAAAGGTCTTCTCCAACCTAAATGATTGTATGAAATTTTGTGGGTCTGCAGCTACATTTTAGCATTTCAAAACCGTTTCTTACTATATTAATAGTGTTTAAAATCCAACAAATTATATAAAACAACAAGTAGATTTATCAACACATAATTTACAAAGTGCTTCTTTTCTTCTGTGAATTTCTCAGCAATTTGAAATTTTAAGGGGTGCTCTTTCTCTTGAGTGAATGTTATTTCTAGAAAGAAAGATGCAGGGCAGAAGAAGCATTTAGATTTTTTGTTTATATAGAATTTATTAAAGCATCTTTTTGGAAGAATTGGATGACGATACTATCATGTTGAAAAAAGCACTATGCTTTCCTTGGTTATTTAAAGTCGAATAAATATTCGTTTAATGGCCAATCCTCATCTGAGCAGGATTCATTTTAAATTCAAGCTGTTATTCTCTTGATACATAACCAGTACAGTATATGTTCTTATCAACAAGTGAGTCTCATTTTTAATTTATGAGGGTTTACCTGAGAGCCTTCAAATGTCTCTCACCCGTTCCAAGTGTTAAAAAAATGCCTTTGATGTCTCAGCGTTTGACTTGAAAACAGCTGATCTTCCGCTCTGCTGTATAATACACTTGTTTTGATACATACAAGAAATTCTGCTTGTTTGTTCCAAGTTTGCATGGCATAATTAAGCTAGGATTTTGTCCACTAAAAACTGATGATTCCGTTAAAGTGAAAATCAACCCTTTTCTCTTAAGTTACTTCAAGGCAAATGTTTAAATGGGCACGATCGAGTTTCTTAGACTTGAAGAAGTGCTGAAGGTGATTTTAAAAAAAAATCTTGCTCGTTCTTGTTTGTGAATAGTTCACGATTTAAAACCGAAGATTTCGACTTCTCCCGGACTGAAGGATATCAGTAAAAACCTTCAATTCTAGTGGGCTGTCTCCAGGCTTCGCGGGAACCCGCGATTAGATTTCTCAGCTAGAGTGAAGCAGCACCGTTTCGTTGACTTAAATTTCACCCAGGATGGAGGGATTCTTAGCTTTGATTTGCCTCACGGTGGAATATTCACCAGAATGGAAAAGAAGAGGTACAGTAGCCTACAAAATGGGTAAAAGTAAATAGAAACAGGGAGTATCACAAGAATTGCATTTAAAATGTTGAATTCCACGCTGTTCTTTCCTACTCTTTTTCCTCTTCATTTTTTTTTTCTTGGACTTATTGGTGAGTTTATCTAGAAAAAAGTAAGCAATTGGTTGGTTTTTGCTTTGCTTTGTCCTCTTAGTCTCTCTTTGTCATCTGCCTTCCTTTCTGTGGGTTCATTTATGGTTAATTTAATCTTTCCAGCTTCTCTTGGTTTGTTCAGCATCACTTGGGTCAACACCTTACATATGGAAGGCACATCAGGTGGTTTAGATCAGATCTAGTGCTGCAACCATGCTAGTCTCTGGATTGAATAAGAAGTCTTTAAACCCCAAAAGTGTTAGGAGGGGTCTCTCATCTCGTTGCTGGCAGCATGAGGCTCATCCTGATAGCAAACCAGGGCTAATTTTACTTCTAGTTTCGTAGTATACTCTGCTGCTTTTTGTAGTTTCTGAGGAATGGCCCGTGGTTTTAGTAGGTATCACTATGATGTCAACATGGGCAAAGAACCGTGGGGATTTTAGACTGGATCTGAGGAAGAAGTTCTTCAAGATGAGGGTGGTGAGACTCTGGAATCGATTGCCCAGAGAAGTTGTGGATGCCCCCTCTCTGGAGATGTTTAAGGCGAGGTTGGATGAGGCCTTGAACAACCTGGTCGAGTTGGGAGGTGTCTCTCCCATGGCGAGGAGGTTGGGTTAGATGTCTCTGAGGTCCCTTCCAACCTAAGACATTCTAGGATTCTGTGGTTTTGGTCTCCCTTGTTTTGGTTTTTTTTGGTGAAGGAACAGTAGTGCAGCAAAGCAGGTCTGTTCTATAATAAAAATAATTAAGGCATTATCATGTACAACTTAGGTAATGGTTTAAACAGTCAAGTTAAAGAGAAAATAATTAGGAGGCTAATTTGGATTCACCCTTCCCTGTTACCACACAAATGTTGACTTTAAAGTTCTGTTACTGCTTCATTTAGCTTGACTATTGCAATGACCTAACTCCTGGCACGTCAGGTTGCTCTTCTTCAAATATGTAGTAGGGTTTTTGTGTCGCTGGATCAGAACACGTGGCACTTGGGGCTTTTCTGGTACCATAGAATTAGAAGCAGAAAAGGTGACATTGACTTACACAAGGAAACAAACTTGCTCTGCTTTGGTCTCAGAGGTGTCATTGATTCTGTTTGCATTACATGGTTAAATATTTGTCTCTGGTCTCATTGAGGCTACCAAAAGATTGTGTTTATGTCACAAATATGACGTGTACTTGTTGATAGGGTAGTATAATGTCAGCGTGTCCTGGTGCCTATGTCACCATTTTGTGATGTGACAAATTGTCCCTAAGGATGGACTTTTGAAGAGACCTTAACGGGAGTTGGAAAACTGAAGAGGTTTAGACGGATTTTCTGTGTGTTGTATTTCGGAGCAATCCAAAGTTCAGAAAGCAGAGCTTGCAGCAATTTTTATCACTTTTCATTCTTAGAGGGTCTAATGTCACAAACTTTAGTCAGCCCAGACATGATGCTTCCTTCTCAGGCAAATCTATTGTCTCATCAGGCTTCAAGGCAGCTCCGGAGATGACATTTTGTCAGTAGGTAACACATTTAATTGGACCATTCTCCATTTGGAGCAGACTGGATTTTTCTATTTTAACCACAAAAGAGTAGGAGAATTTGGAACGTTTCCAGTCTGTCAAAACTTCAGTGCAATAGAAAGTAAGATGATTTTGTTTGTATTTTTTCCATCCTTTATTCAGACCTCGTTAGAGGCAATTGTGAAGCATATTAAGCAGTTCTGCTTATCCCTGATGTACAGGGCACGCTCAGCTGGGCTGTGGGAGCACAACTAACCTGAACTAGAAGTATATTTGATATTGCAGGGTATTCCTGGGCAGTTCCCATACCGTAGGAAATCCAAGGAGAAGGTGTTCAGTAGTTTCCAGAAGACATTTTAAATAAAATTAAGACGTGTAACTTGCTCTGAAATCGGAGCCTTTGAGAATGTCGATCGAGTTTTCGAAACATGAAGGGAATATTCTGGAGAGATCTGAAGGCTGCAGCTTTTTCTGTGGAAATAGTAGATTTCTGCTTTTGTGGAACTCGGCTCAATGAAAACTTCTTTTGTTCAAGCACAGGATGATTAAATCTGAGATTTGCTCTTCAGGTGAAGTGTTCCTGGATTGAATGATGAAGTCTGGTCTTGGACAGCCCTAGTCGTACGTCGGAGTGGCGGCGACACGCGGGCTTATTCTGTCAAACCTGAGTCGGGAAAGCAACGTGTCATTGCACCGGTGGGCAGTATCCTGCCTTCTCTTCCCCCAAAGCTGTGTGCTTCTTCTAAGCTGGAATTTAGATGAGTGATTTTGTATGAAACTACTTTCCACTAGATCTGGAAAAAGTTCTGATGAAATTTGTGCTTTCCAAGTCTATGTGCTGTCAACTTTGGGTTCACACAGGAATTCAGTTTTGTGTACGTGCCCAATGTGAAACTGTATCTGCAGGTGGTTTTGCGCACTTACTCTGCCTGTGTTATTTGTAGATTTAAGGCAGAAGTTTGAGCTGCCTTTCTTTGAAAACACAGATAAATAGAAATAAAATGTAGTGTGTTGTCTTGTCAAATTTTCCAAGTGTTGAGCAGTCCCTGGACGACTTCTCCCCAGGAGCTGGGGGAAGCCTGTCCACTTACATCAGCTTTAACTATGACATCAGTGCTAGAGAATCGTGCTCATGCTGACTCTTCTTGCTGTACTTGGCCAATATTTAGCCAACGCTCTTGGAGTACCCCAGGCTGTAACTTGCTGCTGAGGGAGAGACATTGAATAAAAAACCCTCATAGTATGTGTTGAAAATGAACAAATTTTGAACAGCTTTCTCATCGAGATATTTGGACACTGGCTACTTATTTTTCAAAAAGTTCCATTTGGTCTGGAACCGATCCAAAGCCAGTCTTTCTCCCGAGCAAGTTCCTTAAGTAGGACATTTTTGCTCAGCTTACCAACAGCGTAAGCCTCTGTTTCCGTAGTTCCTGTGCCAGTTCAAAGACAGACCCCAGGTGAGTTGTGATTCCTCTACAGAGGACCGTCAGTGGTTGCAACACGATGCGATTCCTGCAGAAAAGGCCAACGAGGCCGGTCCGGTTTTTTTTCCATCCCTGGGGCTTCGGGAGAACCACTTGTGGTTTGCAGTGCTGCCAGAGGCTTTTTGTTCAACCCTGAGCAGGTAACTTGAACCTTTCTGTATCTAAATGTCACATACAGAAGTCTTGTTCCACCTCTTCAGTCACAAGGGCAACATCAAAGATCATCAAGTGTTTGGATACTTTGGAAATTTGTGTGATCGTGTTACCCTGGGTAAACAAAAAGGAAAAGAAAGGCAAGCTCCACAGGAAAGTTATTTTTCTGATGTTAGTCTGATAGGAGGGAATCTTATGTTACAGTCGCTTATCCAGAGCTTTCTTGTGGCTCTACATCCTACATGATACTGGTTTTTTAAATGCTGTCCTGTAAAACCAGCAGAGCATTATGAACGATTTTTTCCTTTACGTGTATTTTTAATGCCTGATATTTGGACTAGTGAAATACGCTTCTTACCAAGCCACTTCTTATTTTGTGATTTTCTTCCATAATAGCATCTACTTCAAACATCATTGGGAAATTTTACCTTCCTTACAGAATGTTTGGGATTTTAAAAATTCTTTTCCTCAACTATGTTATTCACTTTTAATTTGGTAAGAATTATAAACCTCTTAGCTTCGTTGCGTACATAATAATTTGAAATGTGTCTGGCATTAGTTCTGTGAAAACAATCTGGATGTTCTCTGATCTGGATCTATAGCCATAAAATATATACGGCACCGTATTAAGTTTTATAATGCTCATTACTTCAGTCTTGTACCTGTTGGGTAGGAAATCACTGAAACGAATGAAGAGTATTGCTTTCTGAGCAGCAGAAATATTAGAAGTGCTTTTACACGGCCCCTTCTAGACATGAGCTTCACTGCAGGTTGCAGCAAAGAAATAATTAGTATTTAAACTGCGAAAGAACGGAGTAGAAGAATTACAAATCAGTGGAGCGCTGCTGAGTTTTTCTTTGGGCTAAAATCATTGCCTTGTAAGGTCTTCAGAGTATAATGGGGGGTGTCTGTGTCTAGCAAAGAGAGCTTAAAACCCTCTATATAGTAGGACCCTGTTTGAATTCCTGAATCTTTCATAACTGTCACTGTGATTTGGGGGCAATGTTTTTTGTTCCTCTTCCTGTTGTTAGAGCTGTATTAGCCCTGTAATCTGCACATGTCTTTAAAATGAACTGCGCCGTCATATTTAGTTACTTTCAGGGTCAGTTGTTAAGCTCCTTAGACAACAAATTGAGCCTACCTGCTTTGTAATCACTGTAATCGGTGCTCTGGAAGGCCTGGGATCTCCACCCGCGTCGTACAACATCGACCATCGTACTCCAGCAACCGACTCCGAAAGGTTGGCTGTTTAGACAGCGTTAGCTACCCTGCTTATAAAAATAGCCCCAAGAAACCTTAACATTTGTCTTAATACCTTTCTGTTTCTGAAAGAGATTTTTATTTATCATCTGTAGAAAATGCACTCATGTAATGGGCGTCGCATTAGCATTGCTAACGGTCATAATGTGTTTAGTTTCAAAGGACGCCCGCTTTGACATTTACTGCAGGATACTGGAAGTGCCACCATTCACTTGGGAGCGTCTACGAGGAAGTCATGGGAATGTTTTAATTTTGGAATAGGTCATCCTAGCGTTCCCGTTACTGAAGTGCCGGTTGTTGAGTCTCAGTGGAGATGTACAGGACATTGGACACAGAACAGTCCTGTATGTATCGTGATGCAGAGCCAGAAGAAAGCAGGGAAGCTGGTGGTGGATGTGTAATCCCCAGCTCAGTGTTGCGTGACGACAGCTTAGACCAAATTTTGGATGTAAGCAACTTTTGAGTGTAAAAACTGGTATGTATGCCCCGTTTCTGTGAGTGACCCACGTTCACCTGCCTGCTGGCTGGGTTTAGATGCTTTTGCAGTGTGCTGATTTTGCATTTTGCCAGGTTATAGCCCTCTTAAAACAAACCGGGGTTGCTTTTAAGCTGTCTCGTTTCACCGCCCCACTGCTTGGTGCAGCTCTGCAGCCGCTGCACCGGCACTTCCGGAAAGGCGTCGGACGCCAGCAAGGGGCTGAGAAAAAGTGGCCGGAGCAGTAGGGAAATGGGAACGTTGGGAAGCAGCTTCGCTGCTGAATCAGTGTGTTGTGAAACAGATTCTTTAACGTGTAGTTTGCTACCTGTTGCTGTGGATAGCAGTGCTGTCCTGAGCAGCCACGGAGGATTTCCAGGCCTGTACAAACCCTCTCAGCTGGTGTCAGTTTGTGGAGGACTGAACTGGAGAATTGATATTGAGAAGACAAACCTGGACGGCTGGGTTAGTCTATTTTCTCTAATGTCTAATTTAAAACTGCCTTGCTTCAGTTTACTGCTTTCCCTACTCACTAGGGATAGGGAGAAAAGTTTATTTCTTGTCTCTTCTCATCAAGATTTATTATGTCTTAAAACTGTTATTATGCTGCTTCTACATCTCACATTCTTTAGATTTAATAACCTCAGCTTCATCCTCCTTTCCTTTTTGCTCACTTCATGCTGCTTTTCTAGACCTCTCATCATTTTGATTGCCTTCTTCCAGGCTCTATCCAATTCATCCACATTAGTGCTGTGATGCTCTGGCATGAACACACTCTTCCAACTGAGGTCTTCAGGCTGGAGGAGAAGTTTCCTTTCAGAGACTCACAGTCTGCACGTGTCTTGTGGCCTCTTTACCACTACTTGACGGTGCCATGCTGCTATGGGAAGGGCAGACCTTTCTGTCTCGTGATTCATTAGCACTCCCAGCTCTGCTTTGTTTTGCCTGTGCTGATGATACACATTTTAGCATTCGTGCTCGCTGATTGACGTCGGTCTTGCTCAATGGCACGCGGCTATTTTTGATCAGTTTTCCAATTTGTGAAGATCACTTTGGGTTCTCATCCTGTACCTCAGTCTGTGTGTTTCGGCTTGGTGTCATCCTCAGATGTAATAAGCACTTCATGCAGATGTTAAGTAATAGCAGACTCTATTGGGTTTGGGTGAGCTGGAGTTAATGTTCCCCAGAGCAGCTCTTATGGTGCTGGACTTTGGATTGGGAGGCAGATAAGATGCCGGTGTTGTGGCTGCTGCTGAGCAGCGCTCGCACAGCACCAAGGCTCTTTCCAACAGCTTCCCCCCCCACCATCCAGTGAGATGGGGTGGGCAAGATCTTGGGAGGGGACACAGTCAGGACAGCTGACCCAAACTGACCACAGAGATATTCCACGCTGTGTCACCTCAGCTCAAGTATAAAAGGGAGAGAAAGGAGGAGGGGGTTGGGGTCATCCATTTGTGAAGACGCTGGTCCTCCGAGCAACCGCTGCGCGTACCAGAGCCCTGCTTACCGGGAGAGGCCAGACATCGCCTGCTGATGGGAAGTAGAGAATAAGATCTTGTTTTGCTTTGCGCACACGCGGCTTGCCTTTTGCTTTTTCCTATTAAACTGCCTTTATCGTACCCCACGGGCTCTTCCTGTCTTATTCTCTCCCCCCTTGTCGTGTTGAGGGAAGCGTGCGGGGGGAGTGATTGAGCGACTTGGTGGGTACCTGGTGCTCAGCCAAGGTCAACACACCACACAGACTAAGGACATGTCCCCTTGCAAAGCTGCTTAGTGGAGAGGGTATCCGTTGCCTCTCTGTTATCCCTGTTATTCTGCTCTATGAGGGAATTAGATCATTTTGATAGTATTTGCTTTTGAGTTTCAAACTGGACTTCACTCCTTTCTTGCACACGGGTTATTTAGCCATAGCATCCAGAATTTTTCTGGCAATTCAAGCTACGCTGACTAGTTGATTCCAGACTCCTCCTATACCTTGTCCTGTCTTTATAAAAATAAGTTAAATATCTGTCCTTTTCTGGTCATCTGCTATGCTCCCCAGTTGCCATTAGTTCTTTAAGAAGTGAATACAACAATCTCCAAAGTTACGGCACTGTTTGAGAATCTGAGGCTGATGTTCATCTCCACTTTATCTATTAATATGCCTCTGTTGCCTTGTTCTTTGGTAAAATACCACCTAAATTCTTCTTTCACCTTTCTCCAGGCACCTGTTGCTTTTCACTGCATTTCCCTTTGCTTTGCCACCACAGCTCTTGCTGCGAGCTCGTGGTGAAGACGATGAGAGAACTGATTTGGGAAAGTGTAGCTCTGTAGTATTCTCCACAACGTCTTTCTTTCCTTCTCATGCTTCACTTGGCACCCCTTCCCCCCGTCCCTTAACCCCCAGCCCCACGTTGGGGGAATCCCGTGTGGAGAAGTCTGGATCCAGAAGTGACTAGCAAGAAGTTTTGGGAGCAGCTGTGTCCTGCTGCATTCGTTTTCCAGAGTCTGTCTTCTGGGTAACTTTGTTCACTTGACTGGTCAACTCTATGAGTGGAATTATTTTTCTTACTGATCAAAATAATGTACAAAGACGGGAATCTTTTAGAAAAATACGAATTTCTGTATTTCTTTGGCTTTTATTCCACGTGGCAAACTCTGCTTTGAATTAGTGCCTCTGCTTCGAGGCCTCCACTGTGTCACTGGGATTGGGGTGCCATTGCCTGGATGTTTTTCCACACTGGAATATGGGCACAGAGCATATGGCCTCCCATGCCTCCTCCCAGCTCTGCTTTTTACTGCTGGACATTCTCTCAGTCTTCTGTAATTTGGCTTTTTAAAAATTTTTTCTTCTTTTTATTCTTTCTCTGCCTCCGCATCCTTAGTTCTTCAACCTGCACGAGCTTCATCATACAGTCCTGGATTATAGACATTTATAGGTAAATTCTGTATAAGCCAAATACACAGCTGGTAAAAATAAGTTCTGTTAAAATCAGGCAAAGCTCAGCAGCTCTCTGTGCACTTACAGATACTTACTTATATCTCATGTAAAATACTTTGTAGGTTAACCTGTCATTTATGTTGTCCCCAGAAAATCATTGTAGTGTTGACAAATAATGACCTCAGTTGCCTTCCTTCTGTGTTTACTTTCTCCTGCCCCTTTGCCCACGTGGCCAGTAGGAAATCTATGCTTCTGGAACAGTACCTTATATGTCACTTGGCATAATTTTGATTTTGATCTCAGAGTAGGCTTATAGGTGCTATGGTGAAGCAGGTAATAATATTCAGCAGATGTTAATGCATTAAACATAGGAGTGCAGCGTCAGGCTTCTCACTTTTATTGTTATTGCCACTTTTAAGTGTTCCCAGGCAGATAGCTGGAATTTATTGAGTGAAGTAAATTCCTTCCGGGTGTTTACAGAAAGAAGTGACAAATGTGATTTGATAACATTGACAATTACACAGTTCCTTTCCTGCTGGTGAATCCCAAACAACTTTGGAGACCGATATGGAATGAAGTTATGACCAAGGGCAGCCACTGTGAGTTACAGTAGACCTAAGTGTTTGGTTAAACCCTCAGAGCTGCAGAATTTCTTACAGAGACGTTCAGACAACAGAAGAAAAATAGCTGAATGTTAATGAGCTTTATGTCTGCAAGAATTAAATGGGTTTTTCAGATAAACAGAAGTGCCTGACTTGCTGAAGATAACAAAGAAGGACCATTGCTGGTGCTCCTGCCAAGCTGTGGATACAGATGGTGTGATGAAGCTGTGCAGGAAAGTCTCTTGAAGAGTCAGTGGCGGGTGGTACAGGGGGTACCGGTGAGCAAAGCGTGTCTGCTGTGGACAGAGGAACGCTGTGGTAATTACACACATCATTAGGCGACTGTTTCTGGTGCAGATGATGTATAGCAAAATGTCTCGCTGTAACATGTGTTCTACATTACAAATTGAGTAGGTTCCATGGATGACTAATGACATTTGTGTAGGTAGAAGAAGACTGCAAATGGGAAGGGCTTGCCACTGAGCACAAGGAAACTGCAGGTATGGAACCGTATTTCCCATGTACTTCTACAGAGGTCAGTGATGCTGTGTCAGCGGCTGTGTACACTCTCCTGGGGGACTCGTGTTCTAAAGAAGCACTAAGAGCCTGTAGTAAGAGAATTCCATCTGGTAGGATCCAGAGATTTCCCTAGGTGAGGGCTGTGCAAAGCCAGTGCTCTTTAGAAGGGTGCTGAAGGAAGACTTGGCGTGCCAGGAGAGAGAGGTTCCGGGTCTTCAAATGACAGCCTGAAATACTTGGTGTTGGGCAGTTTCATTGACTATTAAAGAAGGCTCTGAATTTGACATTGTTACTGCTTGGACTGTTCTTTAATGGGATCAGGAAGTTTTTGGAGCTCACGGAGTCCTTGGTGTAGGAGGAAATAAAGGCTCTGAAAATAATTTTGGAGAACTTTGGAAACAGAGAACTGAGGAGATTGTGCCAGTGGGAATTGCCAGTGTGATTTTTAAGTCTGCCGCCTCGCTGAGAGCCGGGAAGATGAGCTCTGAGATCGTGCAGGGTCGTGTTGGAAGTGTGAGTACATTTAGAGATGGAGGAGTTTTGTGATGGGGAAAGGTGATGCTGTGTTATGGCCATCAGACTCCGTTTGTCACTTGGGCTGTACGAGAGCCAGATTTGATTTTTGAACAGCTCCTGTAATCAATCTCTTTCTTGACCTTGATAATTTACCTTTTGTTTTCTTTTTCATCCTTTTTGTCTCCTCGGATAAAGCTTCAGGGAAAAGACAGTTTCTTACCATGCATTTTTGCAGCACAAAGTGCAGAGGAATCCCAAATGTGGACAATTTTGACATTCTGCAATGAAAAGAGAAGCGGTCACCAAAACCAGAGTTGCTGCAAATTGTTTTGCCTGCTGAGCTGTAGCAGATCTTTAGGAAAAGTTTACAGAGAGAGTGTTGGCTCCGCTTGTCTAAGAATCTATGCTGCAGTACTTCGTGATCCCACATATGTTCTGCTTCAGGCTAGAGAATTAATGTTGCCAGTGGTTATTACTTTCTGTGTAATAACTCTTATCTGTCCTGGACTAGAGGATAATAAGCTTTTGTTCCATCCAAAGGTTGTTGTGCATCCTCATACTGTTGTATATGTACTACTTAAACAGTAATAATCTCTCTCTGGACTGTCTTGCTCCTGCTTTTCCGTGCCAGGAGCATCTTTCAGGGTTTGAGAGAGAGTGAGGGAGTACTTTGCTGGAGAATGAGGACTACTAAGAGGAGGTTGTGCTATATCGTGCTACAGTTTTTCTTTAACTTAAGCAGACAAGAATTTCTGTCACCTAGGCAGAGTATTTTAAAATTCCAGGGTAGGAAACAAGGCCTGTTCCCTTGCTTCCTGAGCTGGAGACGTGTCATACGGGGCGGTGCAGCACATAGAGCTTATCACGAATGTTTAACCATTGGTCCATCTCGACATGCAGTGGATCAGCCTGCGGAATTTCTGGTAACTCTGGTGTGGAAGGTGGTGCTTTTCTGTGTCTTGACAGCTCCAGTGTCTTGGAGTGGGCACAGGGATGGCTCCGTGCTCCAAATTTTATTGGGGGGGATATGTTTATTATCACAGCATCCAGTTGTGACTAACTGAGGAGCAGAGGGAACAAGTAGGGAGCAGGAGGTCATTATCATAGTTTCTAGTTGTGAATACTCCTTCTTTGTGCTGAACCTGAGGCAGCAAGGAATAAGCAATGAGGAATAAGCAGAAGTTATGGGTAAGACCTCAAGTGTAACCGAGCCCCACAATGTTTACAAGATCGCACTTTGATTTTTAAACAATTGTTTAAACAGATAGTTTATTGATGGAAGGACATTTCTTGAGTTTGGAAATGATTTACGATTTATACAGTAGTTAAAATGGCAGTTACTTCATCACACTTAAGTTTATTGATCCCATTAGTACATTGACCTCCTTTCTGCTGAACCACCAGTTTGAATGTCTGTGCTGCGTGGGATAAATTAAAAGGAAAAGATGCCATTTTTCTAACTATGCAAGACCCAGTTTTCTGCAATAAATAAAGCAAAAAAACCCCCAACCAACTGGCAGAAAATGAAAAAATCACAGGAGAAATGATGCTTTGAATATCTTTGGATTTTTCAAAGTAGCTTTGTGTTTAGCAAAGGGTGCCTTTTTTGCAGGTCAGCCGTGGTTGCTGAGTTTGCTTGCCCTGTTAAAGCAGCCAGGATCCGTATTCCAACTGCTTGAATAAGCAGAAATCCAGAAGAACATGAAAGCTATCATATGAATGGGAGAGCAAGGCCAGCTGGAGAGTGATTTCTGTATCATTCCGCTTTGTATATTCTACATGTCAAGTAACAGTTTCTGCACTTTTATTTCCCCCCAGAAAGATTGCTCATAGTTGGGCGACGCTCAAAGCTGCAAAGTGAAAATGTGGAGCATTGGCATGGGAGCTCAACGGGAGCTGAAGGGCAGACATTGCAGAAAGACAGAAATTGCAGAAAGACAGGATCGCAGGATCACAGAATGTTAGGTGTTGGAAGGAACCTCTAGAGATGATCTAGTCCATCCCCCCTGCCAGAGCAGGATCACCTAGGTTAGCTCTCACACAGGAATACATGCAGGTGGGTTTTGAAATCGCGGAAGGACAGATATCTTTCTTTGCTTATGTTCTGCTAGGACAGCAGCTCCCTCCTCTTCTGGCTTCTTAAAAGCAAGCTACCTTCTGCTGCAGCCTGGCTCAGTCTTACCTCACCTTTGGGATGCCAGTTGCTTTCTGCACCAAAAAGTGCCTCTAAGAGCAGGAGCCGCCGCCTCACCGGGAGCCAAGGGATCCTCTATCTCCGTCTGCCTTCCCTTAGTTCCTGGCATGGTCCAGCTTGTGGCAGTTCCCCGACAGCGTCGTCTGAAAGCTGGTGGTTTGCCACGGCTCTGAGTGCTCATCTAGCCTGAGCGCGGCCCTAAGGAATGAACGTTTTGGCTTTTGCTGAGTGGCCCAGAGATTTGATAGGTTTTCTGCTTTCTCCTCTTAATCGCTGATGAAAGTCAGCCAGACTGAGGAAAGGACGTGTTTTGCTCTTTGTAGCTGGGAAACAGAACAAAACAAAGTCAAGATCTGGCCCTTGGGATAATTGAAATGAGAATAACCCATCATTCTGTCTCTGGTGGAAGGACAGTTAATATTTTTACCATGGATAGTATATGCTGGACCAAATGGATGTAAAGCTTCTAAAGCACCTGTAGGATATTGTGACCATTTAATCATGCAGCTCTGAAAAATAAAGGCCTTTGATTACAACCGTGGCTTCATAGAACAGTATCAAGCTAATATTCAAGGTCTCTTAGCAGTCCTTAGATACTGGTAGAAGAGGTATTTAGCAAAGTCATCTTGGAGCACTGTATTTTTAACAGTGTGATTTGTGCCTGGATTACGACAAAGTGAGTTTTGATATGATTCCAGGAGCACCTTTTCATGGGATTTGGCCCAGGCAATGCCGCGCTTTCACTGGAGTGAGCCTGGACAAGCTGAATAGGAGAAATAGAGACTGGGAACTGTCATGCTCTTTCTAAAAGGTTTTTCAAGCAGATTTGTTTTCATCCTATTGCAGGACGGAAACTTTTGGAGGCCGCTCCTGATGCAGACGCCAAAGGGATCAGGGAGTCTCACTTTTATTAAATTGGGATGTGAGTTGGGCCATATGGCACAGAAGCAGAAAAAGGGGGATTCTGAAGGGTGTTCTGCAGGGATCAGACTCTCTTTCTGCGGCTACAGGAGCGTTAGTGCCGTGTTATGGTGCAGACATGCTGAGATGCTCTACTGAGAAGGGCAGTATAGTCATCTCAACTGGACCCAATTAATTTCTTCTATGTGACAACAAAGTCCCTGGCCAGATGACAAGGCTGGCCTCACGGCATCTTTTTTTGATCGCAGTACTGTAAATTTGGACCATCTGCGTGGGGTTGTATTAGTGGTGTTGCTCAAAAGTTTACAACCTTTCCAAGAGCCAAGTGGGAAGGGCCTTTCTCGTTATTGTACCGATGGCTGAGACATTAAATGCTTGTTGTTACCGTTCACAAATGAGCGTGCGCGTTTTTGGCAAAACCACGCAGTCAGATTTGCCCATGCAGATGAAGGTCTTCTTGCAGTGTGTCCAAGGGGGTTGTATACACCCAGGTTGAACCACTGGGTCTTTCATGTGAAACATGGAATAGGTTTTAGATGAATGACAGCATTGGCATAATATTTTATCAGCTTTTTTTTAATGCTTGATTAAAGAGGAAAATGGCATCTAATTTAATTTCCCTTCTTCCTCCCTGTAAAAATCTGGTTTACTGGCAAATGAGAGTGAAGAGAATTTCTGAAAATTTTATGAAGCAAATACTTTCCATCTGACAAGGCTGAAGCTCCAAAGTTGCCAGGAAACCAGAAAGCCAGTGTGATGTTAATTAGTAGAGATGGTCGGGCTCTTGCTTTTACCATCTAACTCCATTTTTCTTTCCTTGCATCATTTCAGAGGAAGCCCAATAACTATTTTAGGTTCAGTAGCCAGCTGATTATCTTCTCTTTTATATTGCGTAGCCTGAATAAAAAAGGGGTTTATTTGCACAAGTATCTTGAATTATTTGTCTGTGCTACCCTTGAAAACACAGTAAAGTTTTTATCTTTTATGTGGCCTGAGCTTATATGAGAAGAGGGAGAACGGTGACCAAGAGAGTGACAGAGCGCATAAAAACGGCAAGAAATACCTTCCCCCAGCTCACTGTTATTATTTTATTAGAGTGACAATTAGGAACCCAGGACGAATACTTTGAATACAGAAAAGGTTACGCTTCCCACCTCCTGATTTAAGGAGATGCATCAGGATTAAATTGAAGTAAATATGCCTGTAATTTACTGCATTGCCTGCATTCAGCATCCTTGCTCCTTGACAAGTATCCAGCTCCATTCGATGCCAGCTACTTCCTAATCAAGTAAGAGATGAGGCTGGGAGGAGGTTTATGGGGACCAGATGCAGAATGAGCAAGTGGAGGCAGGATGCTCTAGGAGTGTGGAAACTGGCAGAGTGGAAGGTACTTCAGCTACTTGGTGTAGGCATGATTTACACCTTTTCTCTTAAAGGATCCCTAGTTAAAGTGCATTAAAAAAAAAGAGGGGGGGGATTTAGTGTCTACACTTGTGGTGCTGACCCTTGTCTCGAATGCATTCATCCACTGTCTCCCTGGCTAAGGACGGTAGGACAGAATTTTTAGAAGTGGTGGTTTTTGATGTGTCCATGCTGCCTTTCTTGCTAGCGTGAATATTAGTTGCTTTTTTTTGGTCCTTCAGCTGTCACCATAGAGTCCTCCTGACTTGTGAGGTTTGTAAACCCCTGCTGTCAAAAAAAAATAAAAAAATCCAAACAATAAATTAAGAAGTAAGTATGAATTTAAGCTGAATCTTCTGTAGTCCTGGGAGCATGGGGAGTGACTTCCTTCTTTGATGCACAGTGTGGCTGTATTAGGAGTGCATCTTCTACAGGAAGAATTAAAGCAGATGTTAGGGGTGAGTTTAACCATCCTGTGGAAAACCAGCAGAATAGTTTAGGCTGTGCCATAAAGTGTATACATTTTTTTCCTGAAGATTTATGTGGAATTTCTTGAGAATTTTGGTTAGAAGCTTGACTTCCATGGAATCCTTGAAGTCATAGTAATAGTGATCCTTTGTGTTTGATGATGGATGTCATAGTTTTAGATCTACAGAAGCCAGATCAAAGTGGATCTGGAGTTTCTGCTTTGAATCTGTAAAATGGGACCAGCAATGGTTCCTCACATTCACGGAGTTAACCTGAGAATTAATTCATGACCATCCAGTTGCTGGTGATGGGAGGCCGACAGGTGTATGGTGGGAGTGTTGGAATTGGGTATAGTTACATACATACTCTATCCAACTGGGTTCCATGAGATGCATGGTGATATTTTTGAGGTTTTCTAAAGTTCAGTGCTATGGGCTACAGTGAGAGGAGGGCAGAAGCGGCATCTGAAGTTATTGTTTTTCTTCAAGACTTATCAGTTCACATGACTCTTCTTTGCAACTTGTGGCTTTGTTCTTTCCAACCACGGTCCGGGTTAAACCAAAAGTGGCATCCTGTTCTCCATTGTCTCCCAGTAGGCACTGGACGTGCATTGGATACGTGCCTAAGCCTTTATTATGTGCTAAAATGCAGGTAATGGCAAGAGCTCTGGTTTGGGTTAGGGAGCTCAGTCCTGGAGTGTGCCGGCCGCTGCTGCCTGTTCTCAGTGGCCTTGCTGTGGCTCGGGGCGTTCAGTGAGTCCCTTACAACAGTGTAACCAAGCTGAAACACATCGCACTGCTCAATATTTCGATTTTTATGAGATTATTTTTTCTCTCCCTATCTCTTCTTTGTTAACTGTGCTCTTTGTCTGGCTTTGGGCTCTGAATATTTTGGGGTCCATAACTGATTCTGCGTCATTAACAAAGTTTTCCACTACCCGTCATGCTTTGTATTCCCTGATGTAGGAGCAGAAACTTTCAATCGGTGAAGATCTCGTGGGCCAAGAGAACTTTTTGCAGCCAAATTAATTTTAATGGTGCATTGATTCAGTGTCCAGCAGCTTACATGCCAGAGTGCATGAGACCCCCGCTTTGTCCCATCGCTAACACATTTCTCTTTCCCAGTCTCGGCTTCTTTTTTTTAAAAGGATCATTTGAAAGGACCAAGAACACAGTACTTTCTGAAAATAAGATCTAGTTAAGGTTGCCTAAAATGGAGATGGGTGTGAGTCACCCTACCAGTCACTTTGACAATCTGCCCCTGTCTGATGTTGTGGAGCCTAGTTTGAGATCCCTGTTTGGAAACACTAATTTTTTTTGTTATTATTATTTTTTTTCCTAACTTCATTTAATCCCTCTGTTACAGGGGGCTAAAACAGATACACCTCATCATATTGCTGTCAGACTGAATACTTTTGAAAGACTCCAAATATTTTAAAAATTACACCTCTGAAATAGGAATTCATTTATTATTGTGGCCCCTGGTGAAGACAAACTTTGCTTTTCTGTATCTATACCTCTCTAAAATGAGCACAGTGGGTTTATTTGGTATTAATGTTCCTTTGGGTAATGGAACCCAGTCAATAAAGGCAGGAAATTATGATAAACTCCCCCTTTGCAGGTTTTGTAACTTCAGGGTTCCCTCTGCCACACTGCTGTCCCCTTAAGATGAATTTTTAAGCTCTTTCCTTCTCATTTTGTTGCCTACTTTGTAAGATATTCCTGTTACCGTCACATTTGTGTCCTGCCTTCTAGCTGGTGCTGCTGCGGAGCTGAGGGGTGCAGGCATTTCAACCCAGAGCGAGTCGGCGGCTTGTATTCATATTCAAATTTTGATATCATCTATCTATGAAATTATTCATCAGATTGCCTCTGTGAATGCTTTTAATGGTTTAATGTGTTCAGCTGATAACAAACTGCGTGCTCCGACGTAATGTTGCTCTTTTTAGACTTGATTAGACTCTACCCTTGATTGTGATTTAATGGCTGTTCACAAGCTTGTTCGCTCTGGCTGTTGCATATTAAGTACCAAAGTATCCAGCCAGGTCTGCCAAAGTCTTTCAAGGGACCAGAGTTTCTCAAGGGAGATGAAAAGCCCTAAGTAGGCTAGCGTTTTGATTCAGGACTTGGATGGTATTTGATTGTTCTTGATCACCAAAGAATTTGTCCGTAAATCCCTCTGGAAATGTTTAACCGCTCAAAGAACCTGCCTCGGTGCTGGATTTTACTCTCCCGAAATGCTATCTAAACAATCAAACAGAATCCTTTTAGAAGCAATTAGCACCAAACAATAGCAGTCAAAACAATTGCAAATACGAGTTTTATTCACCTTCTCCTTTTCATTTCCCTAATGCTTCTCTGAGCTATTGTGGCCGAAAAAACAACGTAGGATTAGAAGTCAGCTGTTTCTCATATGCTTTGTGCATCAGCTCTGATATCTCATATTCATGTATCATGGGGACTTACATGGCCCCAATTACCATAATCTCCACTTTTTAGCGTGCATTTGCACCGTGACCTTCCAGAAACTCCTGTAGACCTAACTCACAAACAGAAAGACAGGAGGATTTCCACAAGAACTCTACAGAGCAAGAGCTTGATCCTCAGCTCCTACGCTGATGCCATTGCCAGAGTGACTTTCCCATAAGTGACTCTCCCCATTCATACTTGTGCCCAGCGTTACTCCGCCCTAGGTGCAGAATCCAACATTTGGACTTGTTAAACATCATCCCATTAATGACAACTCAATGCTCCCATCTATCTAGATCCCTCTGCGAGGTCTCCTCTCCCTCGAGAGGATCAACAGCACCTCCTGCTTTGGTGTCATCAGCAAAGTTGCTAATGGTGTGTCCAACTCCTGCATCCCGATCGTTGATAAATCTGTTGGACAGAACTGGCCCTAGAGCTGAGCCCTGAGGAACACGGCTGGTGCCTGGTCACTAGTCAGGTGCAGCTCCATTCACTACAAATGTTTTGGTGGTGGTGTGGTTTTTTTATTTAAATTTGTTTGTTTGCCATAAATGGAAAACTTCATTTTGTGGTAAGTTTCAGACAGAGAAGCTGGGTGTTGTGAAGCTCCACTTGTCCATGGTTGTGAGGAACTTCCAGCTGCCTGTTGGACGGTGGGGCGGTGCAGACTGGGGCTGTGCAGACTTCCTTGTTTTCAGGTCAAGGGCTTTGCAGACAGCTGCTGAAATCTCCACCTGAGTGGCTGAGGGGAGAGGGGACAGGAGCACGCCAGGGTCTATTTATGTCCCTGTCTGGGCCTGAGGCACGTCTCCTTGGCAGCCTGGAGACACCTGTCCTGAGGTGGCCACATCACGAACATCATCACCAGCCTGCTGCCCACTGTGACATGGCCACTCCATTGTTGGGGCAGGTGCTGAGAGCACAGAGCTCAAAAATGTTCTTTTAATTCCTTATCTTTATGTTGATGTCCTTCTAGAAAGTTCAAATCTCTATGGCTGAGCAGCTGAGAACAGGAGTGCTTCATGGTCCAGTCATGTCCTGTTTGGGGCCTCTGGCCCTAGAAGGCCCAGCTGTCCCCTTCCCTGCCCTTTTCCCTGTCCTCTCACCTCAGCCTTTCCTGCCCCACTGGCTCTCCTCCAGCCTTGGCTGGCTCATCGTGACACGGCCCCCGGCCACGTTCTACCTGCAGTGACGGAGCCGCTATGTGGGAGAGAGTGCGTGTGGCTAATAAAAGGCCCAGCCCTCAGCTGCCCAGCGAAAAGGGGCTGTTGCTCTTCAGATCTGCTCAAATGCAGTGGGACAGATGATAACTCGGACCCATAAGGAAAATGGCCAACATGGACAGCCTGTTGTTGCTGCTGTCTCTGTGGGGACAGCTTTGTGCCTGGGGCTGCAGTCATATCACAGCCCCTCATCACCCCCAGCCCAGCCCACCTCCTCTTGGCTGCCTTCAGTGCTGGGGCAGAGGGAGGTAGAGCCCAGTCCAGCACGAGGGTGTCTAAACACTGGGGAGCAATTTAACATCCTGACCTAGTGCCGCTTTGGCTCTCAGAAAGCCCAGTATCCTATGAATATCCATGAAATTGGCAGAATACTGGACCTGGGAAAAGTACATGCCTTTTTAAGTCAGCCAGGTGGTGTACACTAAATATCTATTGCATTAAATCCTTATTTTAATTCCAGTTCTAATACCTGGAACTCCACTGACTCCAATGATGGACAGGTAGGTCACACCTGGCTGCAGACCAGTGCTTGGGAAAGACCCCAAGCTCACTAGCCTTTTAGTAAGCACTTTTAGAAATTAGCTGCAGAAAGTTGTACGGGAAGGAATGATTTTGCTCTAATATGTGATGTGGTAAATATCAGTTATTAGGGAAAAGCCATAGATAGGAAAGATGCAATTCTGACCCCTGGTGAGGAGGTGCTCTTGAGTCGATTTCAAAGGAGTCTTAGGAAGAGGCAGGTTCTTGTGCCCTGCTTTAAAACACTTGGAAAGATGAAAACCTCCAACATGCCTGTTCCTGTCCAAGTGGCTCTTCTGTTCTTGTATTCAACCCCATGCCTCCATCACTGCCTGCTGAAAGTCCTTCATTTTCCGTGGGGAAATAATCACCAGCTCAAGTGGATCAAGAATTACTTCTACGTGAATCATACTCAGCACCAAGTTTAATTACAGCTGAAGTGGCAGATACTCCCCTTGTGACAAATCCCCCCCTTCTTGGCACCAGAGGAAACACTTAGCAGTGGAGGAACTTCCAGGAGAATATTCTGCTTTTCTGCTGCTCTGACCAGGTGACACTTGACTTTAGCCAAGCTGCCCCTTTCATTTTCCTTCCAGGAGAGAAGCAATATGTATCTTGTGATTTAATGCACACCCAGCGCGAGGACTGGCTGTGGTATTTTAAAATCAGCAAAATACTCTGCAAACTTCAATTGCATGACAGTATTTTATTAAGGCAGCAACTCTGGATTTTGTTAAGATGTGATGTAGACATTTTTATCACTTATTAATCAAATCTCAGCTATGGCAGGAACATGATTTAATTCCTACTTAATAATCCTCTAAATGCAAATGTTGGAACTCTTTAAAACAAGCTAAATATTTTTTCACTTGAGTTTGATGAAGCTGATTAAGAAATACTTGCAAAAAGTTGTTTTAGTTCCAGTGTACACTATTTGTTTAATAAAATAAAATAAATTACCACTTCAGGAGGTTGTAAAGAGAAACACTGGAACATACTAGGGGGCGAGATTTTCAGAAGCACAGCTCTGCTTTGTGAATTTTTCAAATGGGAGGAAGGTGAGGGAAACATCCAATGTCCATCTTGGATAAACAGTGCACAGAAAATGCAGAAACATTTTTGCTCTCTGTTCTCTGTGAAATGTTTGTTCAGCATTGCTGTGAAATCCCACTTGTCTTACTAAAATCAAGAGTCTTCTGCCAAAGGCAAGGACAGGTTAAACTAAGTGAGCTACAAAGCAGCTGTTAGACTCCCTGGCAGTGCTTTATTGTCTGTGTCTTGTTAGCTTTTTGTTGGATTTGGCTCAGTTCCTTCAGAAACAATCTCATCTCTTGAAGAAATAAACCTCATGTTACCACCTTAAAATAATATCAAAAGTACTTGATTCTTCTTACTACATTCCTCCCATCTTCTTCTGTCTTTAAGCTGTGGTGTTTGGCCTTTTTTATGGTGGCCCTTTTGGGTACTGAACCCGATACCCACAATATTTTTCGTTGCCTTATCTCCTAAAAACTCAGGCATATCACTTGCTTGCCAGAAGCTGCCCAAGCAAAACGTTACCCATTTATGAAATATCCTTAATTAATACCCATAGACTTAGGAGGAATAGGTGGTGTTAGAGATTGTTCAGCCAAACTAAGCATCGCGCTCTTGTTTTTATCTGCAGATCTCACCTCCTTGGTTTGCTTGATTCTCTGTTGAATCGTAACATGAAGTTGCCGGTCTTTCAGAGGGTGGGGGATTTGGGGAGTTTGCCAGGGGGCTGGGCCCCACCCTACCTTCTGGAGCCTGGGAAATAACAGACTGCCCTAGGGAGACAATGTGGATCCAATTTGGAGTCCGAGAAGAGAGGACGTTTTGTGGCATTTCAGGAGTATCTGGCTTTTATCCCACTTCCTCGTGCCTGGCTCTTGCTGATGTCCTCGAGAGCACCATTGTCAAACATGACGCACACCACACACCATCTCAGCTAAGCACGGTGCTGCAGGCCTGGGCGCTCTTATGGCCTTAAATTGGAATTTTCCATGGCTTTTGGTGCTGCTTCCCAAGTGCATATTTTGTTGAGAGGGAAGGCACCAGAGCTTCCCCGATGCCCCGGGGTGGCTTCAACCTCCTGGGAAGCAGGGCAGGGCCAGGAAGCAGCAGCGCTCTGCAAGCTCATGTTCCAGCAGCTAAGTCATGGCCACCTCTTCTGCAGAGCACCCAGATCACAGATTTATGAGTTTTTATGAATTGTCCTTCTGGATGATGGTAAAATACAGAAGGAAAAATACGCTGAACGGTAACTGTGGGTTCTTTTCTTTTGGGTGCTGGAGTTGGGTGCATCTGCTAAGTTAAGTTGCACACTGTAGGAGCATAGGGTGAGTAAAGTGTCTCCTGGAAGTTCAGTGCAGGAGAAATGGAATGTAATTGCCTTTGAGGAGTGGATATATTAATATCAAAACCCTGCTTATTAAGCTTCTGTATGGAAGGAAAGAGAGCTTTCCATGCATGATCCTTTCCATCTAACTTTTTCATCTAGTCTTTTCTAACTCTTGGTTCTGTGCTAGAAGCTTACAGGTAACTGTCATTTGCATGCTGAGGCAGCTTTGGTTAGGCAGAGGCACCAGAAGGGAGGTCAGCTGGTTTCATGTCCGGTCCTTAACCCTGACTGTCTTTGCAGCTTTAAATAAACCACTTAGGCCAACATTTTTTTGGCTGTTGATGTCTGAAGCTAGACATCCAAATTTGTAGTTAAGCATGTAAGTAGGACTGCTCTGATTTTTATAGACACTGACTCCCACGACGTCTTTGTGTGTTACCTTGTCAGAGGGGGAGGGGTTGCAGCATTACGGAAAACTCAGTGGGGTTTTAGGAGTGTCATGTAAGACACACAAGTCTGAGAATGTCAGCCTTCACCTACACAAGCTTAATTTTTTGTCCCACTGTTAAGGTAACGTAGTCAGGCTTACCTGGCTGAGGAGGACACCAGGAGGACTGATGAACAGTGAATTTTCTGATTATGAAAGTATTTTGATCAACTAGTAGCTGCTGTTTTCTGGTTTAAGAATGAAGACAGTTATTGTTACATCGGAAGGGGGGAGATTTCTTCAAACCTGTTGCCCAAACAGTGCAGTTGTCACGTGCAAGTGTAACAATCCAATAAATTTCTGAATATCAAGACTGTGCTGTTAAACACAGCCTGGTTTGATCCACCGTCTACCAAAGCAGATGAACTACAGGTTCTTAATAAGTGGTTAGATAGCTTCTTGAAGACATGGGCAGTATCATACCGAAGAAATATGGGCTCCTTTCTGGTCCTCTGGATTTGTAAGCATGCTGGCTCCATGGGCTGGGGCAGAACCTTTAAGCTTTTATTAAAAAAACAAAATAAATTCCACTGTTTTGGTCAAGTTTTGAGGCCACATTCCAATCTTGTTTTCATCACATCTCTCTGGCCTAGAGACAGCGGAGCTTGCAGCTGCACTGGGGGCTGACATCTTCTTTTTTGTCACAAGCATAGAGCTCTCCTTTTAAATTCCTGGGGTCCAGGTTTGCAGTGGCAACACCACGTTAATCTTGCTTCATAGTACAAAAGGAAAGAATTTTATGGCATACTTTAAAAGACTAGACTTGATGGTAGGAAGTGCAGTTGCAGCTTTCAGCTGGTTACAGAGTTAAGCTCCAGAGCGTGCGTGTTAAAAAAGAAGTTCCCAGTGAATACAGTATTTTTTTTGCGTGCAGGAGCGTCTTCAATTGCAGTGTCTCTCTCCCTTCCATTTCGTGAGTGCTGTGACAACTCTGCCTCTTCTGGGGAAAGACCAAAGTCTGCTGCAACTTTGTGTGAAATGTGGTTCAAAGCCTCTACTTCTGTTCTGCTGAATTCAATGGGAATTTTGTCTTGAAATGTGGTGGCAGCCCCGCTGGTTTCCTTCTGTTATAATTTATTCTTTAGGGAGTTTATGTCCAGAACTACTGACGGCCTCTTGCTTCCAGCGGCTTAACCATCAACTGGCTGCTTATCACCCTTGAAAGGTGGGGTTCTTCATTGTAGAAGACTCCAGTTTAAACAGTCAGACATAATTGCTGAGAAGCAGTTTTTCTCTTGGCTGCTGCTGAGACTGTCTTAAGTCAGGCTTGCGTTGCTTTGGTGTGCTTTGATGCAGAGGTGTGACAGTGCTTCTCACTTAACGGGGTTAACGCTGAAAGTGGTGTCTATTTTGATTAACATGGTGCAGTTTTTCTTTAGCGGGTAGGGAACCAGTGCAGACACAGAATCATTTTGACCGCCAGACAAACGTTCTTCAAGCAAACGGATTTATCAGAGACTTGATCAATCTTTCAAAATCCAGTTGAGCAGAATCAGCCCAGGCAATTATGTTTTCGGCGGTTTTAAATAATGTATCAGACAGGATTTGGACTTATAAAGAAATTTCATTGCCTTTTTATTCATTTTATTGTATTTTATTTTTTCACTCCGAAGCCATGAAGCTGCTTTGCTCTAGTTTGGATTCAAGTGTCTTATGCAGCGCAGGGTTGTGTGCAATACACAGCTGCTGGAATTGTTTCCTTTTTTTCACAAAGAGATTGGCAGCCGCTTGGATGAGTCACAAACATGAGCCCAATTTTAGCTGGTATGTATGTATTGGGAGAATCTACCAGAGACATTTGTATCTCAAGTGTTGAGAGAGGTGAAGTGAATTTAGTTATGGGACTTCTTAGAAATCAGCTTTTGTGTTTGAATTCTGTTTCTTCTCTTGTGGTTTTGTACAGTCATATTGTATGACCTTTCCGTTGGAATTCACCTAATTCCTTCACCTTCAAAGAGTTTATCAGAAGGAGCCAATCTAGAGTGACAGCATCAATACTTTGATTGATGCTGGGTTGGTATGTGTCTGACTTGTGGTTGTGTTTTGAACCTAATGAAGTCCAGAGTCGAAGCCGTCTGTAGTGTCCCAGTTCATTTGTTCATTTATCCGTGAGCAGCTTCTGCTGATTTCCTGGAGCTGACCTGGGAAACAGTATCCGGGAAGGTGTGGCAGTGTGTGGGTTGAGAGGGGTTTAGTGTGTGCAGTCAGAGCTCTCCAGTGGTTCAGGCTGCACAGGCTGGCTGCTCAAGCCACCCTTTAGAGGCTGCTACTGTTATTTTAAGGCAGTAAAGTATTGGGTTGGATGCTGCGTTTTGCTCTCTTGGTCCACCTGTATCGAAGCAACGCACCCTCTGGCAGGAGCTGGTTCTTACTTGTAGAAAGAAGCCTGTTAGGAAAGCAATGTGAACTAGTGGTGCCTGCCTTTAAACGCTGCGTATGTGAGAAAGAAAAGGGGTCTGCTTTTTATGACATCTTGCCGCTCCCAAATGCATTGTTCCTGTTTCCTGTGAGGCAAAGGTGTCAGACTGCATTGTGCAAGGAGATGGAGGCCAGGTTGTCATTTACTACCCGTTTTCAGAAGGCAGCTGTTAGTTGTACCCAAATCCCTGCTCTGCTTTGTGTTCTGCTCAGCTTCTGTGTGTGCCTAGGTAGTAAACTACCATATGTTGTTTATAGAGAATGCAAAGGCAGTGTATCATTTTCCACTTAATCGGGATCTTTCTAATTGGGAAATTGCCCAGAGAACTAATAAAGCCAAATGTACTCAATAACTACTGTTTAAGAGACACAGTAATTCTGCTTAGCGGGAATATCCTCAGGTGAGTTACAGGTACCACATTGACAGGTGATTCACCTGGGCCGCATCTGAGTTTGAAACCGAATGTGTCCTCGTTTCTCCGAAGAGAGCTCCTACGTTGGTCTGAGCTATGATGCAGGAAATATCTGTACAAACAACTTCTCTCACTGTCTGATCTGTAGTGAAGCTCTTTTCCAGACCAGGTAGGCAGAGTGTCCTTCCCAGTCGTCGCTGAGACTGGACAGCAAGACCGGCTCCTGTTCCAGGCAGAGCCACTTCTTCCATTACCAGAAGGAGTCTCAGGCTGCAGGCTGCTGCTGGTGGTGATGGTGCCACTTAAGTTTTGCTTAAGCTGAGCATAAACACCTTCTGGCCCTGGACACATGTTCCTGATTTGTGCTGCTGCTTGTGTTGTCCTGGCAAACTATTTGTTCAGCTGTGTAGCGGCTAAATCTGGATACTGATCTGGCTGAAAAAGAACCCAGAGAAAGGGGTGGGGGAGAAGAAAAGAAGAGAGGTGTCTCATCCAAACCGTTTTTCTAGCCTGGTTCGCCATGTGCCTGCAGAAACAGCTGTACAAGCACAGAGAAGGGAGTGGTGGGAATAAGTGGGTGAGGTCAGGGAGGAAGGAGGCCGTTTAAGCCAGCACTGCTGCCAAAGTGCTATTTGCCAAATTACTTCTCAGCTCTTCTGTTTTCTTGAATATTTCCTCTCAGCTGCTCTGTCACGGTAAACTCATGGACGTTGCCACTTCTGCACAATAACCTAACAGCTGTATTGGTTCGGACCGAGACTTTATCTAGCCCAATATCCTGTCTCCACCAGTGGCCGTAGCAAGCAGACCCAGGGGGCAAAAAGGGACAAGCATGTCAGACCCTTCCATGAATGTTCTTTCGGCCTCAAACAATGTTTAGCTCAGGATTTCTTCAACCTGATATGGCTCATTTCTACAGTAACTCTCAATGGATCTCTTTAAGTACTTGTCCAACTCAAGTACTCCCCTGAAGGCCATAAAAAATCACAATGTTCATGATACCTTTTGGCAAGAAGTCCCACTGTTTTCCTGCTTGGGATAATAATGAAGTCCATATGCAGGACAGGCCTCTAAGACCAAGATGAGCAGGCCTGGGACCATGCTGGCCCATTTGGTGAAAGCTGTGGGAGCAGTATGGGCAGGTGAGTTCTGGTGCTTGAAAGTGTTCCCTGGCACTCTTTAATTTACAGGAGTTACAGCCACAATGCCTCCAGTGAAACGTGTGGACAAATAGTGGGATATTCCTAGATAAGCTTTTTCAACCTCCGAGGGTCTCAGGAAGATATTAATTTCCTGGAGGAGAGGATAATGTTTATGTAATGTCCCTAAATGGGTAATTCCAATGAGTCAGGTTTAATGCCCAGTCTAGTCATCTGTGACCTATTATCATTATTTTTGTTAATATATTTTTTTACACAACGTTGACTCACCTGTGCAACAGATAAAAATATTGCAGAAAAGGCTTCTCTGAAGAATTTGAAGCTGGTGACACCTCCTTGCTACTGAGCAGCAAAGATTAAATATTTTGGCTGTCTCAGTCCAGTATGTGAAAGAAAGATGGGAAAGAACCCTTTCCATAAGCCGATGCGGGGGAATTAAGTTCTCCATGAGCTCAGCTGGAAGGACCAGGAAGGAGCATCAGGATGCACGTGATGTGTTCGCCTCTGAGGTGGATGGCTTCAGGTCGTGTCTGGAAAGCACACCAGTCAGTGGAAAAGCTTGCAGCCTGCATCAGTTTTGTGGGCATAGGACAATTCTTTTTTTACATCCTAATGCTCATCTAGTTCCATTGGCCTTCCCTGGATAACTCTGGATAGCATCACTTTCTGTGCTTTGTGACCAAGTCAGTGAATTGCAGTGGCTGCTTGAGAGGGGGCAATCTGCTGAGACAAGGCTGTGTTGACAAACTAAGGCAAATTTTAAATGTCTGTTTAGTGGCGTGTTTGATGGATGTCGTAATTATTGCTAGAATGGACATACTTGTTTACTGGGATGAGAGGGAAACTCCATCTCTTTTCACCTGATGTTCATTGTGTTTCTCAGGGTGATCCATGCTTAGACTTGTGAGACAATCCTGGTTGGTGTGGCGCTGCCTGAGTAGCTTTGTCAATGAGGAGCACACAGGCAGGGAATAAAATCATCTGGTATTTATTCGCACATTAAAATCTTTTTTATGAATAGGCTGTACGTTCCCAGCTCCTGCCCCCTCGGGACGCGATTCCCCCTTTGTGAGATCTTCACAATTTACGTAAATGATTGCGATTGCCCAACTCATCAAACCAAGGACAAAAGCAATCAGAGGCCCTCATCGAGCATCCAGCTTCCTGACTCCAGCCCCCCACATTAGCCTCTAATTCATTAAAATATATGTGACCCAATTCAAGAGCTAATTTGGACAAAACCATTAGGCTTCTGTCCTCATCGCTGGTAGAAGTCGGAGGTTCATTTTCACACATGAGTGAGCAGTTGCAGCTTTAAGATGCATGAAGGTTATTGCTGTCTGTGTGCATAGGAAAGGGAGAGGAGAGCAGCAGACACTGGACATGCTCTTAGCATTTCTCTAACTGCTTCAGCTTGTGAGGTCCTTATTTGTGCCCCACAAACAGGATAAAAAAATATATGGACGAGTTAAACACATGAAAGGAAAAATAAGCCTCTGAGACGGGGAAGTGGTGAGATGCTCATGTCGTGTTCTAACTGTTGGGTGGCTCATACAGAAGTTGGTGGTGGTTTCAGTGGAGTCCCTGGTGGCAGATGTCTGGTTGGATCTCCAGAAGCTCAGAGAATCTCTACGCACTCTGCAAAGTTTGTTTAATTTTTTTTTTTTAAATTTTTATATTGGATAGCTGTTTTTAAACACCTTGACTTCAGAAGAAACCCTTAGCAGGCAGACTTTGCAAAAACACCTCGAAGATCTAGAGATTCAGGATCTCAAGTTATTTTTAATCCAGCAAATCCAAGTAATTTCTCCCACTCTTGGGGAGGATGCCATGACTAGATGACATCAGTAATATCTCCAGGCATGTGTGGCTGGCAGGGGTTCTTTCCCTGAGCCACTGTTTGGGGTATCAAGTTCCTCTCCGGACTGACGGATGAGTCACTGGAATCTCTGGTTTGTTTGTGCGTTTTATCGGAGATGATCAGGCGGCCGTCAGGATGATTGACTAACTCTGCGCCGAGTGTCAGGCGAAAGGAGCTGAAGTGAAGTAGCACAAGTGACAGCTGAAGAATAAGCAACAATCTGTCTTTTCAAATGAGTTGTTCTGTTGGCAATTTGACAAATTGTACGGTGTAACTGAAAGTTCTGGTTAGTGTGTTACATTACTTTATTTCCAAATATTCGGTTATGAATCGCTTACATTTCAATTCTGACAGATAGAATGCTTAACGATGTCGGTACAAATACAAGAAAATTGACAGAAAAATGCTGAGACACTGCAAGCCGCCTGAGATTTATTCCTGAATATACTTGCAAAGTCCTGTTTCAGCATTTTTAAAAAGAATTTGACGTTTTTGTTTTCTGCAAAATAGAATGTAATAGGAGAGTCCTCGATACAAATGGACAAGAAGGAGAAAAGGTGCAATGGAAACAATTTATTTGCCCCTAGAAAACCTCCTGTCAACTTTGGCTGAGCAGATTTATTTGGGTGCCGTACCAACTGATTGATCCAATTCGTCTGCCTTGCATGGATAATTTTTGTTCTTCCCATCCTAAGAAAACCTGACTTCTTTTTTCTTTGAGTTTGATCAAAATTACTCTGGTTCCATGATATTAGGGTGACATTTTAATGGGACCTGTAAAGGAGTATCTCCCTGAACTCCAGTTTTGTCACACAAATACAAGCCAAAGAATCACAGAATTGTCATGGTTGCAAAAGACCTCTAAAAATCACCACATCCAACCCTCAATCTGTCCAACCAGCAACGCTGGAAGAATTTTCTTCCAAACTTTTGTTTTTCCTGGCTGGTTAACGCTTTGGGAGGGCTCGCAGCTCTTCTGACCGTCAGTGTTTACCCATGTTTTCTAAAATTACTCTCATTCTATAAGAAAATGAGAATCATGGTTAATTGAGCAGTGGCTGCATTAATTTATTATGATTATGTTTCAAGGTCCTCATAATTCATTTCTCACAGTCTGTCCATTCAGTACAGACTGTACATGTCCATTGTACATGGCTAGCTAATGATAGAGCTTGTTAAAAGCTTTACTGAAAAAATTAAAGTGTGATTTTAAACAACTGCACTTTTACCGGTCTGTGTCCCTCTGGGGATATCCTTATGCTTGAGCGATCTTTTAATTTTTTTCTTTTTTTTTTCCCAGACTGACAAATCAAATTTATGACTAAATTGAAAACTAGATGATCTTTAAGGTCCCTTCCAACTGAAGGCATTCTGTGATTCTCTGATCCCAGAGTAAGCATCCCCGCACAAAGAGCTATTTGCAAGCAATCAAATGGCCATATTTCAAAAACATGCTGCCTAGGTGCTTGAAATGTCCTTGTTTTATTTTGCCTTGCAGTGGTCCAGGGAGTGTCCATCCATTCTCAGCTCCCATGTGCGATGGAGGGTGCTGAGCTTGTGATCACAAAAAAATGCCCGCTACCCATTAGATCACTAGTACCCTACCTTGGGCTAAGAATGTTTGGGTGTTTGCAGCAGCTCACGGTATCTGGGTGCCTTAGGTTCCTGTCATGCTTGTGAGGCCGATACAGTGTGATGTGTGAAGACACACGGATTCTGTTGGCCGCTACAGATCGTGGATTAAGCTCCAGTTGCACACCTGTTTGCCACTACTGCTTGCCCATGCTGTGGTGGACGTTTGGCCAGGAGTCTCCGTGAGATCAAGAGCGGACGACAGGAACAGATTTCCATAAGTATCACGTCTTTTATGAGACCTCGAAAACAGCTAAGGTATTTTTTTGCACATGGCATTCCTCGAGCTTTAATCTCACCCCTCCTGATGATATCTGTGTGGTTGTCAGAAAGAAGCAGAGGGTGCAGTTACTGTCTTGAGGCTTGGGGCTGAGACAGAAGAAAGAGGAAAGCTGCTTGCTGGTTGCTGTGCCAAAAGCGAGGCAGCGTCTTCTCAGTGTGACTCTGGTGGGGCTGGTACTCTTCCTGCTGCTGCCAAGGCTCTGCCTCATGATTTGGTCTGATTTAAGCACCGCTGGCAGCAAGATGTGCGACTCTGTTCTAGCCTAGCTGATGTGACCAAGGTTCTTCCTCAGAATGGGTTGATGGTTAGGTGGTTACAGCCTAACAGAGATGAGAAGGAGCAGAAACCATTTGAACAGAAGATTACCAGCAAGTTAATGCAGAGAATATAACCAGTGCTCGCCCTGAAGATATTTAGCTATTCTCTAAGAGCTGAATTTGCAGTGACATTTTAGTGCCCGTGGCAACCAGTGCCATAAGAACATTTTCTTTCAGATACAGGCTTTGTGTCTAAAGCTTTTAAAGGCTGCAGTAGCCACAGAAGCCAGCCTGTGTGTGTGCTGGAAGCAGTCGGGCTGGACTGGCTTCAGCAGACTCCCCCCCAGCTGCAGCCACTCGTCCCTCACTGCAGCTGACGTGGGAGCTGGGGAGGCAATTTCAGAGAGGAGAGGAAGGGAGAGCTTTAAAACTCTTCTCTCTTTAGCCTTCAGTCAGCCCATTTCTGTGCAGGGCTTTCCACCAATGAGAAGCTAGTGGTTTTTTTTGGAGGACATCACCAGCTGGCATCATTCCTGAAAGAGCTGGATGGGACTGTGCTTTTGAGATCCGCTGTGGAGAGCTGTAGGTGGAGTCCCATGGCAAGAGTTTAAAAAAGAAAAAAAAGATGATTGTACTAACCTTGCTTCTCCTCCCCAGTGTAAAACAACTTGGATCTTGGCGGTTTTTCTCTTCCGTGTTCGGAGAGATGAGCACTAATCCACAGGTCATGATGATAACGGTTGATGGGTTTACTTTTGTTCAGCAGTGAATGTTGAATTGTCTTTTTATTCCATGATTTATGGTAAAAATAAAACAGCCGACAGTTCTGAGAACACAGGGGAGGCTTGGCTAACGTACATCGTGAAATAAAAAAATAACTAGATGAAGAAGAATTACATTCTTTATTAGTGTTTCTTTCAGGCTAATTCTTCTAAGGCGGATAATAAGATTAGGTTAACTAAATTCCAACAATTATATTTAAACTATTTTATTATTTTGTTGGCTCCCTTTTTTGCTGTATATCCCCAGACTTTTGGAACACAGAGGTCAACTTAAAGAATCCCAGAATTGCCTTAGTTTGCAAATTAACTCCTCGAACTATCTGTACATATTTTGCATTTAATAAATGAATTTATTAAGGAAGCAAGAAATTGATTATTCAATTACTGTGGATCAGGCACCCAACATCCTAGTATGTTAAATGAAGTATGAATCTGATCAATAAAAATCTATTTCATCAGCATTTCTTCGCAGTGAACTGGCTACTTGGGAATGAAAGCACACACGTACAACCCCCTCTCTTGTCTAAATGTTTTCACATGATGTTCCTGAAACACAAATGTCCTGTGCAATAGATCTGTGTATAATGAGGGAATTTGTTATGTATGAAATGCATTTTGCATTTCATTCCTGGAGGAAAAAAGTTACATACATGTTTGTATTATACATATTGGAGTGAGATAGATGGATCCCGTGAGTAAGAAACATGGTATAAAATCTACATGCAAAAAAATGGTGTGTATCTTAATGTTAGAGCTGTGCTGAACACGGGCCACAGGCCGGAATCAAAACTGCCAGGTTTGTGTGTGTCTGCCTCTTTCCTTCCTCTTAAAGGTCCTTTAAAACTCTGCTCGAGAGCAGCCTCCTCCAGATAGTTTAGAGAGGTGCTGCCAAACTCTTCTCGTAGGGAACATATTAGAGGCCAAAACAAAAACAAACAAGTCTTGTCGTTGGGAATTTATGTGCAGAGTGACTGCTGAACACTTTGCCTGCTTTTTTTTTTTTTTTAGGGGATGATGTGAAAAACGGTCCTGTTGCAGCTGATGGAATGGATCCTGTCCTGCTATAACATAACAATATGTGAATAAGAATAAAATCTGACTAAGAATAACAACAGGTCTCGATTTTGGGATATGGACTATAGGACATCATAACCCTGTCACCTTAACATCAACTTTCTTAATTTGCTCCGTTTGGATTCTAAATATGCAAGCATCAGGCCATTGCTTGTCATTGGCAACAAAATAATGATGGTGTTGGGCAGTAGTGCAATTATTGTGCTTTTGTTTGTATATTGGTTTAATAATCTTCAATGTGGAATCCCCAGGCCAAGTTCTGCACTCTGTTAGGGAAGTTTGTGCACAAATGTTGCATGGGGTTCGTGTAGGGTGCTGAGATGAAGGAGATGGCAGTGCTCTTATTCTAGTGCTTTTGATGGAGCTCCTTTCCATTTACATCTGCGTAACTTAAGATTTAGGTCATAGTTAGGTCATTGGTGTTCAGAGCCCTATTTTATCTTTTTTTCTGTACTAGAATCCATCTTTACTAGAATATTCAGCTGCTTGAAAAATCTCAGGGGAGCCAAGTAAGCGTTGCTTGGTGGTTTGGGAGTCTTTCCTATCTTTGAGTGGTTTTATTTTGAAAATGCAATTGTGCAAACTAATTTTAATGCATTTTGCAAAACTCTGCTTATGATCTCTGGTTTGTGTTACTGGCACACTCTCTTCCAGCCTGAGATCTCCAAGCTAGTCCTGGAAGATGTTATAACAGAAGAATAATCTTTATCTCTCTGTAGAGACTACTGCCACCACAAAGCCACACAGATAAAGGAAGCAAATCAAGTTAAACTCCAGGCAGATTTAAGTCCATCTTCAGCCAAACACTTGAGCATGCATCTGACTGCAGATGTGACTTCAATCCAGTTTTAGCCAGCAAGTCACTTCAGTGCGTGACTAAGTCCCGCTGCGTTACCGTGACAGGTGAGCGTGGGCGTTCCTGCTATGCTCGCTTGGAGTCGATTCCCCACCAAAGTGTAAGAGTCCACTAGTGCCACACGTGTGACGTTTGTGCCATGGTAGTAAAGTATTAAGCCACAGATTAAGAGTGAATCATCAACATCACCACAGCAACAAATTTCTTAATACTTGAAAAGGTTGCCTCTTGGGAGACAGAATCTCTGTTACGTGACCTTGGTAGAGCAGCAAGGGGGTTTTTATTGGAGCAAACGGAGCAGGGAGGCTTGCACGTGTTGAAGTTCAACCAGCAACCCTGCTTTGCTTTGCACAGGAGCTCTCAGCTTGGACTTCCAGGTCCTGGAGTTGCCTCCGGGATGCTGCCCTGGCGCGGCTGCCCCCACACCGAGAGACATGCCAGCAGTTCCCTGCTGCTCCCTGGCCCCTGCCTGCAATCCAGGAAGGATCAGACTTCGTTAAACCCACAAACATTCGTGTATCTGCAGCAGCTACATCTCACTGCCCCATGTAGGTCCATCCATGAAATTAAATTATTTGATAGACCAGATTCCCCACTGGTGAGAGTCAGTACCTGAATTAATTACAATGATGTAAACCAGCCAACGGGAGGACCCATTTTCCTGTGTGTGTTTTCCGTTCAGAGTTTGCTCACCGAAGCAGACGTCTGAAACGCTTTTTTTTTCTTTTCTTTTAAAAACAGCAACATGAATTGATTATTTTGAGAGAATGCAAATGTTCAGAAGGAACCATTTTCAACCTATTTTGGGATTTGAATGATTGTACCGGAAACCAAGGCTGTTATCTTTTCCGATCTCCCGCAGGGCGATGAAGTTGCTAGGATGAATTTTTGTGTTGTTCTGTTCTCCTCACTAGCGTGGCTACAAATGTTTCCGTGAGGACCCTAAAAAGAAAAGATACTTTTTTGATTCTCTGCGTACTGATCTGTAGTCAGTCTTTAGATTCCTGATGGGATATAGTTTGTCAAACACCCGTCAGTCATATAACATTCTCCGCTTTGTTGAGTTCTCCGGAAAGGCACAGGATTCTGTTTGCAACTTGCTGCTTTAAAGTGGTTTAATGACCATGATGAGTCAAGTGTTTTATGAGGCTTTTTGGCTCCTGTATGCTTTTCTCAATACAAATAAAGGCACTTGAAGCTGAACCCATAGCAAGGGTCAGAAGAGGGGTTGCCATGAGGTGACCATCATGGGGAGTTCTTTTCTTCTCCCCGTAGCATTTATTTTGATAATAGAGCTCTTGATGGTAGCAGAGAAGAGATTCACGGCTGCTTGCAGTCATGAAGGCATTGCAGGCAGGACAGGGTTGGGTGCCCAAATGAAGAGCTGGCCAATATTCTTTCATTTATTGTGATAATTATGGTTTGAGGTTTCTTCTTATTCCTGAAAAACAGCAGGAGAAAGAGAATATTAAAAAGTACACTGAGAAGACAGTGCAGTTGTTGGCTCTTGGATCTGTATGTCTTGTGTTCTCTACCTCAACAATTTTGTTTGGAGGTGGCAGAAACACTTCTAAATTAAAAAAAACCCACAACAAAACAACCAACAAACCAAACCACAAAAAATTGAAAGAATTGATTCTTGGATGGGTGAGAGAGAAGACAAATATTTGGCCGGCTCATCTCTGTCTTTACTTAATGACAGTCTTTGTCCTGGCAGTTATCTTGTGAATCTGACTAGGCTCATTTCCCCAAATTTATGTCTATCTCTAATCAGAAGTTAATACGGTAGAGTAATTCCAGTCCTGATTCTGTGCTCTCTCTCTTAATTAAATTACTTGAGACGGTTGGAGGTGAATAGGAGCAGTGCTATCCCAAAGCTGCAACCTTCTGTCCTTATTGCAGGAAGGAAATGCTGTTTTGTGGCTGCCCCCATCAAGAAGACGAAGCTTCCTTCCCAGAGGAATACGCTTCAGTTTAGTGGTTATGTTTACACCAGTCTCTGTTAAACTTAAACGAAGATTTTTGTGCCAGAAGAGTGCCAGCTAGTGCTCAGAAGCCCGGTTCTTCCAAACATATACTGTTTTTGCTATGATGGTCTTTGGAGTTTACTGCCTTAACTGTGCTGGATGTGTTAATGGATGTGGAAGAAAGGGTGGGAANTTGGCATGGCAATACTACAATCTAAGTGTCAAGCACATGTCAGCTCTACACTTTAGTCCTGGGAATGGGATTTTATCCAGCTTGCAAATTCTTAGTCTTTGCTTACAGACTATATTTATAGTTGATATTTTGAATTTTTAGGTGCTGGATGGATTACCCAATATGATTGCCTTCTATGATTAAATATTAGTAAAATTTTCTATCTACCATAGCTATATTTTTAATCATTGAAAAAAAAATAAAAAGAAGAAAACACTTGTATTCTTGAGAACAGTCTCTTCTGTGTTAATGGATGTGGAAGAAAGGGTGGGAAAAGCTGTATGGTAGAAATCTGTTAATGCAGAGAAGCACAGGAGAATGAGAGAACATAGAAGAGGACACTTCCCCCAGGTTGTATGGCCTGTAGCTTGTTCCTGTGCAACATGGATGATGTGCAGCTCGAGAGACACTCTTCCATTGCAGTTTTTGGTCATCTGAACCAGTCAAGGCCCTTATGACTACTTGGTCTTGAAGAAATAGATGATTTTTTTTGTCTTGTATTAGTGATTACATTTGCAGTTCAGCAATATTTAAATACTGCATCAACTCTCAGAGCTTTCCTTCCTCCTTTGATGTGCACAGTGTAGTAATTTTTTGAAGCAGAGTAGTCCTTTCCAGTCACAATATGAGGGTTGCTGAAAAGTTCACATTTAATTCCAGAAATATGCATTTCTAGGTATGTTCCTGGAGATGAGGCAAATGTAATCTCACATTATAGTTTTCTTTTCAGTCCACATGATTAATTTTTTTTTCCTTGTGATATGGATACAACCTAAGATTTATCAGTTTCAATTTATCAGGTCAATAATGGCCTTCTCTCCAGATGTAATATATTGAGCTTAACAGACAGCAGCCTTTTAACATTTCTGTCTTCTAAATTGTGATTTACGCAGGGAAGATGAGTCAGTGAAATCAGCTGGATTCACATTTTCCCAGGTCTTCCAAATGGAAGACACTAGAGGAAAATAAACTTCTGTGTGCCTTCTGGGTCTAACCAGCAGAGGTGCATTATTCTCTGCCTACACTAATATATCATAAGATATTCTTTGCTGTCCACAAGCTAATAAATTGTACTGTGTGCTATCAGGGGAGTGCAAAATATGACCTCAAGAATGTGATATCCTTTTATATTGAGGGCTAGATAAGGCATGGCTTCTTTATTTACTGTGAGGATTCAGAAACGGTTTCATATTTAATGGCAGCTATTGATTTACTAAGTTTTTTATTCTGTCCTGAGGGACTGGAAAGAGGAGTGCTTTTGCTCGTGCATGAAGCAACAGCAAACAAAATTTTCAAATCCCAGGCACATCTAAAGGTACATTCTTAAATCAGCATAATCTAATTGGTAGTCTTCTACTGCTTGCTTTCTCTTTCCCCGAGAGGAATCGAGAGGAGATGGGGATGAGCTCCTCCTGTACATGGAAGGGCACTCAGGTGTGTCACTCCTGCCTCAGCCTGGCCCGCGAGAAGACATCTGGGATGTGTAGTCACTCTTACAGTGGAGATTTTACCACTCCCTCTTAAATAACCAGGTGAGCTGCTCTGTATCAGTGCCAAGCACCCGTGGCCTCCCATAACTTTCACAAGTTTCACAGTGTTCATGATTTGGAAACAAGTTAGATAAATGTTTTTAAGCTTTAGGATGAAATTTAGGGTTTTTTTCAATGACTTGATCATAAGCTTCAGTGCAGTTTTCTGGAATAGTCTTTTAGATGCATCATCTCTTTGGCCACTCTTCCCTTCCCCAGCCCCCTTCTCCCATCTCTCTTTATCTACAGTCCCCTGAGCAGTTACAGCTGCTGTTCTTGTGCTCATCTGAGCAATCATAGTGAATACTGTCGAATGGACGCGTATCCAGGATTCCTCTTGACTCCAATATTTTACTGTTATCCAGAGCTGCCTGGAAGAGCAGGGGTGATCTGAACATCTGTGTGTAGGTGCAGGCACAAGCGTGTGTCGCTGTCTTCCAGCGTTCTCGCAGCTCCGTGCTGTTGCGCGTTTAGAGACCATTCTATTGAAGTAACGCTCATTTTTAAGCTTCACAATATTACAGTGTCTTTGGCATGGACTTTTGCTCCTTACCTGGTAGGTGACTTGCATGACTACCAGTACTTTTGATACTGTGGGGATTTCGATTTGCAAGGACACCCTTCCATGAACAACCTCAGTGGTTCAGTCTTTAAGGATTTTTATATGTAAAATTGCTAACATAGCACTTGTGTTGTACGGGTAACAGTGCAGCCTTGGCCTGAGTGATTGAAGTAGCAGATTTCATGTGGTTTTTTGTACGTGCTAATGCTAAATATTGTTTGCTTCCTTATCTTTTTATATGTTGATATGCGAGGTCACAAGGTGGGTTGAAAAAGGTGGGTTGATAGAAAAAGTGAATTGTTTGCACAACTGATTCAGAGGACTAACTCTTTCATTCTCATTACCAAAAAAGGAACATATCAGATATATGAATCAATTTCTACGTGAACTTTGCAAAATAAACAGTTGAATTTCTTCGAGTGTTGATGGTTTTCTCTACCTTCCCCGAATTCATGAAGGGATCTGCTTGGTGTTGTACCTGAACTCTATCAGCCTCACTGGGAATTTGGTCCATTCGTGGAAGGCACTTTTAATTTGTTTTAGGGAGGGTGGTGTATTCTTTGTAAGAAAACTTCAAGATGCCCACGAAGGATTTGGTTTGTATTGAATGAGCACATGATTTGTGTGTTGGAGAAAGAGAGGACCTGGTTTACTTTGTGATCCCTGGCCTGTACAAAAGCTTACAATGCATTGACAAGGTCGGGATATTGTTGCTAGCTAGGAAGAGCCAAGCTCTGCTTGTATTTGACTTCGATTCTAGTAAGTCATTTTTGATTGTTTCAATTAAATTATTCGGTTTATATAATTTCATAATGCCTTGAAAATGCCCAGTCCTGTGCTGCACACCTGCAATGTCAGCTTCATGTTCCTGTGTGACCTACTCTAGGTTCCTGCTCTGGCAGTGGGGTTGGACTAGATGATCTTTTGAGGTCCCTTCCAACCCCTAACATTCTGTGGTTCTGTAATAGCTGCTCTTTGGGAGGAAAATCATAGAAAACAGGAGAATGAAACGGAGTAGAATATAAACTTAGGGCTTTCACCTTGTGGTTACACCGATACTTTTACAGCGTGCTTGTTCTCTAATGCATTCCTATCCTACACATTTTACCAACACCCTCACATAAACATAATAACATTGTGGAAGAATAAGTGATTTCTACGAGAGTAGCTCTTCAAAACATCTCATATTGCTTGGTGTCACGTCGGGGGTGCTGGCTGCCCTTGAGGCAAGCCTGCTGCTGTTCCCTGCACCGTTTCGGGGCTGGGACTTGTGGCATTTGGGATCCAGTACCGTCCAAATGCAAAGGCATATGTCTAAAGATGAATCAATATTTAAAATACCGGTTTTAGAGCACAAGTCCTCTCTTTTCATCTTCCTTAGGAATGTTGACATCGTTCAGTGGTTCCTCTTCATTCAAGGAGCAGAATTACGCAGTTGCCACACTGCTGGATTTGCTGACAGGGTTGGTGTATCCCTCAGGGTTATTTTTGGCAGTGCAGCTTCTTCTCTCTTGGGTAGAGAATAAACAAATTATACTTCTTGGTGAAGATTCTGCAGAGGTGTCTGGAATGGAAATCTTTAAAGAGAGGAATTTTCTAATAAATCATAGATATTAAAGTAGATCCTGATTTTTATTTATTTTTTTTTTCCTGGCTATCTCTACTAATTATCTGATAGAGAACTACCCAACCAGAAGGCCAGGCTATTGCTTTCTAAGCATAAGATACTTACATTATTAAAATCTCAATATAAAGCTGCAATCGATAGGACGATCGGTTTTCTGCAGGCAAAGGGAGCAGAGTGTGTGTAATAATCACTTTGAGTGTATGTAGCTTGTTGAAGTGATTAGAAAAATGATGGCATCAGCCTTTTTGTTACAGCAGTTAGATTAGTTAGGGCTTTGGCTTGCAATGTTATCTCAGAGACAGCGGCTAAAGCAGCTGGTGGGGAAGCTTTGCTTGTTGCCACTGACAAGGAGCTGATGCCTTTACTTGTTTATTTTCCAGTGTGTGCGGAAAAGGCTGCGAGCGAAAAGCCACTAAGTGGCCAGAAGTGCCGTCAGTCCGTTACGGTTTTCATGGGTCGTATTTTTTTACTGTGCTCTAAGTAGTTAATCCAAGCCACCCATGGAAACACACATAAACCGCGTGTCTCCCATGCTAGGCTGGATGCTACTGTTTGCCTTCATCTTTCCCGAATAAGATATTGGTCCTGATGCCGTAGCTTTCTCCAGTGTTGAACAGTCCTTCCTTGTAATCCTGGCTCAGCAGGACCCTCTCTGGAAGAGCAGCTTGGTGTGGGGGAGAACCTGCAGCATCAGGTTGTGATTTCTGTTTTAACTGCCCGGGTGCCTGGATTTCTGCTGCTTTGCTGATGGAAGGCAGTACAAGTAAATACACACGTACCAGGGTTAAGACCTACAGACACCATGCAACTCTTCCCTTCTTGGCCTTACAGGACTTGAAGGGTAGATTTTCAAGACTGTTTGTTTTTTGAGGTGGGTGAGGGTTTTGTTTTTTTTTTTTTAATTTACTTTCTTAAGTACAGAGTCGTATTTTCAGAGGCACTGGGTTTCCTGACATCAGACACTGAATACTTTCTAAGATGTATAGGTAGAGATTTAGATATCCAAATTAGTTTCCAACAAAGTATGAAGCCCACGTTGTTTATCAAGCTTTTTTTTTTAAAAAAAAATAAGAGTATTGGTATGTATTCCCATCAAAATTGTTAATTTCTTTGCATTCACAAGCAGATGAATGAAACATTCTCTTTTTTTCCGCTTGTGGTGATGATTTTTATCGATGTTTCACCTCGAAAAAGTTTTCCCCCGAATGTAGTTTGCGTTTGGAGTTAAACAACAGGCTTGGACAAATTTCTTTTGGCGAGGACTTTAATATTTGGCATCCAGCCATTGGAAATACACGGTCCTTGCTGCTTCACTCAAAGCTGCATTGTTCCTTGAGAGCAGAGCGATCGTGCAAGATCAGGGATTGTAGAGGCAGCTCGGTTAAAGGCTTTGCAGATGTAAGATGAAGCTTAAAAATATTTCTGAAATTAAAAAGATGCATTCATGTACTGGTGAGATGTGTTTGGGTAGACTCCTCTTTGCTGTGTGTGTCTTTGTGGTCATGAACTTTGTGCTAAGTATGGACAGGTAGGACTGTATCGGATCTGTATGGGAACAATCGTCCGCTGTCAGATTTGCTTCAGGAAAAATGTCCTGCTGTTGACATTATTAATTAAAATTAGGAGGCTTCCCTTCACGGTTATAGCACTCGGAGGAAGAAAGGTGATCTTAAAAATAGCTTGGACCTAACCCACGTAAAGACTTTCCTAGCTCAGCGTCAACATCTTGAACTGTATTTGGGTGAAGAGGGCGGTCAGGTGGTCTGAAAAATTGTTATGTTGTGTTCCTTGTGGAAAGCTGCTTTCTCCATTGCTCCCAACTCTTCAGTGATCCACAGCTGCTCCCTGAAAAAATCAATAGAGTAATCCAGGCCGGACGGAGGTCCTAAGGTGTAGCTGCAGTGGCGATTATGCTTTGAGAAAAGACTTCCAAAGCGTGCAGTGCAGCTTCATTACGGTGAATTACTTTAAATACGCTCCAGGTTTCTGAGGCTTCTCTGACCAGGGCTGAGCTGGAGCGGAGATCTTGAACCAAGACAGCTGCTCTATCTGAGCATCCAAGCAAATGGGTCGGAATGGTGACAGCTAGCATGGGGTTGGAAATCTGTTACCCCTGTTGCCCGCTGCAGCAGAGCTTTGGACACCACCGGTTAGTCTTCAGATGAGATAGAGGATTAGGATTATTTTAAGGCAGACGGAGCAGATGGTTAAAGAAAATGAGCCACTCTGTGTTTCGGGGGAACAGCGAAGATTTCAGATTACTTTGTGCTGCCTTTGTTGCTTTTTTTATATTGTAGACATTTGCAAAGACGACTTTGGATGTGCACATACCAATAAAGAAACCTGGAGTTTATGCAGACGAGGAGTCTACTTTGCACTTTTATCAGAGGTAAAGAAGATATTGAAGCCGTGAAGGAAGTGAAAATCTAACGACAGAAATAAGCCCAGATAGATAACGACATTATTGTATTTGGTCTTCTGCCACGTGCAGCCCTCGGAGTTGTGTTTTGCTGCCTTTACTGTAGAGATGTGGCCGCTGAGACAGTTGGTCAGAGTTGGAAGTGACTTCAACCAGAATGCAGTAGTGCCTGCTGAGGTTTGCAGGGGTAGGGGACTCGACCTTCATCGATCAGAGCGAGATGGATGGCTGTGAAATTGTTATCTCCAGCCTCACTGAGTCACACTGGAGTGTGAAGGATGCAGGCGGAGGAATTACGCTCTGATTTGGCCGTACAACTCCACCTGTAGCCCCAGGGCTGCCGCTGCCATCCCAGAGGTCTCCCTTTTGGCCAGAGCCAAACGGCCTCACCCTTGAAGAATTTAAGTTAAAGGAATGTGTGCTCTAATCTGAAGAAAAAAAGATATTTCTAGCTGTCAGTGCAGTGTGTGTTGCAGGTCTTTTCTGCTCTAAGTTGGCTTCGGGTTCATATGGGAATTAAAAAGGTCAATCTCTTGCAAAGTAACCGACAAGACAACGCTAAGTTGCTCAGACATCCTCTCTCTTTCTCTGAAGCGTAATCTATCAATCATTTTTCAGCCTCTTTCTTCGCTGTCCTGACATGATAGCAAATTAATTATAGGTCTGTGCATCAAACTTTTAAGTGCATCTGTGTGCTTCTCTGCAAAAGCAGAGTTCAGATGGCTTGGAAATTGTAATTCTAGGGAGCACTCTCCTTCATCCATAACACTTTGTGTCTTTAGGAAGTCATAAACAAGAATTAAACTTGGTTTTAAATTATTTTTTAAAATTTAACAATTGTTAACAGAGAAGGATGACTCTGAAGTGGGCTTCTCTAGAAAAAAATCGTCCCCTAAGAATCCAAACCTCTGTTGCCCAGTTTTCTGTAGCAAGCTGTGAGTTCATGTGTCTTGCTGCAGCACACAGATCTTAACTGCCTGTGAGCTTGCTGTAGGATTGACCTACAGAGCCACACAGAAGATCCTAGTTGTAGTTTCATGGTACAGCAGGCCTTAAAAATCCCATTCTTTACAGCTCAAACTGATTAGAACACCAGCACCTTCTGCAGAGGTGTTTTGTTTTGTTTTTTTTCCTCCAGAAACTGGAGGTGCTGTCACCTGTTTTTTTTTCCAAAGCTATAGTGTGTTTGAAAACACTTTAATAAAGCTGGCTTGCCATAAGGTTTTCTGAAATGCTCATTGAATTTAACCTCTAAAACTCAACTTCCAGCAGGTTAACTGAAGATTGTCAGCTGGTGCCTTCATCTCTGCTTGGGTTGCCATGAAAATTTTGAGAAAAAGCAAAGAATTCTGTGTTTTCTGTATCCTGTTCACATGCAGTTTGAGCTCATTGACTTCACTTTCTTTATTACACTGCAGAATTGAACTTAACTGTCTGTCCCTGAGCAGTGCAGGGACCAGGCCCTGTGTCCTCCTGCTGCTTCTAACGTGGGTATTGACTATGGTGCTGATGAGACTGTGGCTGCTGGTGGATCGCCCACCTCGAGTGTGTCCAGCGGAGCAGGTGCTGCAGGTACCAAGGGAAGGAGCGATGTGGCAAGGCCAGAAGTGATGTTAACTCCCTGGAGAACTGGGTACGGTGACCTTGCCTGCATTGTGCAGAAAGAAGACACCAAAAGCATGCTTGTTACGACAGAAAATCCATCCCCCTGAGGAAAGCACCTTTGTGCTGAAGAACTTGTTGCTCTGGAAGTCAGATTAATGAGTCAGCTGTCTGTACGGCTCTTCAGAAGATGCATCCTGCTGATAACAAAAACCATGCATTCTGGTTCCTGTTTAGATGGTTTTTCTCTGACTTCAAGAACAGAAGGTTTTTAAAGAGTGTGTCAGTACTTAAATATTCAGGCAGAGACCTTGTGAAATTTTAGAAAACAACCTGTTGACAACCTGCAGTTGCTACAGGTGCCTGAATGCCTTTAAAATCTGCCCTGTGACTTCTCTACTCCAGCTCTTACTTCAGTAAAATGAAAAAAATAATCAGGATGAATTCACTGATGGAAGCTGGACAAAAAATAACTTCCAAGAATCTTCAGAAATGCGAGATTCTCATAATGCCTTTCTAAGGCCAAGATGAAGGACGTAGATACGGTGAAGGTAGTAAGGAAGAAGAACTTTTTCCACGTACCCACATTCCACATTTCTTCAGAAGAAGCAATATCCCCTTAGTGGCAGAACTCTGGGGTCCTTCTCTGCAGACAGCAGGCTGACAGCATTTGTAGGCTAAATGAGATGAATTAGCAAACAAGTAATTTCATTTCCATGTAACCTTGTTAAGATAATATCCTGTCCATCTTAAACCTGTCGTATTAGACACATTTTAATCTTTGTGACGCATGGGGCGGTATATTATGTTTGGCAGCTTCTAAAGGAAGAAGGACGAGAGCCTGTAATTGGAATGTGGCCTCTGGATAATAATGATGAGCACTTCTCATCTTCAAAGGGTTTTCCGCCTCTCTAGCTAATCCACACATCCACTGAGCAGGGAAGGTAAGTTTTATCCCTGGTTTAGAGATTGGGAAAGTGAGCTGGGATTATAATTTGAAGTACCTAGATGGTGGTAGTGCTGTGTAAAGCCCAAATTTATTTAACTTGCACACTCAAAATGAAGTAAAGATACTGTTTAGATTTAGGTCCCGTGCATTATACCGATCGTTCCGATGGTAGACCCTTCAAATACAAAGTCACTCTGTTCTACTGTTCGACAGTAATCATATTACTGTTGAGTTCAATAATCTTTACCAGTAAAATGTGCAGTTTCTGAATAATTTGCTCTTGGAAGTCAGGATCTGATCCTGAAAGCCTACTGGGTATAGAATCTATTTTGTAGTTAGTGGAACTTCAGACTCAGAAAACCAGGAGAGTATCAACCAACACGCTGGCAAAACTCTCCCTGGAGTGGGCAGCTTCCTGAACAGTTTCACCTGCTGGATTGATGTGTTAAGGCAGTTTGAGTTTACTGATTATTAAAATGGTAAAACTAAATCAGTTGCTAAAGTGAACATCTTCCTCTCCCAAAGTGATTGCTTTTGGTGTTAGGTGGTTAAAAAGCAAAATTTTGTATGGTTTTAAGTCTCTACCTTAAATTATTCAACTGGAAAATGTTAAAAAAAATTGTTTGCCTACTGCTGTTCCTATTTTATGCTAGAATTTCTTTTCTGTGAACAACAAAAGATGAGTCAATTATTACACGTATTATTTGCCCCTGTGTGATTCTGTTATCCCAATGGCTAATGAGTATCAAATATACAGTGGAGATTTTTACAGAAAATGTGAATTTCATGACAAAATATATACTAAATTGTTTTCTCCTCGGTTTGAATTTAGTAAAGCTTCCCAGATGTCACCAAATTTTAATGTACAGATGAGCCATAACCTGAACCGTAGTGTAGTCTCCCAGTGGAACCCAGTGGATGAACTTTATGCAGCTGGTGAGCAGACACAACACTATTCTGATTGATGACATTTCTAATAACTATCTGGAGGATGCTTCATAGATACAAAACAACGCCACCCAAAGTCGCAGCATTTGAAAACCTTATTAATAAACCCAGAAATATTCCTTTTTCCGTTTCACTGATCTTCTCCTTCACTTCTTTTGACATCACAGCGCTGCCCAGTGATTCTGTGAGTAGGCATCCCTTTTGTTTTCTTTCCTATTGTATTTTTGGGGAAATTCCTATATTCACTTGTTAGTTCCCCAATAAAAGAAAACGTTTTCGCTTAGTTTTTACCTGGGTTCTATTGGCTGAATGACAACGCTGTTAAAAATCGATGTGCGGAAAGCCCGATCATTACTGAGGTTTTCCCTTGAACAGTTCATAGAGACAGCAAGCTCAGGAAAACAGCCTGAGTAAACTGCAGCCTGATTGATTTCAAGTACAGCTGATGGAGTATAATTGCCTACCCCTTCGTTTCTTTTCATTCTCTTCTCTACATGCTGCTTCTTTTGGGATCAAATAATCAGTAGCCATAATCACAAGCTGCACGAAGAAGAAAAGAAAATAGGTAGAAATGATTTTGGCTGGGAAAACCAAATAGCAGCAACTTTATATTTCATTTATGGATTCCCACATTCCACTGTAATATCAGCAGAATCTTTGGGAAAGCCCTGACTCCACTTGGTATTAACTTAATAAAAATGCACACTTTGGTTTATATTGATGGTTCTGCTGTTAGTGGCGTTGAGACTAGATGTTCAAGTGCGTCAACATCATCACCAATATCTTCTCCCTCTTAATTTCTTTAAAATTTCTTTTGATTTCTTTTAAAATGTGGCAAGGGGATCAATACTGGAGGGGTTATTATCCCAATATTTCTGGGGGGTTGATTTTTTTTTGTTTGTTTTGGGTTTTTTCCTTAGTTTTTAAATTGACATTTATGGCACTCTAAATGGAGAATTTCCAAGTCAGAAAATATGACTAACTGGCATTTTTGAACAGAGCATTAATTGTGGAATGTGGTCTGACACCTACTTGCTATAAATCCGGGCTATTACTTTAATACCTAAACTTGCTTCAATAGAAATCCCAGTTAAAAGAAATTTAGATTTTACTCATATCCTTAACCTTGTAAATTTACATCAGCACAAACTCTGCTACAGACTCCTCGTCTGAGAAGAAATCGTTCTTTATTATCTACCATAGGCCATAAATCTGTTTTAGAAAATCATACTCTGCCTTAAATATTATTCTAAAAATTATTTAGTATATTGGTGTATTTGGTTTCAGGAATAAACAAGTTCTCTTAAGGCTACCTAAGCAAATGGGTTTGGAATGTTGTTTTTTTTTTAAAAAAAAAACAAACTAAAAGCCCAAACCTGTCATATTACTTAAATTCCTCTCTCAAATAATGCCTTTGTCAGTATTTCTTAGGGTTCCATTCAAGCAACTTCTCAATGTTTTAAGTCTCAAAAGGGGTTGATACTAGGGTTTTGTTTTGTTTTGTTTTACTTTGCTTTGTTTTGTTTTTCTACAAGACCCATGAACTCAATTTGAAATGCAAGAATTAAGTTATGTTCCTCTTTTTTCTGTGTGCATCCAATAAGAAATAAGCGCCTTTAGGTCGAAGGTTCACTGACTGTCAACAGAAAAAAAAAAATCATTTTTTTTCAGATGATGCCTTTAGTGTCTCACCCACTGAAGGCAGTGGGAATGTGCAGTGAGAGCAAGGCTGTGAGAAATGAAAGCAGTGATATTTCATTTTGTTCAGCTATGGCTCTGCAAGGAGCAGATGCCACGGAAAGGAAAGTGTCAGTTGGTTTTGAAGCTCTTCAGAACAGAACGATACTTTTGAGGATCTAAAAAGTCATGTCTGCTGTTATTTTTTGTAGGAAGATCATTATACAATTTCTAGCTCTCCAAGCAGTTTCTCCTTTTGCACTGGCTTTTAGGCGCTCTAAATCCTTCCCTTCTTCCTTTTTGACTTTTCACATAGTTAATCCTCAACTCCATTCACGTTTCCTTCTCTTTCCTTCAGCCCCTAAGTTTAGTTGGCTTCGTTCTTTCGTTGTCGGCGAGTCCCTCCAGCTCTGGTGATGTTTTGTTACCCTCTGGGAGAGCTCTCCGGTTTATCTACAACTTTCAAATAATATACCATGCATAGAGGGGTTGGTTAGCTAGATCTGTGTTACTACAGCCTGTTCATAAGTGATTTAAATGTTTTCAGTTGCGTTAGTAATGTGTTAATACAGGTAAATTTAATCAGGAGCATATTGGCAAATAAATTTCTCTGCTACACAAACTATTGTATATTCTCTTCCTGTTTCATCTGTGACTTGAAGGGAAGGCTGTTTTCTTCTGCCATTCTGGATGAATCCTTTTCAGCAAAGCACAGGAGGACTTTATGGTAGAGAAGGCCCTGCCCACGCCGAGACCTTCACAGATGGTGAAGTTTTATGGGAAGCAACAATGAATTGATTTCCGCTGTGAATTATAATTGCATTAATTAATTACTTAAGGATGTTATTTTTTTTAATACAAACTGACACAATGGGTCTTCTCATTGTCTCAAAATGTGTTTTCGTTAATTCAGCAAGATCGCATGAAGTTATAGCTCATCGCCGGTTTAAAATAAAGGAAAAATTTAAGGCTGTTTTGTGGATCTGAGATTGGTATCGGCATTCTCCTTGTATTCCTTGTCTTCTTGTATTTCAGGGAAGTTCAGATGTATTGGTATAGTCCATGAAACTGTAAAGCAAGGAAAAACCATGGAATCTGATTCTGAATCCAAGATAAAAGTCCACGTACAATTCTATCCCTACATGTAGTGAGCTTGCAGCCTATTTTTTCTTATATTTTATTCATTATTACTAAAGTGTTTCTACAAGCACGTCTCCTGAGCTTATTTGGATTTTTGTTGTTGTTAAAGCTGATGTGTGTCAGAAATAAACCTTAAACTTTCTGGCTTTGGAGGAGACTTTCAGGTGAGGTTCTCAAGGTCAAGATACTGGGCCTTGATAAACTCCTTTTAATTACATACCCATAATAAAATAACCAGTTAAACTCCTGGGTGAAAGACTCTTAGAATCAATGTAACAGCTGATGCTGCTCTATCTGTGACTTAACTCTCAGGTCTGTTCCAGTTGCACGTTAAAGGAGAGGGATCCACGCTTCTGATTTCATCTGCTTCCAAGCACAAAATCACACGCTGTTCCTCATTCATAATATTCTTTTTAAAATAGTACTGGGATAAAGACAGTGCCTGAACTGTGTCCTATAATGATATCCTGGAGCATTAGAGATACGACGAGCTTCTGATCTTGGTGTGAAAATAGGGAGCAAATGGAAAATGTCAGTGTATCAAGAAGGCAGTGGAGGCTTCTTAATTACTCCCATGCACACTTTGTTTGGGTGGATTTGGGTCTATGCCACTGTATTTTAGCTCCTGCCCAACACAATACGTGAGTTTGTAATTACACTGCTCCTCAAACCGATCTAGATGTCCAGGCTGGTTTTAGAGGTGATGGCTTAATCCTTTAACACAGAATATCAATCCCAGTAGTTGTTTGTGGCTGGAAATACGGAAGCTGTGCTCTTGGTAGGAAGGGAAGACTCCCTTGTGCCTGTGGAACTTGAGGGATGGAGGCTCCATTTCTTCTCTTCCACAGATTTTCTGTGCAACTGTGGGCAACTCTTTTAAGCTCATAAAAGAACTTGAGTCCTTGTACTTCCTTCTTGTGTTATTTCCCCTCTCTCTCCCTGAAATATCACTGTTCCAGTCTTTTTAATGACCTGGTCATGAGAGGACCTTCTACCAAAGCAAGAGATGTAGGTTTCACTGTAGGACCAANTCCACAGATTTTCTGTGCAACTGTGGGCAAGTCTTTTAAGCTCATAAAAGGACTTGAGTCCTGGTACTTCCTTCTTGTATTATTTCCCCTCTCTCTCCCTGTTTTGTTTTCTTTTCGAATTGTAAAATACCCAAGTAGTTCCTTTCACAGGCAGTAGAAGTATTGGAAAATATCTCTGTTCCAGTCTTTTTAATGACCTGGTGGTGAGAGGACTTTCTACCAAAGCAAGAGATGCAGGTTTCACTGTAGGACCAGTATCTACTGGTTAAATGTTTTTTTCCTTTGTATTAATACACAGATTGTGAATAACTGAGAGTAGTGAATCACAGTAAAAAAGCTGAGAATAATGAATGTAAGTAAATGCACAACTGAATGCAGAACTAACTCTTCTGCCAGGAAGTTTTGCATTTTCCCTGTTGCTGTCCGTGATTCACATTTAGCAGATAAAACTTGTTCTGTACAACTTCTAGTGAGAGAAGGAAGAAGAACGGGTTTGAATGGGAGCCTTCGCCATCACGATGGAGCGCTCTTCTTGGAGTCCTTGGGAAAATGCTTTTGGGAAATCTGTCTTTTAATAGAGCCCAAAAGAAACCATAGAGGAGCCGTAACCTCAGTAGGAAGCAAACAGAAAGACATTTGTGGAAGGTAATGTGGGAGGACTGAAGTGCAAGGTATTGGGGCAGCCTGTCAGCAGAATCGTTCTCTTGCTGCCATTGTGGTTTTCTGGACTAGACAGATTTAAAACAGAGTCGCCTCTGAGGAAGACAAAAAGGTGCCAATCTGGCAGAGACATCAGAATGGATATAAATTTCGATGCTCAGGCAATGTTGTAGCAGTGTAAGGTGAGAGTAGGCTCAGTGTGTATGGCGGTGGGCTTCCAGTCCTTTGTAGCGGCGGAGTAAAGATGTGTCTGGGTGGTTGGGAAACACTCCTGTTACACCCTCCAGCCAGGCTGGTGATAGAACCCGTGGTCAAGAGAAACTAAGTCCTCCAGATTTTAGGCTAATTCCCAGCAGCAGTAGAGGTGCCCCTTGGAGCAGCTTCCCAATTTACAGATGGGTGAGTGTCATGTGCACTTGAGCCTCTTCCCTTGTCCGCTCCAAGCGCTGCAGAGATCTTGGAGAGGTTGGCTAGGCTGGGACTAGTGGGACAGATCTTTGTAGGGGAAATAGTTGTGGTTCTTATACTCGGGAAACTAATAGTATGAAAACTGCCTTCAAAAAAGAGGCATCCCTCCTACAAACCACAAGCTTGTCACCAATTTTAAAGACTTCTCAAAACTCCTAGATTTCTTCTTCAGTTCTCTTTTCAGTGCTTTGGTTTTTTCCCCCTTCTGTGCCAAGGTTGTTTACATTTTGTTGCTGTGTATTGCTTGTAGGTTATTTAGTCTCTATAAAGGACCTGTAGTAGAGAAGGGTCTAATAATGTCAGATGCTCAGTTCTTGTTAGCGCAGCTGCCATCTGTGCCAAGGGAATTCCGCACGGGTGGCTCTAGGTGCAAATTGAAAAAAAATGGGGAGGTGGTGAAGCAATCGAAGATGCGGTGAATGTGAATGGAGAAATTAGATTGTTGAACATTTCTTGTCCTGCAGCATAAAATAATTATTGGTGAAAGTTTTACTCTGCAGCACATCTGTTTGGAGCTTTTCGCACGTGAGCTTTTCCGTTCGGTATGTGGATTTAAGTGACGTGGAGGAATGCAGTCGCTGTTAGAAAAGCAGCTGGTGACGGTACTGGCGCTAACCTGGAGTTCGCTTCTACGTGCCCTGAGTTTGGCAGAAAAAGGCAAGAAGAGCACCGAGCATCCTTTGCTTTGCTCTTAATGAAGACGACTGATCCTTTGCACTGTGCTTTGGGTTCCTCCGACTCCGCAGAATAGATTATCTGTTGCTTTTTCAGGAAGAAGTTACAATAATTGTATTGATTGTCTTTCATTTGACTCTTGACTGAGAGGAATAAAAAGCTTCAGGATTATTGATTTAGTTTTGCACTCAAGTATTTTACTTTTGTTTTCGCTTCCCAAAGGACCTAATCCCAAGGCCGTTTAGGCAGTTGTGGGAGGGCTTTAATGCAGTAGAAATAATGCAGTTTTGCTCTGCGGGAGCCTGAATCAGCAGCCAGCCCGTGTGTCTCTCTCCTTGCTCAGGCATTTAGAACGTTATCGTCTGAGAATAAACCTCAAATGAATTAGGGCAAGTTTAAGTGAGTGAATTTGTTTCTTCTGCCTTTTTAGGAACTATTCTTTTCTCTCATGTACCCAAATGACTTCTGAATAGATCCTTGCTCTATCCATCCCTGTCAGTGAGCAGCACCAGAAGGAGGGGAATTTAGGGCTAGAGGTTTTCCAATGCCCAGCACACCTTGAAATGCTGTGTCTGTAGTAGAAAGGGTTAATTCATTGTGCTTGAGAACATCCACGAGTAGGAATTAGGCACTGTTGTCATAGTTGGCACTTACATTTTAGTGTTTAGAAGTTTATTTTTCTCCTTGCACCCTGTTCTGCGTCCCTAAGTTGAGCTTAGACAATACTAATTCAAGCAATTGTGGCTGTTGAACTCCGTGCTAAAGAGGTGATGCCTGACTCAGGCTGAAAGTGAGAATCCTTTTTTCAGTCTTTCAGTGCTTGTGTTTGTGGAAAATAGTCTCTCATAAATGTGTTGGATTTTATATTTAATACTGATTTCTTCTATTCCTTCACTTAAATAAATTCATAAAATAGAAACAAAATTTTGGGTGGGCAGAAATGTTTAGGCCCAAAACACGGTAAAGCAAACATGTACAAGATAAGCATGAAACTATGCTATTAAATACGAGTAAAACTTCATTCATGGCCGAGAGTCTGTTGAGCTTAAAGGCCTTGTGGTTCAAAGACCTCACATAGGTCACGACCCAGGTTCTTTATCTGGCAGCTTAGTCACTGTGCCTATATATGTAGTGCTGGTGTGTCTAAGTGGAAAGGAGTGCGGCATGTGAACTGAGTGTTTATATATTTATATAGCATTTATATACCATTATTAAAATCACACAATCCTGTAGGAATGTAAGTTTGTCTTAGACTTCCTGGCCACATTTTTTGTCCATTACTTTCAGACATCTTTGCAGGAATCGCGTTGGTGCTATATCCTTCTGTCACCTCGGTTTTTGGATGTGGCAGGTAAGGCGTCTTAAAAGCTAGGAAATGCTTTGGGACAAAAAGACGTCTGCATTTAAAATTGTTTTACTCTATTAAGTTCAGCTTCCACTCCACTCTGAACTTACACGCACCAGCATTTTAGGAAGGCAATTAAATATACTCAAATCCAGGTCAAGTTTGTTCCCTCGGACAGAGTTGTTTCTCCTAGAATAGCTGGTAGCTAATAACAGAGTCTGGTTCTCTGCTCTTGCTTTTGACTTACTGGATGACCTTGGCAAATCTTTTCTGTGTCTTGTCCTCATTTGTAAGATAAAGATAAGGAGGCAGAGATCCATTGCACAGCGCTTTGAAAAATGCTGTGCCGTTCCCAAGTTGTTGTTATCATCCAAGTGCGGTCGTTAGTACGCTGTTTCCTTGAGAACATTAAGCTGTTCTCCAACCTGCTCTTCTGTTTTTCCTTCCAAAAAATCTGTGTATATAATCCTTACGTCCAGGAACCTTCTAGTACTTTAGAAAGACTGGGGGATAACATTCTCTCTGTTTTACAGATGTGGCAACGGAGAATCTGTAAAGAGTAAGATCGTGCTTGGAGATTATACATCTTACTCAGTGGTCCAGGTTCCTGCCCTGCAGCAGCTTTAATCGCTAGACAACTTTACTACCCTTTGTAAGAGCGAGAGGGCTGAAAATTGAAGCGAACTGCTGCTTGTGGTTGCTAGGGAGTCGCACGCTGCCCTCAGGTTGGGCTGATCCACTTTCTCTCCCATCTGTACTTGTTTGGACCACTGCTCTGTGCTGAGCTAAAGTTGATGTCGCTCTTGCTTTTTCCCTCCCCTTCCCAGCAGTGTGGCAACGGGACAAGTCAAGGTGAGCTGCATGAATTTAAACGTATAACCTCTTAGTACGTACGTGCAGAAAGGGAGAGTAAACGTAGGTTTTGTGAAACATTGCTCTTCTACTTGCTTCCTGTTCGGGGTTCGCAGCGTGGATCAGGAGGAGAGCTGAAGAGGGCTCACACCCCAGGCGCTGGCAGAACACGGAGGTTTCTATAAATCTGTTCATTATGGCCGTGTGGGGAATTTCCAAATTAGGAGCATTTTTAAGTCCTCTTATCAGCGCTTCAAAGATAAAGTGGTGTGAGACGAGCGCTTCTCCCTCAGCGTGCCGGGTTTTACGTGCGCTCTGCACCCAACAGAGGTAGGGAAGTCTGAAAGGGGATTTATAAGCAGATGTTAAAAAATACAATGAATGATTTTTCGTATGATTTTTAATTATGGTTTGTCAGATGGCTTCTCATAGGAGCATAGTCACTGGTGGTTTACTTGAAGGAAAAAGAGAAGAAGAAAAGGCAGGCTGGGTAGTGTTTTTGTGAGGAACTGCTGCTGGGGGCTCTCTGTGTCTCCGTCGTGTTTATCTCCCTGCTCACTGCTGTCATGGAAGCTTAGAGCCAACTGGGAGATCCTGCTCTGCACGGGGCTGGATTACTGACCCTAATGCATGGAAAATTGAATGTATTAAGCGGCAGCCGCATTTTCAACCCTAAGAACTTCGCAAGGAATTTGAAACAAAAGGCCAGAGCCCTCTGAGGAGATTTTCATCCCAGGGGGGAGTCTCATTTTTTAAAAAACCACAAATTAGCATCACCATAGAGAAGCGGCTTCCAATGACCAAAAATTAGAAAACGAAATGAAAGATTTTTTCATTCTCCTGGGTGCAGCTTTCTGTCGTTTTGGTTTTTTGTTTTTTGTTTTTTTTGCTGGTCCAAGGAGCGCTCTTGTCTTAGATGTAGCTGAGGTGAGCTAAGCTCTGACCTCAATGCAGTCGGTTGCACTCACATTGGAAGTGGGAAAACAAGCGACATCAGAATGTCTTGTCAATCCATGGGGGAAAGATAAAAGAGGCCCATTCTTTTATAGAGGGTTAACAACATCAGTTGCTCGATTTATGTGTTTATAAATTTACTAAAGGTCCGTGAAAGGAGAAATCTACAGGAGTTAATCTAGCAGGGACAGGGAGGGTTGGTGGTTGTTTGTTTTTTTTTTTTAATCTCCTGGTGGCAAATAAAGTATTTCACAGACTTGGAATAAAAGGCAGTCAGAATTCTGGAAAGACCTGTGAAAGAAAGCTCATGAGCTATACCTGGCTTACATGTATTTGCATGTGGAAAGTGTGGCTGTCATATCCCTCAGGATAGGGATAGCCAGGAGCTGTAGGAAGAATTTAAAGGTTTGTGTTTGGAAATACAAAGGCTGGAATTGCCAGAGGTAAGGCCTGGATCACCTCCACCTATCTCCTTAGCTGTGGTTTGCTGCTTTGTCCCACAGCTTTGTGTTCCATCTGCTGGGGGGGGATGTTGATGGCAGATGTGTGTCTGTGTGTGGGATGGAGGGCACAGGGTGACTCCGGGAGCCTTGTTTTGCCATTTTTTACCCCCTGGGGCGATGGTGGAATCGCTTCTGCCAGAGAAGCCTGTGGGGACTGTGTGCTGAATTCCTGCCAAATGTGTTTCACCAGCCTCTTCCTACAACAGACGCTGTCCTCTGAGCTCAGCGTACAGCTTTTGAACCCCCCCAAGGAGCTGTTTTAGCCTCGTCGCAAACAGTAGCAGGTTTATAAGCTAACAAACTTGCGCTGATGTTTGCTCCTTCAGCCTGGCTATCTATATGTAATAATAAGAAAAATCTGCAGATTTTTCCCTGGAGGGTGTCTGTGTAGCCTGTCACTTCAGGGGAGATGCACTAAGACTAAAACAACTCTTCATTATAAAGAGTGAGCAGATTTTAATGATAGCTGTTGTCGTATGAGATTTTGCAAGTGAAGCATGTGCTTTGGGTGCCACCAAACCGAAAGCAGACCCGGCAGTACTGTCAGTCCTTTGTGACTTTTTGCTGTAGAAAAAGAGTAAAAACATCTACAGTTACTTTTTTTTTTTTAATATGCAAAACACTTTGTAAATATTAAATAATGAGACCTCACAAAATACGCATTCAAAGTCAAACTTGTACTGAGACCTCTCCTCACCTCCTGGATTGTTTTTTTAGTTTCTGTCATCCCAAGGTAATTCATGCAGTGCTCTCTGCTGATTTCTTTTTGATGGTATAGTACCTGATAAAACTGTAGTACAGGAATTAAATAGGTGACTAGGTAATTTATTTGAAAGGATTGTAGTCGACAGCATCCGTCAGTGTATTTGTGTGTGAGTCTGCGTGTGGGCATCTGCCTCCTTGTACAATTAACGCTGACACAGTAGTTTCACCACCAAAAGCCTTGATTTTGGACACTGTAGAACATACTAAGAAACTTCTCTTGCAAAGGCAGTCCAAAATGTTCCTGTCATGCTCTGTACGCTGAACATTTAAAGGTCATGCTTGTCAAGAACAGCAGCTTTATTTTTGCAACTCAAGTGCAGCGTTTTGTCCTGGTGTATGCACTGTACTCTGAGGAGAGGGTTGTGGCACTTGTGACTTCACCGCGTGTCAGTGCAGTGGGTGTTGGGGGACGTGCGCTACAGCCTGGGGGGGATCAGGCAGAGAGGCCCAAAACACCTTGGTCTGATTTTGATAAAGATGCTGAATCACTGTCTGCCCTGAAGAAATCTCCTCCAGCACAACAGCTAAGATTAAATGACAGTAACTTCACTGTATCACTTTTTTTTTTTTTTTTTTAAGTATCTACTAGCATAAGCATGGGAAAAGTGAGATAGCCAAGGCACTGCACAGGGTAAGATAATAACGGTAAATCACAATAGGAGAGAAAATGAAACGGAGATATTTTCTCCAGTGTCGAAGCTACAAGGGAACATGGGGGAGAAAATGAAAAACTCAACAAAATTCCACACTGATGAACATGGCAAAAAAGCAGAGATGCTGCGTGTGAATTGGGAGAAGACGGCGGTGACAAATGGACGCGCGACAGCCCCCCAGACGTTGGCAGCTGATGAGAAGCGCCGCAGACGAGCAGCTGTCACGCCAAGGAAATATTCTGGAATTGAAATGCACTTAGAGCCGGTTGGGGTGCCACTCCTACCTCACTTTTATCACTGCTGCTCCAGGCTCCCAACTCTTTAGCTAGTCAGTGAGTCTCTCTATCTTCCTGCATGCATCTTATTTAATTAGATTTACTTTAAATCTTCTAGCCTGTGTTTTCTAAGGTGGTGAGGTGTGGAGCAGACTTGAGCTGTTCTCCTCGAGCACAGCTGAGACTGGGGAGGTTATCACTGGCACAAGTCCACAACAATTTGGAGACCACTAGCTTGCAAAAAACTTTTCTGCTCTTCATTTGTCTTGCCCTTCTTTTCCATGCTCTTATTCCTCTAGCCCTGTACAGGAAGCTTGTTAATATTTTGTTCAGCTACCAGCTGCCGGAACGAGGTTGCAAATAAGAGAAATCCTTCTCCTGGAGTAGCTGTATCCTGGAAAATATGTATCTGTGTACTTAAAATGCTGAGCCTTGGTATAACATGTAAAATATATTTGCAGATCATTTAGCTCAGGCCATGGTGTGAAAGGTAATTCTAGTTGACTCACTGGGAAATAGAAAGTGTAGCCTCTCATTTTCTGCTCCCAGTGCTGAGCTGTTCATGGAATCTGCAACTATTTTTTGGTGTTTTTTTTTCTTTTTGATCTCTATTATTTTTATTATTCTCTAGATCTAGCTGCTTCTAAATCCAAAGGAATACTTTGGATTTAAAATACTGCCTCCAGAAGCAAAAAGTCTGCTTTCCTGTAGGATGGATGTTTTGCTCTTGGGTCTATTAATTATGGCCTTTTCTTTCACCAGGAATAATTGTGTTATTAATAGTCTTTTGATGAACAGAAGAAAGGCCTCTTTGGAAGGAGAATGCTCTTGCTTCACAAAAGGTTTCTGATAGCCTTAAGGTGGATTTATCTGGTGGAGCTTTGGCTAACCTTCATATTAAACAGGCAGAAGCAGTTTAGGGAATTTGGGGATGCGAAGCAAATTAGAAAATAAATTAAAAGCATTATAGCTCAATAGTATAAATTAATGCAGCTGCCGTAAGCTCCATCCTGAGAGAGTTGTCAATAGTTGCAAAGCTCCGGCTACGGGGGAAGCAAATGAGTGTGTATTTTACCGGTTGTGTTTTGCCCCACAAGAAGCGCTTTGAAAGAGTCCTGTGTAGCTTTGATGGCTTTCCTTTATCTTAACTCCTTCCACACGAGTGCCCTGGCAGTCCTCTGGGAAGTGCCGAGCGAAGGGGCTGTAAGTTGTGAGTAAAAGCTGAGCAAAACAGATGCCGATGACACCACCGATGCCCAGGCTTCCTTCTGCAACCGCTTCTCTGGGCTCCCGGCCCTGCAGATTGCGGCCGGCTCACTCTGGCAATTTCTCTGCCTTACAGATGAATAGTTCTGGAGGTGGAGGCATCGGTTGAGTCTGCGTCTGCAGAGCAAAAATCTTCTGTTCTGCGATGGTTTTGTTAGTGTTGGTGGGAGAAGAGCTGTAACCTCCCTCCCCCGCCTATATCCCAGCCCGCTGGGATGGCAGTCCCTCCGCAGCAGCTCTTTGTGCCTGCTCTTGTCAGTAGAGATTTTAGAATTGTCTCTTTCCTCCCTGGCCCTGGATGGAGACTCTACCAAGAGATCAGAGAGGGCATTTTACTTACGGACCAGAGAGAGGAGTGCTACTCATTCTAAACCGACAGGAAGAGTCAGATAGCAGGAATTCTGTCTTCAGCATGGATGGATTCTTTCAGAGTGGTTACATGACACTTGAGGGTAATAGATAATACATCTTAAATTGCTGATTAATAAGAAGATGCTGTATGGCATTTGCGTTCCCTGGTACTCTTAATCTAAACAGGAACTGAAAACCGTTGTCGCTGTGGTTGTCTTTATGTTCGAGTTGCACTGGGCGCTCTCAGTCAAATCTGGTCCGTGCTGTTCTGACAACTGTGCAAACACGTAGTAAATGAGAATTTGTATCCTGGGGAATCTGTGATCTCAGTCAAAATAAGATGTTTCAAAGTGTGTGAAGGAATGGAAAGTGGTGAGGGCAACCATGGTATGGCCCATGGTTGACCAGGTAAAAATCAGTCCCTACAAGGGGAAGCAGAAGGAGATGATATTAACCTCTAAGAGAAAAAGAGTTTAGAAAAGCACCTTTTCAGTTGGTCCTGAGACAGCGTTCCTAGGCCTAGGTGTATCAAGAGAGCTTGAGGTGACAGAGGACTAATGGCTCTCTGAGGTTAACGTTCCTGGTATGGTGGAGCATACTGGAGTAAGGCAAGTCATGGAAGCACAGGCTGTGCAGATGCTTTCTGCAGGGAACAAGAAAAGTGTCCTTGAATGAGAGCCAGCGGAGAGACTTCAGTGATAAGAATGATGTGTCAGGGCTTTGTGATCGTCCACATGTTGATGAGCTGGGTGTTAAGAAAATGACAAGCGTGCATGTGGGGTGCACACTCCTCTGTGAGGAGGAGGATGGCAGAATATGGTAGCAGAAGATCTGGAGAAAATTTGTTAAGTTTAACTCATTTGCTGCTATCTATGAAGAGATATCTGAGAGACCTCGTTCCACGGTTGTAGGTTGAGGATACTTTTCTAAATTTTAGCTTGCTGGCTCTTTTTAGTTTGTTTTTTTTTTGTCTCTTAATTTTTACTAAAATAACTTCTTGCTGTCTTTAATACATGCTACTATTCTTTAAACATGAATTCTAATTCTAGCAGTGTGACACAGGTTACAACGTGCTTCTGGCAGAACATGCCTTGCCTCCAGAGCAAACAAGGAAACTCGTAAACTTGAAAATCTGACCTTTGCCTAATTTCGTCTTACTTGTTCTCAGGATGTGTTTCTCCTGTAGTCTTCTCTTTATTGAAACCATGAGAGAGTAAGAATGTTAGCTTTGACTTTCTGCCTTCTTGTAGGTACTCGGTGAACTTTGAATGCCTTGTAATTGTCTGTGTGAGGCGAAGGGTCTGGGCAAGGAAAATAAAGAAAGGTGGAACACAGTAACTGGAACAAAGTTGGCCTGAAAAATTCTTACCTAATGAAAGCTCATTTAGGCATTACTCTGCATCTAGTATGTACCTAAACTTCTTGCAGCCTCTGCTGAAAAAAATAGCAAAATACTGCCTGGGCGATTTGTTTGAGCTCCAAAGATGACAAATGGAGTAAGGAGGCCGAAAATGTGTCAGCGGGTGCTAATATCTTCATTCTGCTGCACCTGAGACCCTGACATTCCCCTTCCAGTGCTGCTGAAAATGCAGGTCAATTAATAGGAGCAGAGTTCTCATTTTTGATCCTGTATTTAATTCTGTGAAGCTATTATTGCCTTGAGGGAGTGTGTGTGGGGGGGGAAGTGTAGAAGATAATTAGAGTTGACCTTGTGCCGTGGGCTTGTGCAAAGTGTTGGATTAGCAATGAACACTGTCAAAGCTTGGTTAGGAAACAGGAGGCGGGGGGAACGACACACCACGTTGTAAAGCATGTTGCTGAATATGCAAGAGAATAAAAATTGAAATGGAAAGGACGAGCAGGAAGCTGAAAACAAATACTGAGGCCAACTCTGTAAGTGGGATGCTGTCAGGAGTTAATGTCTTATTTTTTGTTGTCAGAGCAGCAGTGATAATCGGGCAAAATGGTACTTACTGCAGAGAAACAATTAGGTTGGGCCTTCACAGCCTAAATGATAAAAAAAAAAAAGGAAAAAAAATAGACATTACTCTAAGGGATCATGTTATAAGAGAACTTGTGATGGCTGAGCAGCAGCCCTACATCAAATAGATGGAGCAGAGCGACTGATTCTGATCAGCTTTGCTTTTTCTTCCCTATTTCTCACTGCACATTCTCTCACATTAGCCTACTATTAGCATTACCAGCTTCCATTTTGGTGTGGATTACAATGGCTTGAATAAGCCTTTTTTGGAAACCATCTGGTCTTAGACATCAAAGAACAGCTGTAGATAGAGCTGGCTTTTAATGTAGCTAAAGTTCACATCTCTGTGTAAAATAAAATGGAGCAGTGCCGACATTGCTGCGACACGAAGCCTCGGGGAATTCAATTTCTCATTTTCAGTTTCGTTGCCTTCAGCCTTTCCCCCCATTAGGGATTCTGGGCCAAATCCCGTTCACCTTGCTTGTGTGAAAATAGTTTTTGATGGCAGTAGGATTCTTTGCTTGCATCTTTAGACCATGCAGTCTGTGTCCTAAATATAGGCATTGTTCAGCAAGTAGGGGTGGAAAGGAAAGAAGACGATTTGAAACCCAACATAATTAGAATTTTTGTTATGATTTTGATTTGCCTAAATGCTTTATTATTTTTTTTGTGCCACTACAAATCCAAAATCAAAAGCAGTTCTGCAAAAATGATGCAGGCCAGAAGAGAATGGGAAAGGTGAATCTGCCGGGCTGGATTCTGCTCTTGTTTCTAGTCGCGTAAATGTAGAGTGATGTGGACACCTTCCACTTTCACGCAGCTGTCACAAACAACTGCACCCAGCCCAGGAAAGGGAACCAAGCATTGTTTTCAAGACTGGGCTGAGAGAGAATTTGAGAACTTGACGTGATTTAGGAAAATGTATTAATTTTTGGAATTCCTAGGATTTAACAGTAGCATTACAGCTCAGCTGGAGCTGTAATAATGTGAAGTTAGAAAATTTCAAAGGCAGACTGCTTCCAAGAATGGGCATGTGGTTGTTGCATTCCCTGTGCGTGGGTTCCCAGAAAGGAAAGCGGTGCCACCATCCTTTCCCTTCCTTCCTGCCCCTGGGGCTTTGGCTCAGCGAACAATGCTCATCTGGCCCAGCCCCACCGTGCGGAAGAGCCAAACAGCATATAAAAAATTTGTCGTCTTCATACCCTCTTTCTGGCTTTTGAGAATCCAAATGGAACCTGGGAAGGACCTGGCTTGTTGATCATCTCTTTCTACTTCTATTTCTGTAAGTAGATGTACCTGGGGCCTCTGGGAGCAACAGGATCGTGCTTGTGTGACTGCTTTCGTGGTGGACTGTCCTGGCAAACCAGAGCAAATGGGGAGTGGGCAATGAGAGGAAACTAATCTCCTGTTTATACCAAATCATCTTCCGTGGTCCTCTCTGAGAGGAACAAAGAGAAAGTGAAGACAATGGAAGAAGGTGCTGCAAAACCGTGTTTCAATTACTTTATGAAGAAGTTAACTGTAAACGTTCCTCTTGAAAATCTGCTAAGCTTCATTGATTTAACATTGCTCTCAACATGGGAATTTTCCTCCTGAGCAGCTAGGTTACATTACACCTGACCTCTTTCCTGCTCTTTCTTTTATTTTTTCAAGAATGACTTTTTAATAATGATTTGCAAAACAAAATGAGGTTGGCTTTTCTAAGTGCTTGCTCTGCTCTTCTGTATTCTTTGGCCATTGAAGTAATTGCTTATAGGAGACAAATACGGTAATGTTCTGAAAAAAATCCCTCTAAGTATAGCATATCCAAACTCACGTCCTTATACTGGGCAGATTTATTTTTAAGATAAAGTGCCCTTACATGCAGTCTCACATTTAGCAAAATGCCTCGCCTGATTCCGGTGAACATTACATGAAATAGGTTTTGGGCTGGATGAGTTCTAATATTTCGTAATTCCTCCATGTTGTTGTTGAAAGTTAATCCAAACTCTGCCTCTCTTGGGCTGCCAAGGTAATGAAGAACAGAAAAAAAAAATGGGGGGAAAAAAAAAAAAGGAAAGAAATGCCCAGCAAACTGCAAGGTAAAAGAAAAGATTGTTACAGGAGGGAATGAAATGCTAAAAGGAGATGTTAAAATCACTGTAGGATTATATTTGGATTATCTAATGAAAGTGCAATGAGAGGAGTGTATATGATATATATGAATGAGGTAAATGTAAATTACATGATTATCACCCTAATTTAGGGAGGTAACAGTGCTTTATTGGTCAGTGGTGATATACAAGATACAGTTTGGTATTCTAAGCAAAGCACAGGTGAATTCCTGGAATTGCAGGAAGGTTAAATGATGTGCTGTAGCTGCTGGGTCAGTTGTGGAGCTGGGATTAACTTCCAGTAACCTCAGAGCCTGGAACTGCGGTGATAGCAGAGCTGGGAACGGAGGGTCCCTGCACACAACATCCATCAGGATAATCTTACAGATCACATGTAGTGTTCTGGTCAGTTCAGGTTGAAAATCACCTTCTGATTGCTGAAGATTTTTGTCACTCTTTTCTGTTTTGGTTGTTCTGACGTGTCTGGAGTGTTGGTTGCCTGAAGGAGGGACTTTCTCTGGCTTCCTTGCTGTGACATCTCTCCTATAACAACCTTTTACCTTGCAGTTTGCTGGGGATTTTTTCCTCCTTCTTTTTCTGCTCCTTGTTACCTTGGCAGCTAAGAGAAACAGAGCTTGGATTAACTTTCAGAGATTCCATGGAGGAAGTAGGAAACATTAGTATTTATCCAGCCCAAAACCTTGATCCTGAGGAGCCAGAGTTCATACTTCTCTTCCTCTTTCAATAAAAACGGGTTGTGATTCTAAACTGTCTTCTGGAGGCTTTATTTCTCTTCTGGAGACTTTACCATCTGTAGGTGTGTTCAAAGTTGATTTGTCTCCCCACGCCATAATTTCCTTCATGAATGTCTCCCCAGGAGTCTTCTTTGAAGATGAGGGAAGGATAGGTACCAGCTCTAGCCGTTCCAGGCTCTTTTCCTGTTTTTTAACCAATGACTTTCCAGATTTGGGCTTTCTGTGAAGTGAGTCTCATTTTTCTTTGTACCATAGCTCTTCAGAGGACTCAAACTCACCATAGATATCATTGCTTAACCCATTACTGTAAATCAGCTGAGCAATGGTGACTTTCTCTGAGTGCTTCTTCATGAGTCTCAGCCCTTAAGAATGCCCTGATTGCGTCACAGACATCCTCAGTCAGATGTCGGTGGTTTAGCAGACTGCACTACTTGCTATCTCTGTTTTGGCAATGTTTTGTTAGTCCTCCAAAGTTAGAAATGTGCCCGAAGTTTTAATTCAGTTGCTAGTCCTGGAGAAACGTTGGGCTTTGTTCATCTTAAGATTCATTTTACTGTCATTTTCCTTTAAAAAAATCATGTATAGGACTCTCTAATGTGATCACCGCTGCAACGGCAAAGGCCAGCCGGTGCCTCTCTGCCTGTTGTGCCCTCTGCTTTGAATAGGAACAGCACATTTTCCTGCTGAGTTTAGATGAATTGGCTCCTGCCTGTGTGTGCTGGGTAAAGTCCTTTCATATTCTTGGCATTGGTGAGGAATAGGATTTTGAACAGAGCTTGCAGATGTTAAGGCTTATTGGTGGAAAAACCTTCACAAAAACTTTAAGCTTCTAATATGTGCCTAAAAGCCAAAGAGGGTATCAGAATTCTGGGACTAATTCAGTTGCTCTTGGTTGCTTGCTGGATGTCTAATTGTCTGTACAAGCACTTGAATGTGTTTGGTGATAGGTGACTTAACTTTATAGTTCCCAGATTTCTTTCTTTTCCTTTTGTCCTTTTGTCCATATGTAAGAGGTCTTTGTCAGTCTGTTTGCTTTTAGACCCGCGTTCGTCTTTTAAATCTTTAATATCTTCTTGAGCATTAGTGGTCAAATCCTAAAAAACCCCAAGAAACCCAAACCAAAACCCTAAAAAAAACTNGTCTTTGTCAGTCTGTTTGCTTTTAGACCCACGTTCGTCTTTTAAATCTGTAATATCTTCTTGAGCATTAGTGGTGATCTTGCATCTTAATTAAGAACAAAGTTTGGCCTCTTTTGTTTTGTTTTGTTTTTCCCTGAAGTAATATAATAGCTCTGTTACTGATAACATGGTTTGTTGTAGGAAATCCTAAAAAAACCCAAGAAACCCAAACCGAAACCCTAAAAAAAACCCCAGACCTCTAGACCCCACTAAAATGTCTGTTGCCTGAAGACAGTATTTGCCACTTTGTGATTTATTGTTTGCAAAACCAGAAACTGAAAAAACCTTTGCGGTGTCAAAACTGCCCGCTTCTTATTTTAACAGGGTGTGTTTCTGAAGACTAACACAAATTATAAACAACTAACAATGAAAAATCTCCTTTCTGGAGGAATTACTGCAATTTGCAGATCCTATTTGATTTTACAGCAGAGAGTAATGCTATTGAAAAGACGGATTTAACACAGACAGTTAAAAGGGATTCTGTGTGTTGGGGTTTTTGGCTTTGTGTTGTGGTTTTTTTTTTCCAAGAGAGATGTTTATTTCAGCTGTGGATTTAATCCTTCCTTCAAAGAGAGCTGGAGGATAAAGTGAATGCCAGAGCAGCACTGTGGGTTTCTACTGTACTTTTACTCTTTGTTGCCGCAGCGCTAAACAAGTCTCTGTTAATGTGGTGGTGCAAGTGAAAATGCTGGGACTTCATTAACAGTCCTGCTGATGAAGTGTGAGCCAGAATAAAATCCAGTTCCTCCTCCATTCGCCAAGTTAGATTTGCAGGACGAGCAGAAGCAGAAAGCAGCTTGGCCTGCTCGTGTTATTCTCCTGAACAGATTTCATCCACTCAACAGATTTCACTCAAACTCTACATGGGCAGTAAAGAAAAACAGCAATAAAAATGTGAAATCTTTATGCAGTCGCATTTGTGGGTAACACCAAACATCTGAAACCTTCAAAGTGAGACTTCGCAGGCAAATTACAATGGGCCGTCTGTTCTGTAGCCAAATCATACTGAGAAAAATAACTCCAGAAGGACACATTAACAAGGAAAAGGTAAGGAAATGAACACATCATTTCACCTTGTAGCCTGTGTAATCCAGCACAGTGTCAGAGAAGGGGGTCAGACTCCCGACACAAGCACGTGTGGTTGTACCAGTGCCTAGTTTCTGACCTCCTTAACTCCAGCGTGCGTGAGATGGACGGGCTCGCGGCCAAAGACCTCGTCTAGGTCTTGATGAGTACATCCGAATGAGTAGTACTGTTTTTTCCAATTTCCTAGCTAAAATTAATTAAAAAAACCCTGGAGACCAAATAAAATATTGTAAGCCAGTTTAAGGCCATTGATTTTTTTTCTTCTGCCCATTGGTCCCTACTCTCGTGGGAGAGGAAATTCAGTGATGTCTGGGTACCGTTGCAGTGGGATGGTGTGAACAGATAGGCCATGACAGGTGAGTCCTGCCTGGATAAAAAGTTGCCAGCTCACTGAAGAATTACAGTAGATGCTAAAGTAAAACCTGCTTTTGTTCTGCTTTTCATAATCTCTCTGCTAGAGCTCTTTTCTAAATAATGTGTTATATAAAACAATTTAACTTCTATTAAAAAGAGTGCCTCGATGTGTTTTTTAAGAGAGGTGAACAAATAAAATCTTTTTCAACAACAGGAAATACATCTAACACTTCATTGTTGTTAAGTGTCACAGCACACAAGAACCTGAAGAATAGAAGAAAATCAAGAGGCAGATGAAGTTGGTAACAACAGAAATTTCTTTAAAAGCTGGTGTTTCTTGTCTCTTGGTAATGCAATCAATAGATTCTCTAGAAGCATTAAGGTAGAAAGAGTTTCTTTAAATAGTGAAGCAGCTTTGAAATTCCTTTTCATAGCTGTGTAAATCAAGAGACAGCATCATCAAACTTGCTTTGACTGATGAAAGAAAAGGGGTAGTTGTCTGAGCCCGGTCCTTTTTTTTTCCTCCAAGAGATCTTGCTGGCTGCATGTAATTTGAGATAAAAATCCAATTCTACATCCACATTACCTTCCTAGAGAGGTCTTTGCAGATTTGACCAGTGCTTTCCCTTTTTTTTCCCTGGGAGTCACCAAAAACCTTTGCTGTTTTTCACTCAATTGTACGTACTGGGGGCTTTGCTTATTTCCCAAGGCAGACTTGAGATGACACATAAAACTTAGGTCGTGAATGCTGGTGGTAATTAAAGATCCATGGTATGTATGTTCTAGGTTGTTAACTTGGGTATCTGGGCAGAATTCCAGCTTGGGTAATTATGTGCTGTCTCGCTGACTTCTGTCAGCAGCTTCCACTGGGTAAAGTACTGTGTTCAAGTCTTCTCCTACATAAGTGCCTAATATTTGTTGCTCAGTCTCCTGGGCCTGTGATTCTAGCAGCTGATTGAACATTTACCCTTTGAAAAATCTCTGAACTTTTTATATGCTCATCTTGTCACCCCATAAAAACGTCCAGTTCTGAGAGAGCACATCCTCGACGCTTACCAGGAATCAAATCCTTCCAGAATTTCTTGTTAAATTAAGCATGTGAAATCACCAGTTCTTTTGGAAAAATTAAGCTTTCAGCAGAAATCCAATGATTTCTGAGTAGATTTTATTCACTGGTAAATTTCAATGCATTTACCAAAAAAAAATAAAAAAAAATAAACTACTCCCTTTTCAACAAAATACCGCTTCTTCCAGCAGGTGTCTAGCAGGTGAAGGGAGGTTCTCCTCCCCCTCTACTCTACCCTGGTGAGACCACACCTGGAATACTGGATCCAGTTTTGGGCTCCCCAGTTCAAGAGAGACAGGGATCTACTGGAGAGAGTCCAGTGGAGGCTACAAGGATGAACATCTCTCCTGTGAGGAAAAGCTGAGAGAACTGGGGCTGTTTAGTCTGGAGAAGGCTGAGAGGGGATCGAATTCACATCTATAAATACCTGAGCGGTGGGGGGCAAGAGGAGGGGGCCAGGCTCTTTTCAGTGGCGCCCAGTAATAGGACAAGGAATGGCTGGTATGAGCTAGAACACAGGAGGTTCCACCTCAACAGGAGGAGAAACTTCTTTGCTGTGAGGGTGATGGAGCCTGGAACAGGCTGCCCAGAGAGGTTGTGGAGTCTCCTTCTCTGGAGACCTCCAAACCCCCCCCAGATCTGTTCCTGTGTGGCCTGCCTGCCCTGGGTGATCCTGCTCTGGCAGGGGGGTTGGACTTGATGATCTCTTGAGGTCCCTTCCAGCCCCTACCATTCAGTGATTCTATGATTCCTCCCAGAATAATCCTGAATTTGGATGAGATGTATCTTTCTATCAGAGAAGAATCAGGGAGACTTGGTGCTCACGCTGTGTCTTTATTGAAGTCAGTTAGTAGGAGAGAATTCTCTTTGCCATTACCTTGATTTATTCATATATTTATAAATATTGACAGTATATTCCACTGTGGTGCCTGTGTGTTAGTTGAAAGCTTTTGAATATGCAAGTCATTGATGCCATAACAGATTCCAGTTTGAGGAAAATGGTGCTACTTTTTAGTCCATCAGGTGCTTTGTGAGAATTTTTTTGTTTTGTCTTGGGTGTATTCCGCTTTGTATTACTGCTAAGTACCAAATTCCTGAAGATATTGGAGGCGTAGTTCTAACACCATCTTAAGCTGCTTAGTAGAACAGAGGGCTAAATATAGCTCTGGTCATTTTTATTTTAAAAACTTGAGTTTTATTGTAAGGAGACATTGCAGTAATGTATACCAAGGTGAAAGTTAATATAGTGGAGATTTTCCACTATATTTCCAATAGCATCTGTGTCAAACTGCGTTGTCACCAAAAAAAATGCTGCCATTGTGGAAATAACCTCCTCAGGCATAATTTCTGTGGTTTCTTGAATAACAGGAGTGGAACTTCTGGATGAAAATTTCCCAAAATATAAGATAGATATTAATGGGATTAGATATGTATCTCGTGCCTCTGAGAAGAGGATACCTAGAGACAGCTTCACCACCTTTAAATCTGATGCTGATATTGTTGACTGCTTGCTGATGCAGGCTTTGCTTTCTGGAAGAATCGCACCAGTTCATGTCATGGATTCTGAGATGCCAAAGAAGGAGATTGTCCCCCTTCTTTTCAGATGCTTTTTTTCCTGTTAAAGAGTTAAAAAATAGAGGAGAGGATACAATATGTTATCAGCTCTGATCAAGAAACCTCTGTGCTATCGAGATGGGACTAGCAGCAGTTGAGGGATGTTTTTGATCCTTTGCTGCTCTAAAGAACATAAAAATGATGTTAGATACTAATAATAACTTTTTCACCATGAAAACCACTGGTAGTTAAGCACCAGAACAGCTGCCCAGACAAGTTGTGGGACCCTTTCACTGAAAGGGTCATTAAACATTGCAATAGTTTGCCCAGGTCAGTGGTGGAGTCACCATCCTGAGGGTATTTAAACCAAGTGTGGACCTGGTGCTTAGGGATGTGGTTTAGTGGTGAGCTTGCAGGGTTTGGTCAAAGGTTGGACTAGATGGTCTTGAAGGTCTTCCAACCAAAGACATTCTGTGATTTTGTGATCCCCACCATTTGGCTGGATACAACCCTCAGCAGCCTACTCTAACTTGGAAGTTGATCCTGCCTTCAGCAGGACATTGGACCTGGTGACCTCCAGAGATCCTTCCCTTTTATTCTGTGATTCTAAATACATACCTGGATATTTGGAGATGAATTTATCACTTGTTATACCACTAACTTGGCTAAATTTTGTCTAAAAGATCTGTCTGCATGCCGTTACAGCATGTGGAGATGTTAATTTTGACTTCAGTTGGAATCAGTACTTGTTCGGAGTCTCTGTAGTCCTGTTCCAGTGCCTATTTAATCAGAGTTTTTATGACTCTAATTCATTTCTGTAATTTCTCTAATCCATTTATACATGTGACATCTATAACAGCGTGTGGGAGGCACTTCCACAGTATCACTGTATGAAAAGAACTCACTATTCTGTAGCCTACAAGTTTATCTACTCTTATTTGCATTCCTTCCCACCGCCTTCCCTCCGCGGTTTGATACAAGTTTGTCAGACCATTTATATGAAACAGAAACAGTAAAAAAACAAACCAAACCAACATCTTGAAGAAAGAGCTTAGTACATAACACTGGATTGGGAACTGTCAACCATGACAGAAGCCGAAAGTGTTGAAATTCAAATGAGGAGCCTGGGCAGTGGATTTGTACCTCATCCTCGTGCTTAATACACCTCGGCGGCGATAGGAAAGACATTCTGCAGGGAGAAGTTACAGCTTCTTCCAAGAGCAGGGTTGGTGTGCAATGGATTATTTCTCAAAACTTGCTGGCGAGCAGCAAGTCCTCGGCTGATTGAAGAGAATCCTTCTACCCAGCTGAGGAGTTTGCTCGGCACTGTCATTGCTCCTGAGAGGAGCCAGGTTTGAGCCAGTGACCCGGGGGTGAAAAGCTCTATATCCCATTAGCTGTTCTCTGAGGGATGTTCAGTCTTTCCAGTTTTAACTGTTTAAAGATTGCTGCATTTTCTTTGATGGCTGTATTTGGCAGAAGTGAACCATTGGTAAGAAATCAGATCAGATCCGTTACCTCAAGGTTTCCTCCCTCATCCTCTCCACTTGGAGCTTGAGAGTTTGAAGAGTGAAGAAATCAGTTATTTACTAATATTTTTACAGTAGTTGAGCATAAAAATGTCACAACATCTCTAATACAGTTTTAAGCTGCAAATAGTGCAAGATACGGCTTCGATATGGCTGGAAATACGTACGACTGCAGCGTCAGAGGAATTGTAGCTAACAGCTTTGTAATCAAGTCAAGATGACTGTATATGGATATTTCTTAATATTTGCACCTCTGCTTTTCCGAGAGCAGTATTTTTGCTACTTGTCGGCCAGATTCCTGTAGGTTTTGTTAGCGTGAGGTAGAAAATTTAGCTGCTTGGGTCCATCCTTTGCGGTGCTCGCAGTTTTGCCGTGGCTGGTTGTGCAACCCTTTTTATTACTGGCAGGTGCTGCCAAGGTTTGTTAGGACAGAGTTGAGTGGAACCAGCTTCTGAACTGGCTGTAACAGCTAGAAATCTGATCAAGTAAAAGAAGTGGAGTAATTACCTTAGTACTTGCTGCAGATAGTGGACTTTCCCATGAGCCTCATTCTTTTTCCCCGGAGGGTATATAGTATAGGAATTTACTTTTACTCCAGGTGTTTCTGCCTTGAGCGACGGGTGAGAATGGGTGATTTTACTTGAAAGAGCATAAGATGAAAAATGAACAGCGATATTGATAGATTTTCTTTTTTTTTCTTTTAACAAACCAGCTGAATTAATTCTGTTCAGGTGCTCCTGAGTATGGCCGTATTCAGCAGTCTGTTAGAAAGCAAGCAAGCAAGGCACCCCTTACTATGTATGGAGAATCGATTTGAGATGATAGCCAGGAATGCAGGAGTCTGCCTCTCCCCCTGTGATGCCACCAGTGGAGCCGGATGACATTCCCTGCGGAGCCTGACGGGATGCCTCGCTGCAATGTAGCTCTGCCAGCTGTCTCTCTTAGCGTAGCACGGTCCATTTAGATTCAATTTTGTTTTTATTCTTTGATGAGTGTTTAATAACCAGTTCCAAATCTCCGCACAGTTGGAAAGTGACATTGTCAAGAACAGGTGCGGCCGGCTGAAATTCGGGGTAATGCTGCTTCTAACAGTCCTGAGAAGAAGGGAAGCAGGAAAATTTGATTTCCTTCAGGGCAGAGTTGGCTCAATGGAATTGCGATATCCTGGGATAAAATAATTATCGCCTTGGATTTGGCTTGCTTTCCATCACGAGAGAAACAAGACAGCGTTTTCAGCTAGGAATAAAAAGTCATGTATTCCCATCCCAGCCTTGATGTCGGCTTGCTGCAGGACGTGTGAAGAGTCACACGGACAAAGTTTTGAGTTGATTTGTTCTACAGCCAACTTCTTGCGTAAGCCACCTTGTTTCTTAAGGTAAACACACACCTCTGCTTTTCATTCGGGACACTCAGCGTTCCCAACGCTTGCTCTTGGGGTAATTAACTTAATAGAAGCATTTGGGACTGAACATTTCGGTTTTATTTTTGCTGTAGGAGCTCTCTGGCTTGCAAGGAAAATCAGTGGAACGCAGAGGCATGCAGAACATTCTGAAATAGTTTCTTTTATTTCTTAGTTTCTTTCTGGTTAAATTGGAGGCAGTAATTCATCTCATCATGTTGTGTTGAGGCTTTTAATCAGTTAGAGTTGAGTACTGTGAGATATTGAACATCTTGGGCTGTGATGGATATTAATAGATGAGTGTGCAGAGCACCTGGTGCAGGAAGGGATCTTAATATTTGTGGTTGCTTTGAGATCTTTGTTTTGAGGTGATATTCAAGGGCTAAGCCTTATTAAGCTCTATCTGATTGCCAGCAATGCTCTGCGCTGTCAGTGGGGACTAGCTGTTTGTGGCAATGTTCTTTTATTCATGAGAAGTTTTACTGCTATTTTCCTGGTCTTTTGCACTGACTGCATTTTAGAAATGTTTTGATGAACTCTGGGAGTGCTCAGGAGCCTCCCTTCTTGCAAGTCTCCACTATCCTCTGTTTTCTTCTTCTGATAGTCCACCTGTTTGCTTTGCTTCTTCATTGCAGCAAAACAGCGGGCACAGCAACTTCTGTCCTTCAGAGCAGAAGGATTACAGGGGTTAGATGTTATAAAAGTGCACACTGAATGAAGAATTCTCAATAGAAAATCAGTTTGCTGACTCACTAAAGGAAAGTAGCGGGAGAGGGAGGGAAGAGAAGAAAAAGGCTTACTTAAAATCGTCGTTCCCTGTTGAATCCTTGTTAGCGTGTGACCAGTTGATGTCTGTGGAAACTCTCTAAGCTCCTTACCTAGAGAGAACCTTCTCTTCATTGCTTTAGCTCCTTTTTTGCTAACAGAGGGTTAACTCAGTAGATGGCAGTCTCTTTCCTCCGAGTCAGCGCAGAGAGGCTGAGCGGGAGCTGCAGGGTGGTTCTGCAGATGTCCTCTTTTGGAGAAGATCTAAAGCCCACAACCCTGGTGACGTGGGGTCAGTCAGGATGGCTGCACAGATTTCATGACAGTAAGTGTGTTCCATCCCAGTAAGCTGTAGCTCTCATAATCACATCTCATCTTTCCAAGATAACAGTTGCTGTTTTTATTGTACCATAAAGTCTGGAAACAAGACAGACGAGATCCAAGCCTTGTCTGGCTAAAGATAGCTTTGCATGACTGATGAGCAGTGGAGCTGCTCTTCGTTCGTGTCTGGAAGCGGAAGGGTTGTCAATCCAGAAGTGTTGTCTTTAGCAAGGTGTGTATCCCAAAAGATGAGAAAAAGCCTGTGTAGGGTGAGTAATAGGGGTAAAACCCTAATGACAGGTGATGAAGGAGGAGGGGGTGCTGCTCCAGGGTGCAACTTCTCACACAGAGACAGATGTCCTCATGGAATAGAAGCTCTTTTTGGATTTCATTCACGTTGTGATAGTTGCAGCAAAAGCTACACTGCTTAGTGTAACACACACCAAAAAAATTACTTTGTAAGTTTTTTACAAATACTTACTTGTTAATACTTTATTAAAATATTTTAGGGAGAAATGAAATTTTGATGCTTTGCTAGGTTTCTCTTCATATTGAACATTTTCAGTCCTAAATTAATGAATTAGACTTGAAAAGTTATTCAAGAGACTTAAAAAGTATCCAAAATGTGTTTTGAAGTTTCAGTTCTACATGGTTTGAGTTACTCGAAGAGAAACCAGGGGTGCTCTTAAATACTACTTTGCTTAATCTGACTGTTAGTTGGAGGAGATAAGTCAACTTTCAGCTCCAGACACCCCCATACAATGGTTTCCAGTTGAGGGTCAAACAGTAGATTAGATCTGAAGATGAAAACTATGATTTTTTTCTTTTATGTGTAATTTTTTTTTTTTTCTAAACTTTATTTTCATCAGCAAGTACAGTGACCGGAGCATCAATGTGTCCGTGAGACAGTGAATTCATTACTAATTGGGCAGCTGCCTGTTGGAGCAGCTGGAGTTTGTTTAGACCTCTGGCTTTGAGTCCCATGCACTGTGCACTGCAGTTAAGTCACGCTTGGAGGTCACATATCTAGGTGATCTTTGTCTCTCTTTGATTGGCACTGAAGAACATAGAGGCTTGAATGGATTAGTTATTAAGTGGACCCTTAAGCTGTCCTTGTTTGTTATAGTTTTTGCCCTCTGAGCTTAAAAAGGTTAATTTTAAAGAATTAGTCCTTAATTAATGCCTCTAATTTTGGAGCCTCTGAATACATTTTGGTTTTGCAGCCTGGATTCTGACACACTGTACACTGCCATCGTGTTACTACCACACCTGCTTTGAATTCTTCCCTCTCCTACCTGTCAGTGGATCATTTCATGCTCCACTAAGTGGCGTGAGTAGCAAAACCATCTGTTCATTACTCGTGTAGCCATTGTGTGAAATATGAATGAAACATCTCATGTCTGAAAGAGTCCTTGTCAGTCGAGCCCAGCTGGTACGGCTGTGTTCTGCCCGCACTCCCGAGTCCAGTTGCTTCCCTCAGTTGTTGTGCTCAGTCTCAGCTCAGTACGTGGTCAAGCACATGTCGAATGTGCGATTTGAAATCTTCTGTTTATTCACTTTCTCCCCCTTGAAGTGTCTTTTAGGGTTGAGATCCTTGTTAGGACATTACCTACGGCGTGAGGTCATTCTTTGATTTTATCCTCGTATACACAGATGAGTAATATTCAGTCATTGAATCGTTGATTCATTTTGATTGGGAAAGACCTTTAAGATCATCGAGTCCAGCCATTAACCCCACATGGCCAGGCCACCACTAAACCATGTCCCTCAGCACCACATCTCCACAGCTTCCATACCTGCAGGTGTACCTACAAGTGAGGGAAAGAGCTGAGTTTATTGTGTATTTCAGGAAGTTAATGAACGTTCTAAAGAATTCATTTTTCCCCTCACACTGTCTTTACTGAAATAACTTCCATCAAAAGTTTTCTCTACCAGGCCAAGAGTTCTATCTCCATCAAAGCTATTTGTACTGTTCTTTCTTTTGGCAGAAAGAATTGTTCCTTGGGAAGCCATCGTTGTCACTGCTGCGCAGATCAGATGGCAATGGCTTCTAAAATAGCAGGTTAATATCCCTGTCTGACAGGATTAAATGCTTAACAGTGATTCCTGCTTTTACAGCTATCAGGGTAAGTGATGCCATATGCAGTGATAAAGATGTGACATTGTTCAGCTTGCCTTTTGGAGAATGATTAAATGACATACTTAAATCCTTTGTGGCCTCACAAGTTTAATGGTACCGAATGATACAGTGGAACAGAACAGCTATACCTGAAGTGAGGAACAATGGCTAAGGTCCATATCTAAAATTCAGTTTATACTTACGAGTTGCAGGCAGAAGGAACAGCACACGCTATTTTAATTTGGAGCTATCAGATATATTGTAAAATCTGTCCCTGGTGTGAGCTTTCCCACACCCCTCGTGAAGGCCCTTTCCATCCTTCTGGGGTGGAAAAGACGAAATGACAACACATTTGGTAAAACCTGAACCTGCATCGTCTCTTTAGATTTTGGGATAACATCTGTTTGTGAATTGAAATATCAAAACAGAGTTGTCTACATTTGAAGCAGGAGTCTAAGCTTCTATTGTAAAACCAGTGAAGATCTCATTATAAGAATGTAAAGCTACTGACCTTCTAAAGCAAAGCAGTCTAGGGCTCTTCAGCTAACCAGATTTAAGTGCCTATTTTAGGGCATGCTGAGCAGCTGCCACGAACTCCATTGACTGTAATGAGTGCTCAAGTGACTTCTTCACGTGTCAGCACCTCTATGTGACACCTACATTTAGGTGTCCATCTGTGAGCTGGTTCCAGGCCTCTCTTTGTGCGGTTCACAGTGAGATGAGTATGCCTTCTCATAAGCCATGGAACAAACCGGAGCATTGCAGCACAGCACATGAGGGAGGTGTTGCTTGTTAAGCTAGAGCTGGAAGGGTCAGGTGAAGCCAAGGTTGAAGGCAGGTTGTTCTCTGGGTACAGACTTGTGCAGGTTTTAACATCCGCACACCCGGGGCGTTGAAGGAGGAGCTGAGCAGTAGGATTTAGAGGCTGTCATAGGAACTCAACAATAAACGTAGGTACTGAAACAGAGTTGAGGTCTAAATATCTTTGAGGACTTCAACTTTGCCATTGTACGCTGGTTGCTGACATCGTATTTAAAACCGGTATTTGGAGGGGGAGTTCTATCTGCTTCCCTATTTTTCATTGCTAGCATAGAATTAAATAGTTGTGTTGTGTATTATTTAATCATTCGTACTAGGATATTGCAGAAGACAGTGCTGGGAGAGATCTGGAGTTACAGGCTGTCTATCGTATCTCCAAAGTCAAGATCAGCTGTACCAGTATATTTGGAGAAGGCTTTGGAAGGGTGGAGCTCGGCTGGCAGGTGCTTGGAGGCCTCATCCACCACTGTCACCCTGAGAGTCCCACTGATCTGGGTTCTGTTACAGGAGTTTTAGGAGCTTCTCTTCATGCTTAAGTTTTTCTCCAATATGGAGGGAGGAAAAGAGTGTTTAACTTTAGTGTTTTCAGGCATTTAATTGTTAATGTGTAATCCCTTAGTGTTTTTCTTTTGAGTATCATGTATTATTTCACATACAGAAATGACATAATTAAGCAAAAATATTAGGGACATGAGAATTCTTAGACTAGATTTTAATGTAAGATTTTGTGTTTCTTTTAAAGTGAGAAGTCATAGCTGTCTAGCTGCCATCAAGAGCAAAACCTGTGATTCTGTAGTCTCTTTGTTGTGCAGCTTTAAGAGATCCCTTATATAATTAATTAATAGTGAAGGGAAATGAACTCTTATATAATTAACCCTTTATAACACTTCGCAGTAGGATAAAACATAACCTGCAGGTTTGTATTACGTGTAATTTCCAGGCTTGTAGGATGTGAGCGGGTTTGGGTCAGCCCTCATGCGAAAAAAAGGACTCCAAAAGTTCAGAAATCTGGAAAGCTGCCTGTGTTTGCTTTGCTTAATAAAGCAAACTGTAAGTCAAACATTTAATCACAGCATTCTGGTAACAGGGGGGCTGTTTTAATACGGCTCTTTTATTGGCCTCTTTGTAGTTCAGAAATAACCGAGGCGATCCTGGCGGATAAGGTGTTTTCAATGCAGGTCTCATGTGGAACCTTTCTTCTCAGACACAAGCCTTGTATAACAATATAAATCGGCAACACGAGAGCTGTTCTGACCTACAGTGGTTTTTCCAGCAGGGAAATAACCTGCTGAGTTTATTAATGTTTGTCTAATTTACATCATTAGGGTCATTTTTTAAATAGCCCTGTCTGTTTGCTTTATTGCCGGCGCACGTCTCGGGAGGAGGGATCCAGAGCGCCAGCGCCGCTCCTTTCGGAGCGGAAAACCGAGCCTTGCCTCCTCCCAGGCTCTCCCTGAGCAGAGCCAATCTTCAAGGCTTCAAGCTCTGAAGGCCTGCACACCACTGCAGGTGGATGTGTTCCAGTGACGCTTTTCTAGTTCCTCAAAAGACCTTTGTGACAGCAGGAGAAGGGCAGGGGAGGCAGGAGAAAGGGGCTCGTGGGCTCATCAGGGAAACAACATAACACCCATTTCAAGTTTTTAAAGTCTGGGCTGTTTCCCCCCCCTCTTCCTACAGGTGTTGCCTATCCCAATTAGCAAAGGGTTTTTTTTCCAGCTCTTTAGGTGCTGTTAAATGATCAGCACCTGCACAGCTTGGTGAGGCCATTCTCGTGCTGGTCCTGGTGGAGAGGAGGTTCAGCAGTGGTCCTGGGGAACCCTGTGGGGTTTCTGAAAGGCTCATCTGGTTCCTCTGAAGCACCCTCTCTTCTGAGGGTTGGAAGAACACTTTTCTGTGTCATTGCAGGAGACAATATCATGCCTGTGACTACTGCTGCCAGCAGAAATATAGGTAAGACTGTTTAGTTGAAAAGACTGATCTGCGGGCAAGACTAAAATTCTGTTGTTTTTTTTTCTCATTTTTCCTTCTCAAAGGGGAATAAATGCAAGGAAAATGTAATGCTGCAGTTGAAATCTAGCAGACCAAGTTATGCTCTTTGTTTTCCAGTGAAAATCTAGAATTTCTCCTTAGCTAGAATGAAATTGGAATTTGATGCAGCTGCTGTAATCTTTGCAAATTGTTTTTAGCTGGTATCTGTCTACAGAGATGTGAACAATCGCCTGTACTTGACTAAAATTGTACTTTGTTGTTGTAGTGACAGAACTAATTCAATTCCACAGCTTCGGTGGCTGAATCCTTTTTACCTGTGTGGGAAAACTTTAAGGAATTGTCAGGTCTGAGCCGTAGCGCCTGTTGAGTTTGCCAGCGAGCAGCAGTGAGGTGCTGTGTCCCACAGCGCAGCCAGCCAGGCAGGTGGGGCAGAGGTTTGGAAAAATCCGCATCATTAACCGTTTCTGAGTTTATTTTAAGTTTCTGAGTTTAACACTGTACTACTGAGAGAGCTGAGTTTTACAGATGCCTTGGAGCAGCATGTTCGAACGACTGATTCTCCTTGTGTAAATAGATTGCAGAATTTAAAGTTTTGAGGGTATTTGGATTTGGGATAAAAAGGAGCTCTGAAAGAGCTGTTTGATCTGGTAGCCTGGCTGTGCTTGGTTCTGTATTGGACTGTAAGGAAGAAGTTACAGGCAACGTATTTTCTTCTTTTTCCTGGGTAGGAATTTTTTTTTTTCTTCTCTTTGTGTGGACAGCTGCTCAGCTGCAGGTAAAAAATGTTACAGTTTATGGGGCTGCCACCTGGAGCCAATTAAAATCTAATGGTCCAGAGTTGGCACTAAAAGATCTTATTCTGCCCTAGCAATGTAGAGGTGGTGTTCTGCTACTTATACGTAATTTAAAAGGTTTATGATCTTGTTAAGAAAGAAATTTACTTAGCATTTTGCAAACCAAGGTGTGTTTGAATTTAAAAGCTGACCCAGAAAGATTACAATTTGGGTCCTTCAGTGAAGTTGTGGTTCCACCAAGGATGAAGGGTTGTGATGGAGGGACTTGCCCTCCTCGATGATGTTCTCCCCTAAACATACGTGTAGAATCTGGGAGCTAAATGTCTTGCTTTGGTTACACCGAAGATCTGCTGCATACCTAGGAAAAAATGCAGGTCTTGAGATGGATGATCTGGCTTCTAGTTCTGACTGCTTCAAGCTGAAGAAACCTAGGATAAGACTAGGAGCTTGAGTTGCTCTCAATAATAATGATTTTCCCTCTCAATACCATAACATGGGTGAAGGGAGATGTGGACGAGATGTGCTAGAGAGACGAAGAGCTCAGCGAAAAGAATTGATTTTTGGAAAAAGAATTCAGTTCATTTGAACTGGAAGGAGCTGTTGTTTGTTCTTGAGAGGTATGATTCAGACTAGTCTCGTCGTGCAGACCTAAAGGCTTTCAAGGCACAGAATCACAGAATTGTCGAGTTGGAAAGGACCTCCAGAGACCATCTAGTCCAAGTCCCCTGCTAAGGCAGGATGGCCTAGAACACATGACACACGACTGCATCCAGGCAGTTTTGGCCTTTCCAAAATGAACTATTTTTCAAAGATTGAGTTGAGAATTTTTCACTTAGTTTTGAAGGTGGGGTGAAATTTTTTTTTTTCCTAAAATACACAATTTTCACTAACACCCTGTGAAACACGGCTTGTGTAGACAATCTTTCTATCTAGGAAACCTTTCTATTTTTTTACTTTGTGGTATTTTAAGTTCATTTCTCTTCATGTTTTCAGTGAGAACATTGATTGGTTCACCACATAGGTTCCTGTGATAAACAGGAACTCGGTTGCTTGTGGTTGTTACTCTACCTTCTGAGTGTCAGGGCACGAGATACCCTGGTAACAGGTACAAGAGTAATCCTGTAGCTGCATGAAAAAGAAAAGAGATGACTCTCAAAACATGAGCCTGGAGCATCTGTGCCATGGTTTCTACAAACCTGGCTGGGCATTTGAAAGAGTGAGCAATGTGATTAGTGGGCATCTGAAAATGTGATGAACTTTGTCCTAATTTCTCTGTTTTGCTATGAGGCAAACCTAAGCTGCCTTTAAGCATTTTGCCGTTTTTTTTCAGAGTCATGTATTCAAAGACTGGTCACCATGGCCCATTTTAATCCTGAACTGACCAATTTTAGCCAGAAATCAGTTATTTCATGCATATGTTCATACCTGCTGTGGGTGGTCGAGCTGCTTGAGAAGGCAGCAAGAAAAGAAGATTGGGGGGACAGTAAAAGAGCATGAGAAATAATTGATTTTAGAGATATTTGTGTGGAACTGATTATACAACACCTAAAAAAACTTATGTATTTGGATGAGGTGCTTCCAAAGGTCAGAGGAGGGTCATGAAATCTATGGTGTGTCTAGTGTAATGGTGGCCACAAAGAGTTGATGTTTGTCCAGCTTTGATTTGTCTTGATGTTTCACTGCTTCCTGGTCTTCTTGTGGGTGAAGTACCTGCCCCTGCTGTTGGGATGTAGGCATTTCCTTGCTGTCTCGACCGAATGCCAACCTCAGACCAGTTTGTGTTGAGGAGCATTTACTGTTAGGCCACTTGGAGGTGAAGGTGTGGAACTCAGACAACCGTTCTCAGCAAAATGAGACTGAGGCCAAGCCTAATTCAGTCCCAATTTTCATTTTTTTTTTCTGTAGTTTTCTTTTTCTAAAGCCTTTGGGGACCGTTTCTCTCTTTTTTTGTGAAAATAAGTTAATGAAATGGCAAGTAATTTCTTAGTTCTACACAGTTAAAACTAGGTAGTTCTCCTTAGGATTTATTCAGCTCCCCTAAATACTGAAACTGAGGATCCAAAGAGAAGTGGAGACGTTACAGCTATAGGGTGATCCTCAGGCACAGGCCTGAGAGACACTCTTAGAAGAGCACTGGAAATATTGCACAGGTGGTGTTGCTGCGCCTGTATCACAGCCAGAGCACTTCCCTCTGAACTTGTCAATGTGTCACTTAAAATGGGCATTAAATTTAATATTTGGAGAGACACATACCTTCATAACATTAATAACAGCTTCATAATGTTAAAGAGAAAGATACAACCTAATTGGAGAATGAATGTAGACTCTCTTGGCTGCTCTTCAGGCAAGAGATTTATTAGAAGCACTGTAGACTCAAATTCCTAATCCATCTCTTCTCCACGAGTTTACAGAAAGTTACTCCATTTGTCTCTCTCGAAGAGCCGTTTCAAGAACACATTCTTTTTTTTTATATACCTGTTTTTAGAGAACGTTGTGGAGAAAAAGGAAAAAAAGAGACCAATCCAAACCAGAATACGGATGATTCACAGTAAGAACTGTTGAGGCTGTGAAAAAACCAACCCTGGTAGGGATTTAGAGGAGTTGGCACATCTCCTTCTGCATCGATGGATTTGTCACTGGTGAAAGTGTTTATTGCTTTGCAGTTGTATGATTTATGCCGGACCTTTTGCATTGTGTATGTGGACCTATAGCTCATCCTCAAACAGCAGAAGATGAACACTGACTAATGGATCTCAGTGACTATCCTGCAATTTATGCAGGATTAGTATTTTAAAAGGGTAGCGTGCATGATTTAAGCAGGATTTGAGTATATAGCCAGAGTTTGTCCTTTGCTGTCAGCGAAGCCATGCTAAGTTCATTTCTTTAAAGAAGCTCCAGGCCAAATGTCAGGAAAAATTAAATCAAGCAGTGATGTAGTCCCATAGGGAAAATGTATTTCAATTGTGAAGTATTCATGGATATAGTATGGCATCCTGGAGTCTGACTGTTGGGTGCACTTACAGGCAACGTCGCTTGGTAATTGCTACTTGTTAAGAAATTTGGCTACGATAAAAAATGACCTGCCAGGGGGAGAGAGATGGTTTTGTTGATTTTATTTATGAGACTTTTATCAAAGCTGGAAGGATGTGTGTATGTGGTGGCAAATCCTCGGTGATAACAGCACCTTTTATTCAAGAACATTGTTTTCATCTTCCAGCGAGGAGATACCATAATCCTTTAGAGCTTTGGCCTCTGCAGACTGAGAAACAAGTTGGATAGAAGCCTCATATTTTGCTCAGCCAACATTTTGCTACCAAATATGCCCTTCCTGAGGGCAAGTGTAAGCAAATTTTCTGTCTTACAAGAGATGTGAGACAAAGCTGGGCTTGTCGGATCAGCCTGGATCCAAACCTGGAAAGAATTAACTTCACCCTTTGCAGTTGTTTTTTTTTTGTTTTTTTTTTGTTTTTGTTTGTTTGTTTGTTTTTGTTTTTTTGTTTTTTTTACTGGCACATTCTAAATAAAACAAATCAGACCCTTACAGTTCAGGTTATTCTTCAGTGTGAATACCTGACCCAGGAGCAAAATTGTGCAGGTTCTAAAGAGAGGCCTGATAAACTGAGATGGAGCCACAAACTACCTTCGATGAGCCCTTTCCCTGCCCATGCTGTTTTATCAGCTTATTCTCAAAGGTTTTCTGGGGGCATAGGAGCCTGCACTGGTTTTCTGTATCATCTTTAATTACAGGTGGGTTAACTTTGTGGTTTCAGTAGCGCTAAGCACTGATCTGTGGCGTTCAAACATCCACATCCCTTCTTAGTGCTGTTGTGTTTCTGGGAAGCGTTACCTGTGGAGCGCACACGGACACTTTATTGAGGCAGAGTATCCTTTCAGATGCAAATGGACTTTTAAATCAGAAGAAACTGATGCACGCTTGCTAGCAGCATCCTTCCAGAATGAAAAGATTTTATCACCTACTGAAGGTGATAAGGGAAGAACAGACCTGCTCCCACAGCTGGCCAAAATCATTGTATAGCTTTGGGCTTTAGTGACCCGCTGACATTAATGACTAACCCGGTACTGTTCCTAGAGCTGAGGAAGAGAGAAAGGAAACCACACTTCATGGATTCACTTCAAGCACATAAGAAATAGCAGAGGCCAAATTCTCCTTCAGCTTGTGCCACTCTTAAGTCTAGAAGAGGTGAATTAAAACCCCAAATTAATTTTAAGCAGAGCCCTTGTGTTATTCCGCAGTAACGCTTTCCTGGCCAGAAGCTTCAAAGCAACGACAAAAAAAGATTGAATCATAAGAATTTCTGAATAGTTTCATTGTGTGCTAGCACAATGCAGGGGATGTTCTGGGTAAGGAAATGGGTTGCACAGAGTTTTGAATAGGAAAAAAACCCTCATGTAGTTAACCCCTGAGAGTCTGCAGACATGGGGAAGTGTCACACTAGCTGTAGGCTGAAAAATTAAGGATAGGCTTAGTTCTGTGAGAGCCTGAATTGTCTGACAGCTCAAGAATAAAACCTACTTTTTTTTTTTTTAAATGCAAACTTAGCCTATCACCACAGGTTCATCTGACCCTTGTGCTTCTGGCAAACCAGTCCTTTTTGGGGATGTTTTATTATTTGTGGTCTGTCTGCAAAATAGCTCTTTTCAGGTGAAATTCAGCTTTATCACACTTTTTTTGGTCATGATTTGTTGAATTAAAAGACTCATCTAAAGGAAGACAAATTTTTTTGTTGTATCCTTTAGCATTCTTTCTTCTTGTATGTCTGGAAAGTACTATGAATTATTTGGGGTCTGTTGGAACTAAAGTACCTTGGGAAACAGTTAACCCGTGCTTCTTCACTGCAAAGGTGGTTGGTTGACAAATCAAAGTCCATCTTTCCCATAATAGTGAGCAAAAGATTTTAATCGAGCAGCCCATGTGACCATAAAGAGATGACCTCTTTTCCTGAAGAGTCAAGGCTGATTTTGAATCCAATGAATCTTTCCAAAGTGCATTTCATTACACTGGCTTTCCTTTGTTATATTGCTGCAACGCTTTGCTTTGCTTGCTTTTAGTAGCTTTTCCTCAGGTCCCTCCAGAGTCCAGCCTCGGTGATGCTCTGTCACCCACAGACATCTCATCTGTTTTAACTATTGAGATTTATAATGAAGATATTCCATAAACCTACAGCTACTAAGAGCATGGAAGTGTGTTGATTTAATTTCTTGTGTAAATGCTTTGTGTATTTCCTGTAGAAATGCTTTTTTAAACAGCACTGTCTCTTTAGAGCAATACCTAGTGTTCTCAACTCTTGGGTGAAAAGCATTCATTCCCATTCTTTCTTACCCAGGTTCTCCTTTATTTTGTTTCCTACCCATTTTCCTGTCTTCTCTGGTATTGCTGCTTGCAGTATTTCTCCTCTTTTAGTTTGTCTTCTTTCCAGTTATTTCCCCCTTTCCTCATTGGAACCAGTTTGTCCTAGTTAGTTAATTTTCTCCAGTTTTTTTTTCCTTGACCCGTTGTCTTTTTTTTTTAAATGCTCTTTCTGTTTTTGTTTGTTTAGAGGTTCTGTTCTCCATCCTGTTTACAGTTGATGTGGGTAGTTCAGATATATTTTCCTGTTCTATCTTGATTATATTGGACACCAGATGGTGCTTGTAGGAGCTGTTACCTCTTGTTTAGCAATACCTGCATTTATTTCCTTCCTTTTGAGAGACTCATTCTTTGTCTGTCGGTCCTGGGTGAGGCTCTGAGAGATGGGAGGTCTCACAGAAGTTCAGAAAGGTCTGTTAAGAGGCAGAGAAAAGAGTATTCTGTGACTGGCAAATGAAGCAATCTCTGAAGAAGACAGATGGAAGTACAGTTGTTGGCAGTTGTGATTCCTATCTGTATTTCTTCAACAAAGCAATTTCTGTAGATGTTACCAAATGGTGTTTTAGACCCAATGGGCTTCTTGGAATCACAGAGATCTCCCAGGCATGTACCATCTGCTCCTGGCCTGGATGTTGGAGGTGAGGAGAGTGTAGCCCAGAGCCAACCTGTGCTGCCGACAGCAGTGGGAGCTGAAGCAGCACCTCTCAGATCAATGAGATCGAGCTATCCAGGCCTACGCCTTCCTATTTTTTTGCATTTATCCTTTGAAACTGCCGTAAAATTCCAGACTCACTTATGTAGTTTCTTGCATAATGCTAAATGTGCTTCCTTTTTTTTTTTTTTCTGGTAGCATGATGGTTATGCTGCACTTTTTTCTTTCTGAAGACTTCTTTCCGGGCCACATGACTCACAACTTTGAAGTCGCTGAGCAAAGGGTCAAGCCCTTCTTCACTCAATAGATGCTTTCAGCCCCAAATGCTGCTCGTACATTCAGGGCTGAAAATTTGGTCTATTGAAACAGCTGTAGCTTCAAAACTGTCGTGAAGCTGCGTTAACGCTTCATTTCCTGCAGTGAATCATTTTGCTTATGAAAGTCTAAGAGCTAGGGACATTTGGAAAAAATAAAAAGGAGAAATAGAAAAAAGAAATCCTCTGTACTCTGGAATGGATCTCTTTAACTTTATCTCATCACAGCACTAAAATGCAATGATATGGAATAATTATGTGTTCCTAAGCTTTTTGAATTGATCTACTGTAGTTGAAGATATATTCAGTAAATTCACCTGAGTGACTTTGGACAACAAAACACAAGGACATTACGAATGAAAAAAGCAGCACTTATTTGCCTGGTATAATGGAGTGTTGTGACCACAGGAACATCATTGTCAACCTCTATTCTAGATTAGAGTGGGTTTGTTGTCAGAAAAATGAGTGTGTGGCTCAGAAGGTGACTTGTGGGGCTTCATATTTATTCTCTCCCTCCGCTTGCTGGTCTTAAACTTTAAGTTTGGATTGGAAAATCAAGCTCTCTTCTTCCTGTTACTGTTTAACAGGAAGATGACTTTTTTTTTTTGTGAGAGAAGGCAAATGGTGGTTTTTGCTGAGTGAGAAAACAGGAAAAATAAAGCCTGTCTTCTCTTGATTGGCTTTCTATTACTACTCATACTTGCAATGTAATTTAGTTTTAAAAATGCTCGGATTTATGGGAGCAGGTACTTGGGAAAAAGAATGTGCCATTATTAACGATTTTCTTCTCTGGGTAGCTGTGTTTTGAAGCGGTGCTGTCTTCCCCAGGCTGTGAACAATGAAACCAGAAAACTGCAATGTCATAGATAAAAAGTGTACTCGTTAGTATTCCCCTGTTTTCCTGCAAGCATTCATCTTCTGCGTTTGTCAGCTGTACTTTAAAATACGAGGCAGAAATTGTTGAGATGTTTGTCAAATGGGGAAGTGGGAGTTGGGAAATGCTGTAACGAGACTTTATTTCAATACATGAGATAATATATATGCTATGTAATACACCAGTTTGATATTATTAAGGCATTAGTGCAGAATTAACAGATTTCAAAAAGACACTATATAACAGCCAATGCACATAATATATTGCAAATAAGGTCATCTTGTTATACAACTAGAAGTAATAAATTTATACTGCTCAGGATTGTTTTTCTATATACATTTATTCTTCAGTGGCATTGGATTTTTCTTTGTGTCTTAAGACAACAAAAGAACTTACTGTGAAAGATCAGAAAAAATTAGAAGAAAAATCTAAGAAGAGAGGAGTTTAAGAGCATTGCAGAAGATGGGTAGCAAAGGAGAATGCTGCTTCAAAAATGTATTTTTGTATTTTTTAATTTCAAGAATATAACTTTAATAGGAGACTGTAACCTGACAAGATACAGAGTTGCTTAAACAAAGAGAAAATGAATCCTTTTGTGCTTTTATTTTTCACACTCTCAAGTTTGAAAATTTCAGCAGAAAGTTTTAAATTTTCTGGGTTTACAATTAAGTGTTTGAATTTTAAATGTCGTTTCCATCAAGCTGCCTCCCTCTTTTTGGTTTGGCTACTAAGAAATGAGAGAATTGAAAAGATTAGGGAAAAGGAGGGCAAAAAGAGTGTGGAGGGAGGGGAAAAAAATGAGACCTATAAGTTTTGTCAAAGTATTGAAACAAAATCTCAATTTCTTTTCCAAAATATTTTTATCCTTGTATTTCTATTATGAAGATCTCCCTTTTTTTTTTGTCTACAAACACCTACTTTGAAAAAGAATTGACTAGTTCTATTTGTTAAATTATTGTAGTAGAAGTGCAAACATCTGGCATGTTTTTGAATGATGTTAGAACTCTAATTACCCAGAGGGAGAGTTAACTTTTGGGAGTAGTGGGATCTTCAGTCCAGGTGTCAGATGTGTCAGGATCAAGTGGCTGGACACCGAAGCCAGACAAATTCGAGCAGAAGGTTAAAATGTGTGTGTTATCCACAGGAACATCTCATGCTCGTTGGTAGGAAGACTTTCTAAAGGATGTACTGGAAAGGAATTGAGAGAGATTTGGGATTTATAGGCTCCATTCTGTCAGAGACAAGGTCAGATGAGATACCGCAGCAATCCTTCTGGTCTTAAAGTCAGAATTTATGGAATGTATCTTTGTGCTGCTTTTTGAATCTCTTTCCTCTCTGCCTGTGAGTTTCATCCTATGTGCTGAGCTGGAGGAACCAGAAGCGTGGCAGAGAAAGGCTTAGCTGGCTCTTCCAAGGAGATGGTTCAGAAGACCTACATAATCCAGGACAGCGTGTGGTACAGTCAGGGCTGCCGTGGCTTCAGTGAATCAGGTGACAATTTTGTGTGTTGGCTTGGAAATGTGTACAGCTGGGTCACCCTCAGAACTCCTCTGCATGTGCTTCCCTCCTCTTTATTCTTATTCCCACCTCGTCCCCAGCCAGCTGGTAAACCTGCAGCAGTGTCTCGATGGCCCCTCTGTCATGTGAAGAACATACTGCTAGAGTTGCTGCGACCCTCTTCTTAAAGAAACAGTCATTTGAGAAAAGAAATTGAGTCCAACGGTGTCCGCTCTTTTCCGTAGCTTTTACCAAGGGTGCTAATTGCAAAGGTAGGGAGAAGAAGAGAAGGGTTATTTCTGTGAGGTGGGCAGCTCTTTGCTGAGGAGTAAAAGGTGTCCTGCTGAGAGCTGAGGTTAGTGATGGAGGAATTGCGTTTTTCACCTGGTTTTACTGTTGAGGAGTTAGATGTGATGTCACTAGCACTCCTGTCCCTGCAGAAATCTGCCTGCCGTTTCAGGCAGAGAATAGGTGGCAGAGTCAGACCTGGCTGCCATCGTTAGCCACTGAGTTGTTAGCAGCATGAAAATAAAGATCCTGAGCAGAGGGTGAGCATCCCCTGAGTAAAAGAGGCTGCTACATATGAACGGGACAGTTTTACTTTAATCACATGAAGGTGACTGAAGAGTTGAAAAAGTTATTTAAGGAGATGCAGGGTTAATATTCATAGTAGCTGAAGGAGAGCTAGAATGGGAAAAGAATTTTGCTCACTTTTGCTTGGTTCTCTATCACTTAGAATGCAGTGACAAGAACCAGGACAATATTACGGATTTGTGGGCTAGGATATGAAGCTCTTGTGATGAAATGGCTTCATAGTTGTCCGGTGGATAAAGAAAAGGAATTTGAGATTTTTACATTTTAAAGGAGGGATATTGAGATGGCTGAAATTTGTCTGAGTTTTTCTCAGTACGGTATTTGACCAAGATTGGAGCCTGTCTTATGCTGGGGGCAGCTGCAAGTGGCTCCGGTTCCTGGCTTGCCCGAGCTTGTGCCTGTGTGATGGAGCAGCCAGGGTAACGTGCTCTCTGCCGGGATTCCAAGTCTTCCCAAGGAAGGGGAGTTGGGGAGAGCCGAGAGGGTGACTTTGTGCCTGCTCGAGACTCGCTCTTGGGAGGAGACAGGAGACCTTTCAGTGGCCGGATTTTTGCTATCCCAGTGGATAAGAGGAGAGTAGCATCAGATTAAACTGCATGCTGCAGAAGAATTTATTGGTTAAGTCTTGATAACATCAGAGGGTTTGTGCAGGGTTAGTAGCATTAATACTGGGCCATCAGGAGTTAAGTTATTTTCCCAGAGTCTTGGAAAGGAGTAGAATCAGAGCTGGGATTTGGAGCCAGCATTTGAAGCCAGGTCCTGCGGTTGGACAATGAGCCTCGGCTCTTTTGTGGGGTATGGAGCAGCTGGGTAGAAACACCTATTATTTGTAATATACATATTCAAAATATCTGCACAATTAAATCGTAGCATCGGTCCTTCAGCAGTTGCATTTGAGACCTCTGTGGACTAGAGGATTCAGACTTTAGAAGATTTTATGTTTCCTAAATTGATTTTGTAATTATATTTTCGCTATTTCAAATCTTCCCCCTGAAATACTGACATTTTTGATACACTTTCTCCATCTGTCTCTGTCTGGGTTTGAATGGTTTGTGAGGTAAATTTAATCTCTCTGTTGCATCATTAGCTTCAAAAGCTTGTCAGCATTTCCATCCTGAGCTGTTTTACGGAGGTCTTCGTAACTCAGCTGTGTACTAGTGAAATTTGGGCTTAAATGACTAAGATGTGAGTGTGTTTCCCCCCTGTTGCTTATGGGTAATTAAAATAAATTGGTATGGAAAGTGGTTTTAAGTTTGAGGAAGACCTAATGTTTAGACAGGGAATTACTTAGGAGGTTGGGTTTTGCTGTTTCCACTCGGAGAAAGCCAGCCTCGTTAGTGCAGTTTGCAATTATTGTTAATTAGTCCATGCAAAACAAAGCAAGGAGATTACCTAAGTCTTTTCTACACCTCACCTTTTTTTTTTTTTTTTTAAGAGAAAAAGGGTGTTGTTCTAGCATCTCTGGTAGAATTACTGTAGATGTACAATTAATGGCTGCCGTGGAGAAAAGGAGACTCAGGGGGGACCTGATTGCTCTCTACAACGACCTAAAGGGAAGGTGTAGTCAGGTGGGGGTCAGGCTCTTCTCCCAGGCAACTGATGACAGGATGAGAGGGCCTGGCCTGAAACTGCGCCAGGGCAGGTTTAGGTTGGATATTAGGAAGCCCTTCCTGATGGAAAGGGTGATTAAACACTGGAAGGCGCTGCCCAGGGAAGTGGTGGAGTTGCCATCCCTGGAGGTGTTTAAGGCAAGACTGGCCGTGGCACTTAGTGCCATGGTCTGGTTGATGTTGTGGTGTTAGGTCACAGGCTGGACTTGATGATGTCAGAGGGCTAGTCCAGCCTCAATAATTCTGTGATTCTCTGAGATGCCGAATAACGGTCTCCAAGTCAAATGTATCCTGTGCTTGGGGGAAACCTGAGCTCTGGGATCTTCAGTTGCAGAGTAGTATCTCAGGTGAAACAAGTTTATAGCTTGTTCCTCATGTGTACTTGAGGCACCTGTGTTTTATTGCAGGTATTTACCACTGTAAGCACTGTGTGCCCAGTGGGTGCAGATTTAGACAGCTGTGTCACCCCCTATGCTGTCCATTTAGTGTCCCCTTACACGCTGTTCATTCAATCTCTTCGCTGTGTCGACACGTAGTGAGGGAAAGTGTTGACCCAGGGCTTGTGGCAGCAGGAGGTCTGAACTTTGCGCAACCGCCTAACTCCAGATATCCTCGCTTGGAATAATTTCCAGCTTTTGCTGTGATCGGCCTTGATTGTGCTATCTCCTTCCTCTTTTCAAGACCTGTGCCTGGGGGTATGTTAAGGAAATCGAATCGGCTATTGAAGTCACAGCTTAGCAACTCTGCCTGGTACGTGTGTTCCATGTGTGCCCAAAGAGCCAGGTATGTGGTTACTCCCTGTGAGGTGAGCTCATCAGAAATGAAGTAAAGATTATGAAGATAAACGAGATTTTGAAGTAAATCGCTGCCTGCACTAAATATGTCCAGGAGAGATCTGTGGTGTGCTGAGCCGGACAGAGCCTTGGCGTGTTGATGCAGATAGCGTGGTATCTTTTACGAAGACTGACATACAAGTGACAGTGCAGGACCACTAGAAATTAAAAGTGTAAGTAAAACTTTTTAGATGCTTGCATTTGAGGAAGTAGAGACCTAAAAGTCGTCTACTTTTTCCCAGAGGGATTTTACATGAAAACGGTATTAATGGGGATTAAAACCCCAAACACTTGCTGTGTAGGAAGCAGAGGCAGCTGTTAACATTCGTGCCGTTCTGCGGCAGCCGGTGTCTCTGTTTCACCCCTGCCTGTCCATGGTGCAGAGGTCATGGTGTAGCTGCTGGAAGGAAAGGGTTACAGAATCTTCTTAACCTGTCCACAGTCTTCACTCTGCTAGATGATGCCAAATTTAGGATCCCTTTTTGATGTCTCTGAGTTGATATCAATGTGTACTCTCATTAGGGCTTCTGGCCATTTGCTGGGCTCTTTATCACTGAGAAGTGACCTGGGTTACACCAGTGCTCTACATGGCACAGTCTGGGGCCCCTCTAGATGTTAGGTGCTGGATGATCAAGGCTAATAAAACACCTTCTCTGAAGAGTCCTGCAGACTAGCATATTCTGAAGTTGCATTTCTTTACTTGCTTTGTGCTTCCTTATGTTTGCTTACAAAATAAATCTCCTATATTTGGTGTAGGATGAAATGTTGTCTCATCTGAAATCATCAGGGCCAGCATTCGACTCCAGATCTTTCCAGTCCCCCTGCTTTCTTCTGCTCTGGGAAGGATTAGAAGGGGTTAACTAGCCTCTGTACAAGAGCTGAAGCTGAGGTCTCCCTCTCCACTCCTCCTCCAGGAGGTGCTTATTCAGGAATATTCCTATCTTGTCAGAAATGTTTACTGTATACACTTTTGTATACACTCAACCATAAATAATACTTTTTTTTTTTTTCAATTGTCAGTGTCAATTGCATACACATAATGTGGAGTTTTAAGCTTTGGAAATTAACTTTGGGGAGAAGTCTAGTATGAAGGCTCTGACACAAAAATAACAATTGTAGCATATCTGCTGTCATTGTTTCTGTGTTTGTTCAGTCTTAGTTTGCCAGTAACGTGCTGGGTTTTTTAAAATGTTTATTAAATTGTGGTGCAGAGAATAGTTGCAAAAGTACACTTGTTTGTTTTAAATTCCAGAGGAGAAGTTCTTGATTTATTGGTAAGATGGGATACTTGTCGAAAGAAGAAACTGAAATATGTTTATAGGCTGGGACCACGAACTCATTCCTCATCTAGCTTACAGTGGTCCAGCCACTGCCTTGTGTCTGTCTTAAGCTCATGCCCATCTCCTGAATCGACACTTCACTTGTGTTACCAAACTGGTGAAGAAAAAGGCTGGTCTGACTGATGAAGATTTCAGTGGTGGTCTTCGAAATTTCCTGAGGTATCAGTAGATTTGAGTGCCACAGTCCTCTTATCGAACTCCTGAATTTACAGATAATTACACGCGCAGAATACAGGGCGCTACGTAGGAGCTTTGTGCTTGACTCATTCATTTTTTTATGAGGGAATAAAAACTAGTGGCTGGATCAAAACAAGCAAACCTCTGAAGAAGTCTTCGGTAGCTGAAATTAAAATGAGTAGTTTAGGCCTGCCTTATGTTGTGTATTTTTTTCATTCAAACAAGTAGCATTTTCACATGATATTTAACAGGTAAACCATGAGAAAAGAAATGCCTCCTTAAAGTAGGAAGCAGAAAACTGTGCTGGTGCTATTGTCTCCATTTAGCTTCAGTCTCTTCCTCCAGACTGAGAAATGTTACTTCATGACCTCCTGGTCAGAGCAGTTATCATTAAACTAGTTAAATTCAATATTGCTCACATCAAGGTAGAGTTTTTATGCCGTAGTCACATAGAGGGTCTCTGCTGCTGCTACAGGTATTTACGACTAAATAGCTTTATGTTGTAGATGACGACAAATCCAACTATTCTGACCAAGAAAGCTTCTGGAAATAACAAAAACTCTGGATATGACATATTGTATAGGACCAATGTCTTGTATTTAAGTAACTGAAATGCAGCTTATACGTGTTTGTGGAACAGGCTGGTGCCAAAAAACCCAAAGCTGCGCAGGCTTTATCTTAGATTCTTACTTGAAATATTTTGCTTTTTTCATCTTGAAGGCTGACGTATTTTTGTCATTAGTATCTCTGTAGTACCAAAATATTTCCTAAGAAGTTCCAACTCGATTTGTGGAACTTGACTCTGTGTATTTCTTGGCTTTGTCACTTTGGGAGAAACCTTAGCTGCAGACAGGTCAAAAATGAATGAAAAGGTATTAACTAGCCATTAATATTAACTTTGTATATGGATATTACCAGGGAGTCCATGGGCAGCCGTGGCTTCTGGGGCTTGGGGTGGCATAGGAAACTCAAACCAAGGCAGAATAGTGGAACTGGGCCCAGGGCAGCATTGGAGGGTGACATACATCAATGTCAAAGTCTTTCTTTCACGCTCAGGAGAAGTTTAAAAGAGCTCCGAGTCCAACACAGAGGTGAACTCAGTAAAGGGGGCAGTGGGAGGAAGCTGTTGCTTTTTTTTGTATGCACTTTTAACTTGTCCTACTTCATTTGTTGGTATCAGTCTGAGGTTACATTTATTTTGCATTTGATATGATGGAGCAATTGTTTTCAGATTTTTAAGTCTCTATGGAACTTTCTTTAGGCATCTTATTTGTAAATACATGGGGTTTGTCCGTCACAAATGCTGGAAGCGTCAACCCTAAAGGGGGAGAGGTAGCAGAAGGTGGGAGAGCTTGATAAAAGATAAGAATTTGACTTCAGTGCAGAGAGAAAGATCAATAATACCTTTGATCACTGCTTTTTTTTTTTGTAAGTGATATGACATGGATCATGGGTGATCACCTGCTAAAGCCGTGTGGTCACTTCACATGGACAATCAATCTACAACTGCGAGGCAGGCAACAACAGTACGATTAACTGGTTTTCTTGAATACTTGGCTGCTTCTTGCAAGTGCAGTATATAGGTGGATTTTAAAGGATTGATAGATGAACAGAATTTCTGTGGTCTCATGTGAAGCTTAAGCTACAATGATAAAATCCAATTTAATAACTTCTCTTTAGTGAAGGTCCAGCAAGGGTAAGTGTACCAGCAAGTATTGACCGCAGTGTCACCAGGGCTTGTATACTTCTGGCTCGTCGGTGGTGGGAGATAAGAGGATGGACTGAATTCACCATTTTCAGTTATTTTTGACCCCCTCTGTTAGATCTCTTTAGTGTTTAGTGGTCTGCAAGTGCCATTCTTGCTATTTTTTCAGTGCGCGTATCAGGGTGAGTGATGCCAAGAGGTGAAAACGAACTGTTCCATTCTTCCCCCCGCACCCTTTCTTCTCTCTTCTTCTTTCTCATCTATTTTACTTCTGTTAATTCTCCTTTCATTGCTGTATGTCACCAAGAAGTGGCATTGACATTGAAAATATTGGGGAATTTGATTAAAGGGGTAGGGGATGTGACATGGTGAATACACAGACAGAAGATACTCACGTGAAAGATGTTCCTCCTTCTGCTGGTGAGCCCAAGTCCTGAGCTTTTTGTATGTATCGGAAATCCAAACTCGAATCTGACTTGGCAAAGAGCTTCTAACTCTGGAGGAGGCTGCCTTAAAACCTCAGGACAGAAATTTTCCTGGTTTCCTATCAGCTACACCTTTGAAATGTGTTGATTTTGTGTGTGTCCGTGTGTGCATACCTACAGGCTTCTTGCCCCCACCAACCAAATATCTCAGAATTCTTTTTTTTGCTGTAATTTTTCTTTACTCCTATTTCATCCAAGGCCTTTCTGCCATTTCCAGCACATACAGGATACTATGGGATCAAAATCCACATAGAGATAAGCAACGTAAACCATCAGTCTGCTCTTTACCTGCGACGTAGGCCGGTGCACAGAGCGTTTGAAGGCACTCTGGGCCGAGGAGAAAACCACCTTCAGCGGACAGACAGTGTTTGAGAAATAAAACGCACACTTTCAAGGACTGGGGCAGAAGTTGGATTCCATTCAGATTTTTTCTTCAGCCTATCCTTTCTAAGAAATGTCAAATTTTAGGTCAAACCCATGTTTCTCGCAGGACTCCAGCTACTTCAAAGTCATTCTGCCTGCAAAAGTTTCACAGCTTGGGCTGAAGTTACTGATACCATGGAAGCTGCTGAGGGCTTGGAGATCTCCTGGGGTGTTCTAGCCAAAAGGCTCTTGTTCATTAAAAATTGAAGTGGAGAGTTAAAAGCAAGCCATGGGAAAGAATGTGTCATTTTTTAAAAAAGTCTAGGAATTTCACACTTCCTATGTTTTTTTTTTTTAAATTAGTGCATTTTATGGTGTTTTCCCAGTGTTAAAAAACACCATGCAGCATTCAGAGGAACTTATTTTACTGGTTTTTTTTTTTGTAATTAGTTCTTTTTATGCTGGTGACATATACATGTTCCACCATAAATTAGGAACTCATTTTACTATTTTTTTATAATTACTACTTTTTATGCTGGTGGCATCTACCTGTTCCACCATAAATTAGTGCCTTGTCTGTTAGAGAAGCAAACTGAGAAACCATGGAATAGGGTTGCGGCCTAAGTGTACAAATATTTGCAGGAGACGAAGGAAGGACCAGTATCTCCCTCCTGCAAACAGAGGGTGTATGTGTGGGGAAACTCGGTGATGTGGATTTACGTATTCTGCATCTGCTCAGGGCCTGGATCCCCAGGAGCAGAGCCCACATTTTGCAGAATCTCTGAAGATAGTAATGTGGTTTATATCCCTGGGTTTGCCACTGAACAGGTCAGAATTACTTAAAAATCATGCAGAAAGTAGTCTCCCCGTTTACTGGCAATATAAGTTAGCTGTTGGTGTTCTAACACCCAGTTTACTGAAAGAAGAACAGATAGAAAATTGAATCGGGCTTTCTATGGTATTCCCAAGCCAGATATTTCAAAGAGGGATAAGGCTAACATAGGATTTCTCTTGCATTTACAGACGTTCTCTGTTCAACTTTGACGTTGAGATAGGATCAGAATTCCAGCCTGCAGTATTGAATGCCACCACTTAGTTAGGAGGCAGATGTGTGAAAGACTGCAAGCTGCTAGATAGCCTAGATGTGATTAAAGCAGCTGCAAAATTCCGCCACTATTCTAAATAAAATAATGAAGTTGTAGAGTTTGTCCAGGTTCAGACTGAAAACGCTGGAGTTTGGGTATCCTTAGAACTCAACCGCTTGTTATTTATCAGATGACAATACTTATTTTTTTGTTATAATTTCTTATTTGTATTCCTTTTTTTACTGTTAGCTTTGTTAGTACTTTAATTGATCCCAAAGTCAGATTTTTATACAGCAGCTTCTGCTTGCTAATATTTCACCGAGTTGGTTTTAAGGCAAATGAATCAGCCTTTTTGAGAGCAGTTTTCTTTTGTACTTCATCATCTTTGTACACCAGGAATTGTCTGAATACCGCTTGTTGCACTAAATGTTTAGTTCATTTCCTTCCTTTTTATAAAACCACTTTCTGTAACGGAATTGCCTTTTACTTTAACAGTCCAAAAAGATTCTGTATCATTATCTAAGTAACCACCTGGAGTGCTGTAAGTAATGCAGAGGCACGGAACAAAACTCTACTCTATATTACAGATTTTTCCTATGCAAAGTAGCTGCACGTCAATTGAAAATAACTACCGATCTCAGTAGAGTTGCTTAAGATTTACGCTTGTGTAATTGAGAGCAAAATGCAGCTTCGTGTAAACATCTTCTAATAATGCAGCAGTGTTGCATGAGAAGTAAATCTGAACTTTATTGCTGCCTGATAAATTACCTGGTAAGCACTCTAATTGAGCTACAAAGCAGTTCATTAGATGCCGGCAGTATCATTAGATTGGTTCTAATATCAGCCAGGTAGTGGCTGATGGTGAATATTATTGCTGCGACAGCAACAGTTAATTCAAATAATGATGGAACTTTAACAGATGAGCTTGTGTGACAGAACTAGCAAAAGCAGGTTTGCTGAATAATTGGTTCTTTCTTGGTACAGTAAGTCATTGATTTCTATTCTCTTCCCTTTCCTCCTTCCTCTTAGCGTTGTAATCGTCAGGCAGATCCTATGGGCACAACGCCCTGAGACTTCAACTACAGAAACAAAAGTTCAATGCCCGTTGGAATAGCGCAAACCTGGCAGGAGAAATACCGAACCAAATCCATCCCCAAGCCCATGGGAGTGTGGTCCAGGAGGTGCCAATTGTGAAATAAAGCCAGGGAAGGCGCTCCTGGAGTACCAGGCGGCCACAATGTGCTGCAGCCAGAGCTGGGACGACAGGGAGATTCTGCCACAAATCTGCTGGGCTGTTCTACCCGCTCCTAATTTTTTTTTAAAATGAAGTTGCAGCTTTCCAAGTGCTTTCTAAGTGTAAATTGCTGTGCTTGCACTGTGCATTTGACGTAGTTCTTTTCATTCACTCTTCCTTGAACTTGAGCTATTTTTACTCGCAGGTCGGAGACTGTTTCATGCTGTCCTTTCCTCTTGCACTGTAAATTCTTGTGCGGTTTTATATACGGGAGCCGTTGCAATGCGTGCGTGTCCCTGTGAGCTGATCAATGGGTATAGCCGAGAAGGGACGTCCTGCTGTGGTTTCAAAGCTAGAATGCCATAGTTTCTCAGCAAATGCTTTCAGGGTGTGTAGTGTGATCCAGTACATAATCCTCTTTAATGTATTTTTTGTTTTTAACAGCACCAGACTCTGGGTTGTACTGCCGGATTCAAATTGATAGTGGTTGTAGTAGCCATTTTAAGGGGAAATGAAAGATATAAATTAAAACTTTGGAGGCACTTGGTTAAAGTGAGGCTTGCTAGGCAGATGCCCAAAGATCAGATGTAGCTTCAGCCTCTATATTGATAGCTCAATTTTCTTATACAGTAACATTTCTTAGAAAATGTGGAGTTGAAGCTATATTTAGTACCTCAAGGGCCCTGCTTTGATTTTGGGTTTTTTTGCATGCCGAAAGTTTTGATTGGACCTGTGTGTTAACTTGCCATCACTTCAGGGAAGTGTTACATAGATTCATCAATACTCAGTTTTCCTGTGCCTTGACTACCTGACGTGTTCCGCAGCAGATGGAGGGAATAACAGCTCCCTGCTGCTGCCGCCACTGCAGTCTCTACACTCCTCTCACACACAGATTCCGGTTTTTAATGCCATATATCTGCATTTAGGAGTTCAGTAATTTGGGATGTCTACCTTGCAAACTCTGACAGTGCTGAAACAAGGCTCCTGAATAATTCTTAATATTATTGTTTTTCGTTGGTCTCCGTACACCAGAGTGACAAGTACAGGCTGTGCAGGTACAAAGAAAATTGTTCCTTTTTTACATGCTCTGTGTCATATTCTCTCCATTAGACTTCTGGATTCAGCATGATTCCACTGGCATTCTAGAATTTCTTTAACTTTGAGTTAACCTTTTGGGTTCTGATTTCATAGGATAATAAAATATTGACCCAAACTATGGACTTAAATGTCCACAGAGCTTGAGAAGAGGGAGAAATGATTTAGATAATAGGCATATTTTGATGGTTTTTCTTCTAGCATGCAATTTTTTTTTTTTTGTTGGATTAAGGAGAGCTGAGAGAGTCAGGCTTTTTACATTTGCAGTAGGTAGGATTCTTGCAGATGCTTTGCAAATAGTTTTATACTTCAAGAACTCTGGACTGATCTTTTGCCAAAATCCAGGAGATATTCTGCTGCTCTTTCTGATAAAGCAGGCAGTCTTTCCTTGGTATCCTGTCAACCAGGACTTAGACTAGTGCAATGAAATATGTGCTTCTCCATTATAGTCTTTAGTGACTGAATAACATTTAAAATCATTTCCAAATGGAAAGCTCAGTTGCAGTTCATCATTATGGTCCTTTTCTTAGAGAGATGAGATTAGCTATGACATTAACAGCTCAAAAACTTGTTTAAATATTAGAAAATCTGAATACTTTCTAAATCTATACCTTTATGCCTTGTTTCTGAAAAGAATTAGGCATATATTAATTATATTGCGTGCAGATTTCTCTCTTCTTCCTTTCCACCTAAGGAAGGTTTTTAAATGACAGTAACTTTTGTTTCAAGGAAGGTTTTTAAATGACAGTAACTTTTGTTCCGTAGAAGTTTGTAATATACCTAGAGACAATCTGATCTTACCCTTTGGCAACATTGGGATTCTACTGGATATTGTTCAGGTTTGACTCTGGACATTTGTGTTGATGAAGCATCAACTGCCGTTTAGGCAGGTGATAAATAACAAACATTTCATCTTCCAGCTCTCCCTGATGGACCTTTCCTGACCAGTGCTGACTGCAGCATCCAGTTGAAGTGCTGCTGGGTACCACTGGCACAATATTTTGGTAGTTTACACAGGAACACTGGAGTTCTTGGTTCCAAATTCTCTTCATGTTTCCAGTTCTGCAGCTGATAGCCTTTTGAGAAAAGAGCAGATGTTCACATTTCTTGGGAAGTTGGGTGAGGGTGTTGATCAGCTTGAAGGTAGAAAGGGTCTACAGAGGGATCTAGACAGGCTGAGTTGGTGGGCCAAGGCCAGTGGACCGAGGCTCAATGAGGCCAAGTGCCAGGTTCTGCACTTGAGTGACAATAATCCCCTGCAATGCTACAGGCTTGGGGAAGAGTGGCTGGAAAGCTCCCTGATGGAAAACAGTCTGGAGGTGTTGGTCAGCATTTGGCTGAACATGATTGGGCAATGTGACCAGGAAGGCCAACAGCATCCTGACCTGGATCAGAAATCATGTGACCCAGCAGGACTAGGGGAGTGATTGTTCTGTACTGGGCACTGGTGAGGCTGCACCTGGAATACTGGGTTCAATTTTGGGCCCTGCACTCCAACAAGAACACTGAGGTGCTGGAGCGTGTCCAAAGAAGGGTGAATAAGCTGATGAAGGGTCTAGAGAACAAGTCTTATGAGGAGTGGCTGAGGGAACTGGAGTTTAGTCTGGAGAAAAGGTGGCTGAGTGGAGACCTTCTTGCTCTCTACAGCTCCAGGAAAGGAGGTTCTAGTGAGGTGAGTGTTGGTCTCTTCTCCCAAGTAACCCAAGCAGTAAGACAAGAGAAAATGGCCTCAAGTTGCACCACGGGAAGTCTGGGTTGGACATTAGGAAGAATTTCTTCACTGAAAGGGTTGTCAAGACCTGGAATAGGCTGCCCAGGGAAGTGTTTGAGTTGCCATTCCTGGAGATATTTAAAGATGTTTAGATGTGGCACTTAGGGACATGGGTTGGTGGTGGATGTTGCAGTGCTGGATTAATGGTTGGACTTAATGACCTTAAAGATCTTTTCCAACCCGAATGATTCTATGATTCTGTGAAATCATGGGACGACGGGTTATATACAAACCTTACAGCAAATTCGTAACAGGCAGTTCCTGAAGGATTTTTAAATTTAATTCAATGCTTCCTGGCTGGATTAGCTTTCATCTCATATGTTAGGATGATGAAAGTTCCCCTATGAAGCTGTATAGAAAAATAATATGATTTAGAGAATAATGGGGATAGTTGCTGTTTGACTCTTTGATAATTATTCTGGTTGTTAATCCTTAAGGATCCAGGAATCTATGTGAAACTAATTGGGTACTTCAGAGAGATGCCATGTTATCTAATGGTTTCAGTACTTCCAAATATAGTTTGGAATTTCTCTATGCTCATTCTTAAAAGTAAACAGATGTATTTAAATGGATGAATATTCTTCTGTGCACAACTGTACATTGTTTTAAACCCAGTTACATCGATTGAATTTACATTTGAATGTTTACTTATGGAAATGAAAGATACCTGAGTCAGATTTTGTTTTAAGGGCAATCGCATGAGGTTCATTAATGTAGTTTGAAGGTACATTTTTTTTCCTATAGTATGGACACAACTGAGTATGGAATTACTCTAATTGGAAGATAAAGCAAAGTAGTGATGCTTAATATAAGTGCACACAGAGGATGGTTGGTAAGTGATAACTCCTTAAGCGATTGTGATGCCACGGCTCTTGGTGGAGCACCTGTATCTTCAGGAGAAACTGAGGGCTCAGACTTGTAATCAGTTTATTACAGCTTACTAAATTCCCCATGCATCATCTGAGGCACAGCAGTGAAAGCCCAGCAACATTATCTGCCTTAAATCTTAGTGTAAGAGGTTTGAGCTACATGAGATTACCTGGCTGTGGGCTAGGAGCGTGCGTGAGGGTACCGGCGTTGCGCCAACGTGGATTTGAGATGAGAATGGATAGTGTGTAGGGATAAGTGCTGCTTTTTTTTCTTCTGAGTACATTAAAAAAAATCTCAGTGGATTACAGCCACCAGTTTGTAAATGGAAAATCTGTAGTAGAATTCTTCCTGTGGTACTCTCCAAAGCCCCTAAATTAATGACATAGGTATTCCTTTGAATTTTCTTTGCTAACTCCATTAAGCCTGTGTTTAGAAGTTTGTTACGTTCCTTGGTGTTCTTCAAAACTGTTGGATTTTCAAATGATTGGAAGTTGCTGCAGATTGCACGCGTTTTAAAAACAAGCCGTAAGTTTAGACTCTTCATAAGATGCGTGAGCCTGGTTTTAGCACCATCAGGATACGATGCAAAGTCTATTACATTAATCAGATACCTTCCATTTATCATAAAGGTATTAATTCAAACTGTAATTGATTCTGAGCTATTACTGCATAATTAAAAAAATACATATTTTTAAAAGAACGTCTCATACCGTAATGGAAGGGCTTCTGGAAAGGTATTCACATACAGTGGTCACCTCTGTGTAGCTGTACAAAACAAACCAGTGACTCAGGTTAGAGAGAATTGTTCAGGAACTGGAGTTCATATAGTACAGGTCAACAGGTGAAAATGCAAACTCTCTAATTGATATTTGCAGATGTAATGTCTCCTATGAATTCTTCCAAAAGATAAAAGATATTCAAGACCAGTATTTTGACTTGGACTCTTGTCTGTGAGGTGGAACAGTGCTTCCAACTCACCTTCTGTTTCCCAGCAGGGTCAAAAAAATATTCTGAAGTACATTCATTCACATAGTGCTTAATTTGAAAAAAAGGATGTCAGGACTGCAGACACTCTCTCGTTGGCTTGAATCCAGTTATTTTAGTCAGTACAGCCCAAGCTAGTTGTAGAGTATTGCTGTTTTCCCTGTTGGCTGGGTGGTATAAGTAGGCATTAAACCTTTGTATAACTCTTCCTGCAGGTGAATTTATCCTGCCTTACAAAGCTGTGGCAATCTGATGATGCTGCACAAGCTGCTGGAGCCAAACCAAGCCCTCTTCTGCTGAAGACCCTTCAGGTTCGCTCAGAGGCTCGTGGTTGGACATGCTGTGCCTGCTGTGGTGATAGTCTGAAGAGTCATAGAATCACAGAATGTTAGGGGTTGGAAAGGGACCTGTAGAGATCATCTAGTCCAACCCCCCTGCCAAAGCAGGATCACCCAGGGCAGGCCACACAGGAACAGATCCAGGTGGGGTTTGAAGGTCTCCAGAGAAGGAGGCTCCACAGCCTCTCTGGACAGCATGGTCCAGGCTCCATCACCCTCACAGCAAAGATATTTCTCCTCATGTTGAGGTGGAACTTCCTATATTCTAGCTTATACCCATTATTCCTTGTTCTGCTACTGGACACCACAGAAAAGAGCCTGGCCCCTTCCTCTTGACATCCACCCCTCAGGTATTTCTAGACATGAATAAGATCCCCTCTCAGCCTTCTCTTTTCCAGACTAAACAGCCCCAGTTCTCTCAGCCTTTTCTCAATAGGAGAGATGTTCCAGTCCCTTCATCATCTTTGTAGCCTCCACTGGACTCTCTCCAATAGATCCCTGTCTTTCTACAGGATGACAGGCTCCACGCTGCCACTCTGTCATCTTTCTCTCTCTGGGTCTCCGGTGTCCTGTCTATCAGTCTGTGGGGAGGCAAGTATTTAGAAATCTCGAGCACTCTTTTGGGACTTGGAGCATTGCCCCAAACGGCTGATGTTCTCTGTTTCTTTGAGGAAACTTCTTTCCAAATCTAACGAGTGCTAAGTGCTCAAAATTCAGATGCAGAAATTCAAGATGAAGTAGTAAGCTGGAATAGTATTTTTTAGGAAATTAAGCAAGATTAGGATCTTTACTGTCATGTAATAAACTTTTTCATTAATGCATTTAAATAGTCAGTCTCCCATATGATCAGACCTTTAATGAGATTACATTTGGTTTAAATTTCAATTCACTATTACTGTCACCATTTTCATAGACTGGAATAAGCTTGTGTAGTGTGCTAGTTCCACAGCTCTGCCATGGAATGCCTTGAGTGAGCACTCACAGGCGGGAAGTGTCTTGGAACGAGTCAGAATTGTGTGTTTAGTGTCAAAAGATTTCTGTGCTATTGTAGTGATCTGTACACACAAAGACAGAAACAGTTGCTAATTAAAGCAAACATCTCTGCCTTATGAACAACAGTTTAGGTAACAACTCCAGCCTGGGTGAAGGAGAGGGTTTGGGATTTTTTTGTTTTCTTTCTTTCCAGATTTCACTAACTTCCATTAGTTACTGAGCAGAAACACCAGACTGACCAAGCTGCAGTGTAACTTTTTCCAGAGGTGAATATCATCTCGGGGGG